>VXBC01006187.1:202971-286913 GCA_013399945.1 Ploceus nigricollis
ATAACTTCTTAAAAGTTAAGAGAATTTGGCAGTATAATAGAGATTATGATTCTTGGATATGAGAAGTAAATATGTAAAAATGAACTAATCATAACCATGCTCTCAGCTTATGGCCAGTAGTTGCTACAGGACATAAAAATAATTTAAAAATTTCCCTAAGAGCCTTCAGGCTCCTGGTCTTTGTCCATGATATGATTTCATTCATGCAAGAGTCTGAATAAACTTTAAAGCCACCTTAAGGTTTTTTTAGATGATTACCACATAACCATTAATTTATCTCATATTACTAAATCCTTTAATTCATAATATTCACAGCAATCAGCAGCCTTGCAGAAAGCACAGTTTGTGTGTAGTTTATGCAGTGGCTACTGCACTGTTTAAAAACACTCCACAAATGGCAGAGGTCCCTTGCTTTAACGTCAGATTCCCCATCTGGCCCTGCCTGTGTGTGACAAAGGGCAGGCAGAGGCTTGCCCATGTGCACGCTGTGCATGTCCTGCAGTGCAGAGAGAGGTGGCACTGGGTCACACAAAGCTGCCAGCGCTCGGATTTGAAGCACTTTGGGTGCTGTTTTGCCCTGGGTGGTGTCCCTTGTCNACATAATATGCAGTGAAAATAAACAGGACACCACATAAAACTTGTGTTATCTTCCATGTCAGCAATACTTAGGAAGGAAATTATTTGGATAGAAAATGTTAGTTTGCATTAGGTAGCATAATGTGTGACTGAAGAAGAGTCAAATAGCCATTTTAGATACTTGGAAGTATTTCACATTTGCAAGAGAAACAGAGCTGTGGATAACAAACCACCATGTTCATGGGCCCTGCTCCCACAGGAACACCAGCACTGCAGGGTGGCCACTGTTGCGAGTAGAGTTAAGGGTGTGATTGATTGATAACCTGCTGGACTGGGACAGTGATTTCCATCTCTGAAGGAGGCTTTCTGGCAGGAAGGACAGGTTTTGCTGTCCTCCTTGCAGAATTAAAACTTGGAGAGAAGCTGGCACAGCTGGGTGATTGGCACTTAGGCTCAGGTAGCACATGACCTTCTCAAGAGCAGCCACTCCTCCCCACAGGGGTCCAGGGGGACAAAAAACACCTGGAGCAGTTGGAAGCAAAACCAGAGGAGCCCAGACCTTGTGAGAGCCCCAGGATGGGAGGTTCTCCAGTGAGAGGTCATGCTGGGCACTGCTGCTGGCCAAGGAGGTGCCTCTCTGCCTGTAAACTGCTGCAGGACTTTGGTGGGCAGACACTGAACTCGTGCTGCTCTGCACAGTTCCTGTGGCACATGCAAAAATGGAAGAGGAGATGGAGAGAAATACTGGTGAACCATGAGAAATACTGGCAAATGTAAGGAAGAGAAAGGAGATGGAAGGAGAAGGAGATGGAAGAGAAATACTGTGAACAATGACAAATACTGGCAAATTGTTTGCAAAGAAAAGTGGAGTACATGTAAGAAAACAAACCTGATATTCATGGAGCTCGTATTCAAATGTGGTATTTTGGTGGCGTTTCTGGGTATGATGCTGCTTGTCCCTTACCATGAATTTTTCTTTGTTTCAGGTAGGAATGAATTGATAGCCAGATACATCAAACTTAGAACAGGGAAGACACGGACCAGGAAGCAGGTAAAATAACCCAGTGGGGAAGTATGCATGTCAATGAATGACAAAACCTGGCATTTTTGGCTGCAGTGGCTGTCTGTGCTTCAGCTCTGATGGGATGATGTATTGACTTCACTATTCAGATTAAATACATGCTGTTTAGAGAATATTTAAAACACTGGGGTTTATGTTGTGGTAGTGTGAGGATTCATTTTTTATTAATCTGTCTGTAAATGAAGCTATTATCTCCCCCATTTCATAAAAAAAAATTCAAAAGTTGAAGCAAAACTATAAAGCATTGTGCCTTATTTCTCTATATAATATTATAATATAATTATTATTTTGAGATGGAAAATAACTTCTTAAAAGTTAAGAGAATTTGGCAGTATAATAGAGATTATGATTCTTGGATATGAGAAGTAAATATGTAAAAATGAACTAATCATAACCATGCTCTCAGCTTATGGCCAGTAGTTGCTACAGGACATAAAAATAATTTAAAAATTTCCCTAAGAGCCTTCAGGCTCCTGGTCTTTGTCCATGATATGATTTCATTCATGCAAGAGTCTGAATAAACTTTAAAGCCACCTTAAGGTTTTTTTAGATGATTACCACATAACCATTAATTTATCTCATATTACTAAATCCTTTAATTCATAATATTCACAGCAATCAGCAGCCTTGCAGAAAGCACAGTTTGTGTGTAGTTTATGCAGTGGCTACTGCACTGTTTAAAAACACTCCACAAATGGCAGAGGTCCCTTGCTTTAACGTCAGATTCCCCATCTGGCCCTGCCTGTGTGTGACAAAGGGCAGGCAGAGGCTTGCCCATGTGCACGCTGTGCATGTCCTGCAGTGCAGAGAGAGGTGGCACTGGGTCACACAAAGCTGCCAGCGCTCGGATTTGAAGCACTTTGGGTGCTGTTTTGCCCTGGGTGGTGTCCCTTGTCAGTCAGGAAGAAAGCATGTGTGCAGGGGATGAGAAAAGCATCAGAAAGGAGGAGAACTGCAGCACATGGAAAAGGAGCAAACCAAAGCCTGGTGAAGAAGTCACAAACTAAAGGCAGAGTCCCCAGTTCTGCCCTGCCTTGCTCATGGGAGCTCCAGGAGTTGGAGGTTTTGCTGGGATCATAAAGTTGCTTCAGGAGTCAGAATGCAGAGCTTGGGGTTAGATGCTTGGCCAGCATATACCAAGAAAGCAGGAGGGCTGTGATGGTTTACGTGTGGCGATGTCTGCCTCCGTACTTGTACATCCCTCTGTAGTGATGCATAAATCACTTTAATCTGAGTGCTTACAAAAGCTGCTTTGTGGCTACTCTGGAGTTGTAACCGAGCAATTAAATGTTACGATTGTTCTTCTTGTATAACCTTTAACACCACTAATATTCCACTGAAAGCAAAACACATGAACATGTGTGAAAACTCAGGCTAGGTGCTTGACTGCAAAATCACTCAGTAAGCAGCAGTATAACTCTAAATTTCTGCAAAGTGGTTCCTGAGCTTCTTCTCGAAGGTGACCTTCAGGGACTGTGCTCATTGATGCATCATGGTTTGCTTCCCTACTAAAATACAGGCTTTTTGGTACTTTAGTCACAAAATAGTCTTACAGAGGAGGAAGTCATTGTTTCTCCTTTTCTTTTGCTTTGTTCTTTCCCAGACAGGAATTGTAACTAATGTAGGAAAAATGTGCACCACCTGATATGGTATGTCCTGGGTCAGACGAGAATCAGAGATTTCCCTTTAGTGGTTTTTGCCATCACTTCAGGTTTTAAACCTTCACACAGAAGGCTGAAGGATGCTGAGTGCTACCAAGTGATGCTGGGCAGCATCATTAAACCCTCATCAGCAACAGCATGCATTTCAATATGTCCCTGGGTAAACAGGAATGTGAATTTGGGCCCAGACCCTTCCCAGCACAGGCAGCTGACCAGTAACTGGTGTAGTGTAGGACTGGGTTTGCACAAATTTCTGAGCAAAACAGCCATGGGCCAGACCTGGGCATCACTCAAGCTGATGTCAGGTTGCTGGTCCCCAGTTACACAAATGTTTTGTGGGCAGAGTTGATGCTGAGATTACCAAGGAAACCAGCAGGGGTTCAGGGATCTGTGTTGTGCCAGAATTTTATCATTTGTGCCAGAATTTAAAGCATTTCACTGGACTCAGAATGCAGCCCAAATCTTCTCACTGGAGCTGCAGAGCACAATAAATAATGGATAAAATTTCTTGGTGCCAAGTTACGTCTCAAGCCTAGTGGCAAATGGTCAGAGTGGGCATCTGCATCCCCAGCAGATGGAGTAGAAATCCTTTGGGCTCCCCACATGAGAGCTCAGGGCCTGGGCATGGATGGTATCGGTACCAAAGCACGTGGGCTGCGTCCAGCTGTGAACTGTGTCTTCTATCTTGTAGCTGAATGCACAGCCTGGTGGGTTACACTTTTTTTTCCTTTCTCTTTTTTTTTTATTTCCTTAATCAAGTCACTGCAGTGACTTGACCTGTATTGTTAAGCCTTGGTGCTAAGAGCTTGGTATCTGGCTGGGAATGTGGTATCTTTAACAGCAGAGCTTACTGAAGATGCAAATAACTTCCTCCCCTCAGAAAAGTTTCTTTTTTTTTTTTTCTTTTTTTTTTTAAGAAAAAAATAGACATTTAAAATTTGATTTGCTTTTTGTTTTTCTTTTGTTTGTTGTTTTTTTTTTCCCCTATAACCTGAACAATGTAGGTGTCTAGTCACATACAGGTCTTAGCAAGAAAGAAAGTTCGAGAAATTCAAGCCGCCATTAAGGTACGTTTGGCTTGCCCAGTTGTAGGGGGCTTTTCATCTCCATGGTTACAGGCTTTTCCTTTGTTTCCTCCCTTCCCCTACCCTGCAGGTGTCTAGTCACATTCAGGTTCTTGCCAGAAGGAAATCTCGTGATTTTCATTCCAAGCTGAAGGTATGCGCTTTTCTGCTTTTGGGCTTGTGGTTGCTATGCCTGTCCCTTCCTCCTCCCCGCGGTGATGGGTGAGCGCTGGGGCTGCTGTGCCTGTAACCTCCTTTTCCTGCATGTGGGAGCTGTCTGTGTCTCTTTGTGTTTAATCCCCGGGTTCTGCACTAGCATCCACATTAAAAACATTGTTTTAACACTGTCCAAATGCCAAGTGAACTCCTCTTTGTAACAGCTCAGCACCTAAACCTCATTTTTAACCCGTTAGTCCATTTTTTGTTTTACTTTTTAACAGTTGAGTCCTAGCAGTGTATTTAAGTACACAGGGGTTTTGCATAGTTGTGTAGATGCTTTTTATCTTTTTTTTTTTTTTTGCTTTTTCCAGAAGAGTAATTGGGGTAATTGTTTTCCATTCCCAAATGTTTTTTGTCCATGCTTCTAAACTGATATCAAGAATACTTAAACCAAATAATTTATTCCAAGTGCCAGAGAGCACAGGTTATCCAGATTGCTCTATGGTGTTTCTAGACTACAGACTAGTATCACCTCAAGTTATGGACTATTTACAAGATTCCCTGAAATTTAATTTTTTTAAAAGTAAATTATTGACATTTAATCTTTGGAAAGCCTCAGTCAGAGTCCTGTTCAGGGAATATTAAGTATGTTTGCTTAATCTGACATGATGAATTGTACATGTCCCCGTTTTCTCTGCCTTCCATAAAATATATTCTAAGGCTGAAAAGAACCTCTTGGAAATTCTTAATAGGGGTTTTTTGGATTGCTTGTTTTTTCAAGTTTTCCAGCAGAGAACCTGAAATTTTTTGGGCTTTTTTCCCCACACCATTTGAAAGTGGAAGAGAGAGTTTTGCAGGTTTTGCTGTTGATTTTTTTTAATAAAAAGCGAAGGAACTTGTAAATCTTTTACTTCCCTTCTTTTTTTTTTTTTCCTTCCTCCTGGATTTTTTTTCTTTTTCTTCACCCAAATATGAGAACAAATCGTGTTTATGTTCCAGCTGGAAAGCCAAATGTTTCGGGCAGTGCTTTCCCGGTCCTGAGGGTTGAGCACTGTGGATGCTAACCCCCATCCTGGAACTGCAGTGTAGGAATAACAGCCTAGCTTTGTAACAGGCCTCCCTGACAGAAGCACTGGGTTTTTCATGGGCAGCATGCTGGCAAGCTTGTCTGGCTGTTGGTGGCTGGCTTTTTAGCTGCACTGGCTGAGCAGTTGGGGTTCGTAAAGAATGACTAAGACAACTTAAACGTACTGCTTTTTAACCGAGGGTGCAATAATACAGAGATATGTAGCATTTTAAGCTCAAATTGTCAAGCCTTGATGCCTAAAATTAAGTATGTAAGTAGGTGGCCTTACTTTCAGAGGTGCTCAGCACCAGCAGCTCCTGGAATTTTAGAGGACTGGTGAAAGCTCAGGGCTGCAAAAATCAGGAAGCCCATGTAGGTACCAAATACAAGCCTAGGAGTCAAACACAATTATTGGATTTACTCTTCTAAAATGTTTCCCTTTCTGAATGCCCAAAATACCTTAAAATGTGAAGACACTTACAAAGCATTAAAATACATTTTTAAGTACTGCACCTGCTGTACTTTTATTGAAGCTTTCCAAAGAACAAAGAGATAGCCAAACCTTAAGAATATTTCGTCTAGTCTAGATGACATTTGCAGTAAATAGAGATCTGGAAGGAATTTTCATTTTAAGGAGTTGCCTGAAGAAGGGAAGATCTGTTTGGACCACAAAATATTTTGTAAGGGCTTCATACGTTGTTGCCCTTTCCCACCTGCCTGTGGGCTGCAGCTCCCCCAGTGCTGAGTGGAAGATGGAGCAGCTGCCATTTCACTGCTAGGAACTGATGGCCTCAGGAAGATCCCCGAGCTCCAGGCCCCGACACTCTGCAGGGGCATTTGCTTCACCTCTCTGTGACACCACGGTGGGGACAGAATGCACACAGGTGGCAGAGCTTTGCTGGCCCCTGTCCTTGCTGACAAAAGCTACTCCAGCCCTCCCCCAGTGAGTCTTGCTGGCTGATGGGTCCTGAGCTGCTTGTCCTACCCCTGCTCCTGAGTCGCCATGCTGCCCATGGGATGAGCTCCCTCAGGAGCCCTGACACCGCCCCAGCTGCTCCTGCACAGCCCCCAGCCTAAGGAGTGCCCAGGAAGGGTGAAGGAGCCAAGCCCTCCCCACCTCCCTCTTCTCAGCCTTGCCAGTGTTGGTCTCAGAGAACCAGGAGCCATGGCATGACATCTGCCCCCTTGCACTGGTCCCTCCTGGAGAAGGGGCAGCCTCCCACAGGCCTCTTCCTCCCCACATGGAAGAGGTGAAACTTTGATGTAAGAAGGTGCCATAAGGAGCTGCCTTAGGAAGAAGAGAGCTCTCATTCCTCTTGCCTGCTGCAATTGCTCCCTGGAGGTGGTAGAAGCTGCTGGTTTTGAACCTGAGATGGAAGTTTGCTTCTTCACACATTTTGCTAGTGCTACTGCCCGTTCTTCTTATTATTTCTGTGTTGAACCATCTGTATGGCCCACTGTCACCCAGAATCACCTGGAATCATGGACTAGTTAGGATTGAAAGGGACCTCTGGAGATCATTTAGTCCAACTTCCCCCTGCCAAAGCAGTTTGCAGAGGACTTCAAAAGCTGCCTGAGAAGGACATCACTGGTGCAAAAGGAAGACAAAGTAGATACATTCCAGCACCTCTGAGTGCTCGTTGTTTCAGCAGGGACAAATTTTGGCAGCGGCCTGAACAGCCCCATCAATATCCTTGGAAAGATGATGGGCTCTTGCTGTACTGGAGTGGGTGCTGTCTGCATTCCCTGGTGAAGGGGTGACCAAGGAGAAGATTAAATGCACAGTTTTTTACACCTGTGATTTTTAACACGAGCATGTACTGACAGGACAAGGAGGAATGGCTTCAAACTGAAAGAGAATAGGTTTAGATTAGATATTAGGAGAAAAAAATTGCTGTGAGGATGGTGAGGCTCTGGAAGAGGTTGCCCAGAGAAGCTGTGGGTGCCTCAGCCCTGGCAGTGTTCAAGGCCAGGCTGGATGGAGCTACCTCGTCTAGTAGGAGGTGACCTTTTAAAAAAAGTCCCACCAGCAGTGGGCTTGGAGCTAGGTGATTTTTCAGGTCCCTTCCAACCCAAATCATTCTATGATTCTATGCTTCCCACCCAGGCTAACTCACCCTTTTAACAGTGAGCTGCCACTTGTAAAATCTGTGATTGAGGGCATCCAGGGAAGCAGTTACTACTTTAAAAAAAATCCCATATGCATCTGGTGTCAACTTTCTTTTGAGATGTGTCTGATCCAATCTGTCCCATTGGCCCCACTCCTGTCCTCTTAGTTTGACAGTGTTTATACAAATAACCCTTTTCCCCCAGGTAGCTGCTGAGTTTATTTTGTACCAAGAGATCTTACTGTCCTGCCTTGGTCTGAAACCTGCTCTTGGAGAGGAGAGGACTTGGGCAAATCTTCTTGTGTTAATCTTCTGCAAAAATCCATAAGGATGGAAGGATCTCAGAGCTATCTGCACACATGACATTGGAAGCTTTCCTAAGAGACAGAAATCTCACCTGCATGTCATAAAGTCTGCTTGGTCCAGCAAAGTCCCTTTTCTTCAATGAGAAGTGCCTGCAATCACTGTGGGTGGATGGAACTTTAGCCTGCAAGGAAGTGAAGTTTCACCCATAAATGCTATTGCTGCCTTTCAAGACCACCAGTAAGAAATGTCCCCCTAGCCCTTCCAGGGATGTCATACATTTTCATTCTCTTTGCAGCAGGAAAATATACCTATTTTAGAGATTTTAGTCTTAATATACTGAGGTCATTAGAATCTTCCTGAAGTTAGAGAAATTTAATCTCATGAAAACGGGAAGAGAGGCTGAGATAAAGTTGTCCTTGGAGACAGATCTGAAAGGCGGCTCCTCTTCATGGCATTTCCTCTCAGACAGAGGCTGGAAGAGGCAAAGCAGAGATTTTACACTCCAGTGTTGTGTTTCTGTGTCAAATACACCAGTCCACAGTGTCAGGTCACAACATTTCCCACCTTTGCACTGAGAGGGAGCCAAAGTCACCTCTATCCATTCAGGACAAAAGATGGGCTGGAAGCTGTACATAAACAGAAAGCAAAGGTGTTCACAGCAGGATGTACATCTATCTTAGGCTTTCATGTCAGATTTTCCTATCATAGTGCAAGATTAATTAGACAGAGACAAAAATTAAAATTACACATTAAAATGCCTACAGTTCACATCTATTACATGTTTTTAAATCTATTAGTCTACATTCCGCATTTAGGGATAAAAAGAAAATATTGTTGTCAATTATAAAATGCTAAAGATAGCTCTATACTTTTTTAAATGAACAATGATAAAAGCCTTGAAAAATTCCCTTTGATGTGAATGGAGTCTTCAGCATTTTGAAATACAATAAGATGGATTAATTGCTACTCATTAGGCAGCAAGTTGGGACAGCTTTGAATGCGCATTCTCTTCTTGGCATTAGCTATTGCCTGGCTGAAATAGCCAGCTTTTGTATTTACTCCTGTCTTTTCTAATAATAAGCAAATTGGAGATCAGGGCTAGAAACACTGAAGTGCTCTCTATCTTTTGTCCAGAACAATTGTATATTGTCATGATTTGTTTATCTTTTTTGAGCTACAGCTAATTATTGTAAAGGTTATTTGAATCAATATGAGATCTGAGCAGAAATAACATCTGCAAAATTGCTTATTAGGAAGCTATTTTATGCTAGTGTTACTGTAACATCCATTTTGTGAACAAATTGTTGTTTCTTATGTCTTTTTTTTTTTCGCTTACATGAAAAGTTTTGCATTTTAAATATTGGTACAGGTTTTAGGGCTTCTTGAATTAATACTGCTCTGTTGTGCTTCCTTCTCCTCATACTGTCTTAGACTTTTTTTTTACTCCCGAAGTCATAGATAACATAGTATTCAAAGCCCCATTTATCATTCTAGGATAACAGTTTTTATTTTTTTGCTTAAGAACTTGTTTGAACTGATTGATTGAATTATTCTTCTGTTTATGTTGGATTAAAAAAAAGTCAAGCACAAATCCTTTTGTGCTTGTCATGTAAAACTCCTGTTTCATGCAGGGCTTTTATAGATATTAAGATTTATAATTGAATGATACTGGGGAATTATTATTATCTAATTTAACTATGTATTTTGCATTCCAAAATGAATTGTGAAAAGCAAACCTCAAGGGCCTGATTCATTAAAAATTGTAGTGTTCTTTCTTAGAGCTTACATCTTCCAAAAACAAAGCGTGTGCAACTGCAGCCAGAAGCAGTCAGCTAAAACACGAGACACATCTTGATCTCCCCTACAGAGATGATATTTTAGGGATTTAGTGGAACTAGACCAGTTTTCCACTTACTGTACTCTAAATCCACCCTGGTAACATTCACTACTAATTATGTACCACAGTGCAGAAGACTTTTATAAGGGGAGGGCAAGGCAGGGGTGTGGGTGCAGCCTGTTGCTCACTCCAGTGTCATTCCTGGGCAGCAGCAATCCCATCTGAGCTCATCAATTAAGTAGGGTCAAACCAGGTCGGGGCCAGATGGGACCTATCCAAGGAATACCTTAAGCTCCGGCAGGATTTAATGATCCAGTAGGAGATGCTGTCCCCCCAAGCTGAATCTCAGCACAGGACTGCAGCTTGCTGGGCCAAACTTTTATTTTACTACATCAGTGTAAACCACATGGAGCTGAAAGAAATTATTCCAGCTTTACAAATCAGCACAAGTGAGAGCAAAACCAAACCCTTTCTGTCTTGGACAAGAGAGGAAATCAAAATCTTAACTATTTGCAGTCATTAAAAATCCCATAACGTTCCTGTTTTAGAGTAGGGGTGTTAACCCATTTGTCCTGGCCAAATTCCAACCTGGGTAATTACTGTAATCTGCCTGTGTAAATTACCCCTGCCATTTTAATTGGATATATTACTTCTCTTGCTGCCTAAACTGTGATGTAATACCATTGTGTGTTATTAATCAGTTACCAGGTTTCATCCCAGAAGCGGCCGCCTCGCAGTGATAGGTAGAGAACCTCATTCCCTCCTGGTTACGAGTGCTCTCTATTACAGCATGAAAAACCCCAACATACACTTGTTTTTAAGTGGCAGATAAGCTGATATTGCAATCTAAATAAAAAGCTTTAAAATGTGGCCATCCCATTTATTTTTGAAGACCACGAAGTCTGCTTGATTATTCAAGCACAGGCAACCACCTTGCAGCTCTCCAAGAGTACCTGGAGCTGAAGGTGATTTTTTGCCAATGCAACCCAGAACCTCCTAAGTATCTGTATTTGACTTTGAATTTTATTTCTGTCATGTCTGAATGTAAAGTTGCTTTGAGAAAAGCTGATCTTTCCACTGTGCAAAGATTCCTAAGCCTACAAAAGGTGAAACTTCCTGTTGGAGTGTCCTGGCCTGATGTACCAGATCAGATTTGTCACCAGTGGGAAACTCCGTGGGAGTTGTTGAAACGCCTCAAAACTAGCCCTGTTGCAAGACTTGCCTTTCTGAGCTCCTTTTTTTAATCTTTTTCCCTTTCTCTCCATCCCCCTGAAAATGTAATCAAAGAGGATAAGATGAATGGCCCCACAAAACACAGATCATTCTAGGGTGAAAAGCAGCAATTGGTAAGAAGGAAGGCACATACCATTTCATGTCACAAAAGAAAAAAACATTTTCTCCCTCCAAAAATCCCTGTCACTGTCCCTAAAATTCAGGATCATCAGATTCACTGTAATGGTGACTAAGAGCTCCCCAGAATGTTTTGAAGGAAGTGTAAATCTTCAGAAATTTTTCTTAGTTCATCTGTTAGGGTGGGATTTGCCTGCTGTAACTGTTTCTGGGTGTCCAGGCTCCTATTCTAGTCCTTGGATGGCAATAACATTACAGAAAGTAATGCACTTTAGTTGGTTTCAGTGCCTCACAAGGCAGAAATAAATACATCTTCTCCTGGAGCTGCACTAACACTAGCAGGGAATTAGCCAGAGACTTCAGAGGGATAAAGCAAGGCAAGATGAACAATTTCATAGACATAACCTACCTCAACTCCCAGGAATGGACTTTAATAGTCCTGCCAAAGTTTTTACTTTTAAATTCTCCTTAGTTTAGATCCATCTAATAATGGATCCAGAAGAGTTTGGCCCCTTGGCAGAGGCACAGGCGCAGGCTGCATCTTGATGTGGTGGCACAGGCATGGCTGGTGGCAGGCAGGAGGCAGAGCAGGAGAGGAGCCTGTAGTCCCCAGCACGTCTGGAGAATAACAAGATAATCACAAAAACAGCACTCACACGGTTTTGAAGGTTACTAGGACCCAGAGGCTCATGTCTCCTGTATAATTAATTTTACAGACAGGCCATGAATCCCCTGAATGTTGTTTTTTGGTAGGATTCATCAGGCTGTGTGAGACTCTCATGGTTTGGCATTTCCAAGCCAGCTCCGTTTACAAAAAAAAATGGTGGAACAGAGAAATCTGGTAGGGCTAGATCTCCATGTTGCTTCAGGACATCTCACTTTCATCTTTTCATGATGGAGGGTCCTTCTTGCTGTGCAAGAGTGTAGAGGTGTCTGGGGAGCTGCATGAACCTCAGGATTCTGCCACTTCTTAGCACCCAGCTAAACATCTTTTTAGCCTGGTGGTCTGCAGACATCCAAAGGCAGCCAGGAAAACATGCCATGCACAAACCTCCTGTGCACACCCTCCCACCCTGGGGCAGGCAGGTCTGAGAGCCAGGGCTGACCTCCAGCTCTTGACCAGAGAACTGGTTGTGGTTATATTGGAAAGCTGCGAGTTTTGTGAAAGGACTGAGTTGGTCCCTGCACTGAGGGATGTGTCCCCTGAGCACAGGTGAGCCCAGGGTGTTAGAGCTGCTGTTAGAGCTGCTCAGGACAGCTGAGCACAGGGCTGTCCTTCAGCCTCACAGCCTGCAGGGTGCAGAGGAAATGATGCTGGAGCAGCTCCTGCCCTACTCCACCTGCTGCCCTCCAGGCTGTGTCCCACAGGGGCTCCTTGCACAGCTCAGAGAAACACAGTCAGCAACAATCCCTCTCTTTCAGTATCCACAGCTTTCACACAGGGAGCAGGGGGTTGTTTCTCCCCAGGGCTTTGTTGTTTGCTTTTTTTTTTTTCCTTTTTTTAATCTTCCCCTCCCCCCACTTTTAATGAATCAGACCCTGGGTGAAAATAATGCATTTGTTTAAAGCTGATATTTAATGTTGAGCAAACTGCTCTTCCTTTGTCTCTTACTATTTTGTTCATATTTTGCTAAGAGTCTGCTATTCTACACAAGCATTTTAATAAACTGTTTGTTGTTGTATCCAGGTAACAAGCATGGTAAGTATTTTGACTAAACCAAGTATTATGTACCTTAGCTGTGCTTGGCAGAATTTTTTGGCTAGCTTTTCCTGTACTTTCAGCCTGTGCTGTTTCTAAAGGAGCTATTCAAAGGAAGAAACTGCTCACCTATAGTACTTCTACATACAAGCTTTGGAGGGAGCATATGTGCAAAGTCATATATCATAAATAAGAGCATGCACCTCTTGCCAGCATGGTTGCTACTTTGCTTGTAAAATAAAACCAGAAAAAAAAAAAAACAAAAAACCCAAACATCCTTGCCTAATACATGCTTGTGTTCCTTCATCCTAAGTGACACACCTAAATATTGGTGGTTATTAATCCAGTACTTGTGGATGAGGAGCCCTGCTTTACTAGCATGTAACAGTCTGTTGTTTACTCATCCTCCTGACCTAAGACACCCCCTGGTTAACTCTGTTGCATTAAGAGGCCTTCCCTTTCTGTCCTGTGACCATACCTGACTGGCAGTGGCTGGGACTCCAAGTGCTGCTCTAATACAAGTAACTGATAACAACCCACCTTTTCCTAAACTCGTTCCTGTGTGCTTGAAAAAAGCAGGAATTTTGATGGCTTTCTGTGGGAACACTGTAAATCAGTAAAATGCCACAATTGAAAATTTAAGATGTCATTTACATGTTTGTGACCTAACTTTCAAAATGCTTGTCGTAAAGCTGAATCCAAAATGTCTCTAAGCATGAAGAAAACTCTGTCCCTGTTTGTGAGTCAGCCGCAGTTCTGTGCTCTCATTTTACAGTGCAACACAAAAGGCAGACTTCTCTTAGATGGAAATGATAGAGCTCAAATCTCAGTGCTCCCTGTCCTGCAGGCAGAGCTGAGCCTCAGGAGCACACCCTTGTTTAGCCCAGCCTGATTTAAAATCAGAATTTGCCCAGATAAACAAGTGGGCAGTAGTTTGTTCTCTCAGAGCTTCCTGCGTGTTGGCAGAGCAGACTGTGAGAATTCAGGTCTACCATGCATGTCTGAGAGGAGGTTTTGCCTTGAGGTAGTTTGAGTGTTAGCCTCCGTGCTGTATTTTTTTTTTTCCCCTGCATGGTTTGCTATTTTTGCATTTTCTGTGTGGCTTTTTAAGTTTTTAGTTATGTGCTTGTAGCTGCAGTTATTTAACGTCATTTGTTGTGCCAAATGTTTTAAGACTCCATGTAATTGTCATATTAAAGGATCAGACAGCAAAGGACAAAGCACTCCAGCACATGGCAGCAATGTCATCAGCTCAGATAGTCTCAGCTACTGCTATTCACAACAAGCTGGGCCTGCCAGGAATTCCCCGTCCTACATTTCCTGGGGCACCTGGGGTAAGTCATTAGCTGAGTCCCAAAAAAACCCCTGTATTCCCTAACAATGTTCAGTAGAAAACTAAGATGGAATGAATGGATTCATGCTTTGACTTGAGTTTGCAAAAGGAATCATGCTTGTTCAAAAATACCCAAAGTTCTTCCAACAAAGAGAACAACTGTGGGCCTGTTTGTTTGTTTTTCCTCTTTCAGTTTTGGCCGGGCATGATTCAAACAGGGCAGCCTGGATCCTCGCAAGAGTAAGTCTGAAAATTCAAATATGTTTCTCTGTGCAGTGTGAAGGGTGGCTTGTGCACTCTGTGAGATCAGGGAAGCAAGAACTTGCAAATTTTTCCAAAAAGGAGGTAAAGACAGTTTTAGGGAAAGAAAGAGACTTTATAGTGATGTGAACTCACATTCAAAAAGTTATAAGGGATACCAAACCTCAAAACTGAGGCTGAATGGGCACCCTCCTTTGTCTCCCCATAGTTCAGTGTCCTCTGGGAGTCCCAGCAGTGCCCAGCCCTGGGTGTAATTCTCATCCCCTCCGTTCCCTCTGTGCTGTCTGTCTGTTGAATATGCTCTGCAAGGAAGAGATATGTTTGTGGGTAAAGGTCACCAGCCACCAATTATTTTCCTATACTGTGTGACTCTGATGGAATTCCCTGTGGATGGCACAGTGTGTGATTTTTGTGTACCTCTTCATTGCAGCGTCAAGCCATTCGTTCAGCAGGCCTATCCTATACAGCCATCAGTCACAGCTCCCATTTCAGGTAATCCTCCCATTTATCCTCTGCCTTAAAAATACTTGAATTTTGTACTGAATGTGATGTATTAACTTCTGCCCTGGGCAGAGCCACTACTCAGGATCTCATGTGTCCTCCAGCCAAAGGAAACATCAATCCCAGTGTCCTATTATTACCTGATTGTATCTTAGGGAAAATCATTGTGTTTGGGGTTTTTTTAGGTAGGAAGCACTAATGCATATGCAAGGAGTTGTGATGTGTGATTTCCAGCCAGCACTCCATATTACAGGAATTACTGTAAAAAATGAGTAATAGGATGAATGTTTCCTTTAGAATAGCTATGTAACAAAAATACACCTTAATTTATTTTCAACTGAGCCTAAAACCCCTTCCAAAAATCATAAATGTTTAGCCTTAAGTATAAAACTTCTCTATGTATCAGGTTGTTTATAACTCATCCCTTCCTGGAGGTCCTGCTTTGCCTGGTACCACTTTGATAAGTACCTAATTTTATTCTGAATTCCATTGCTCAAACTGATCAAGCCGTTCCCATGGCTACTTCCCTGTTACTTTTCCCAGGTTCCTTCCATGCCTAATTTCAGGAAAGCTCATTATTTCTTTGCAGATGATTTCTCATGTTATGTCTCGCTTGCCAAATGACCCCAATGCTTCTGACTCTGTTTGTGTGGCAAGTTTTTGACTCTTACCCAATTCTTTATGATTTTCTAACTTGCTGCTATTTAATGCTTTGAACTAAAGCTATTTTTCTGCATTCATGAAAATGCCTTTTTCTTGACATCCCTAATTTGTAACATTATTTTCTAAGACAGGTATTTTCTATCTCCTTCTTTTATCCTTCCATGTTTTCTCTCAGAATAGGAACATTAGCATTTCTAAATCAGATGAAACTCATGAGTTTTTGCTTCATTAGAATTCCTGTTCATGTCTAGCCAGTGACATTTGTAATTCCCTGTTTTGCACAAGCCTCACACCTTCATTGCCTAAATTTGAGGGCTGGGGTCAGGTACCACATTCCCTTTATGGGATATGGACACACATTGCCTCTGACCTCTCCCTGCTTCTCAGCCTAGTTCAGGATAATCTTTATTTTTGTACCTTTGGTGCCTCTCCCCTGCCTTTCTTATGCCTGTGTCTCTCCCAAGATGAGTTTTGCCTGGGAGCTGCTGCCTTTTTCTCTTCCTTTACAGTTTTCTTTCCTTCTCGTCCAATTTTCTACAATGAGGACCAAGAGAGAGCATTTATTCCTTCTCTTGAGGTGAATTAGAGAGGGTGGTTAGCATCCCTTCTCTATCTAGATTATGTCATTCTCTCTTTATTATCAATTTAAAACATTTTTTTTTCTTTTTAGGGTATGATTCAGCTCTCTACAGTAATTATTTATTATTAGCTGTATCATAATGATGCCTAAAAGCTCCAAAAGAAGTCAAGACCCAATGTGCAAATACGTAGTAAGAGACAGTCCCTGCCTTGGAAAGCTTGTACTCTAAATAGGAGAGGGGAATTGAGAGTGGCAGCAGAAACAGGCAAAAAGAGGGGTGATTTACCTGTAACATGTGGCACATTAGGAGCCAGAAATGGAGGCCAATTCTCTTGACTCCCAAGGCAGTAATGTCTCCTGGGAGTCTTGATGCCAGTTTCCAAGGAAGGATACAGCTGTAGGTCTAGGTGAAGGCTCTATAAATCTCTGTAATCTAAATTTTAAACAAAAATTCTACAGTGAGTTACAGCCCCTAGGAAACAAAGGAGTAGATCTTTTCTTTCTGCCATTATTAGATTGCTGGGCTGCCACCTCTTTTTCTACATATTGGCCTGAGTTTTTCCAATTTTAACTCATCCTGAATTAATTACTTGCTAAAATTAATATAAATATCCAAGGGCTACATGCATAATTCCCAATTATTTTTAATTAAGAAAATATGAACTGAGGAAGTGTCAGCTTCCTCATGAAGATGTTTCCTCTGTTTCAGGCTTTGAGCCCACATCAGCTCCAGCTCCCTCCGTCCCTGCGTGGCAGGGCCGATCGATTGGTACGACCAAGCTCAGGCTGGTGGAGTTTTCAGCTTTCCTTGAGCAGCAGAGGGATCCTGAATCAGTAAGTACTTATTTCCCTTGTGTCCACTGATCCTCGGCTTTGCTCCTTTACTCCTGATCTTCAGCTTTTCTCCTTTGCTCCCCACCCTCTGGGCATGCCTTCCATCATGTATGATGCAATACACCCGCTGTCTCTGTGTTCACTGCTGCTCTGTGCAATATTCCTTTCACCCTAGCACTGTATTTTCCTTTCTTGCTCTCTTTTTCCCCATTTACAGCAGCGAGAGGCCTCTGTGAAAGCAGGCAGGGTTTGCTCTGGCGCCTGTCTCACTGCTGACCTAGTTTAGCAGGTGTACCAAATTGCATTGTGTTCTTGGCAAGAATTCAGTGCTTGAACTCTAAGTTAAAGCCTAATCTGTTTCCTAACCAAAACAAAATTAAGGACTTGCCCAGAAAGTGTGCATATTACATTTTGCATATTGGATTTTTTTATGAAGTTTTTAATTTTCTTTTAATTTTTAGTCTGCATACTATACCTGCAAGGGTAGTTTCTGAAGTTGGCTGTAATGTTTCATTACCCCAGTAAGCCTTGAACCTTGACATTAATCACCATATATTTACCAAGACCTAGGTAGCCTAGCACTGATTCTACTACATGGCAAATAAATTGAAAGAACTTCTTTCAGCTCGAACCTGAGAATTTTTTTGAGATAATTTCTGAAAAGCAAATACTGTCCTGAATGGGTGATATGGACAGGCCATTCTTGTTCAGATTCCTGGCAAAATACAGTAACCTGGAGAAGAGAGAAGCTATCATTTTCTTTCTATAATCCAGCACTGGAAACCATAGCATTTATGGGCTCTGGCCAGGGGTGTTATCCAAGGAGTGTTTACCCTGCACAGTGAGGATTGGAGACATAGCCCAGAAACCTTACAACAGAGGAATGCTCCTGGCAGAAACACATCCCTGTGAAAATACACCATATCTCAGCTGTTCATACACCAAACATGTGGCAGCATGCTGGTTTGCTAAATGTCAACTTTGCCAGGCTGAATGAGCTTTGAGGTGCAGGAAATGTTTGGCAGCAGGTAGGGTTCTCTCAGAGCTTACCTGACTGTTGGGCATTCCTGGTTTCCCTGGAATCCCTTTGCCTTCCCATGGTCTCATGGCAATCCTGGCTCTGGTGGGCTTCCCCTTAGAGTCCTCCAGACCACTCTGGAACACCTCCTCCACCCCCAGCCCTGAGTCCCTCTAGGCAGCAGTTTGGATTTCTGCTGCTGGGGTACAACATCCAGGTTTCCCCACCAGTCACCCTTATCCATGCACAGATTTCCCAGCCCTTGCTGACCCCATGGAACATGTCCTGCTGATTTATGGGCTCTGCCAACCCCAGCCTGCCCCACATGAGGATGTGTGTGTGTGCTCCAGGTTACTGGGAAAACAGGATGTGGCCACGTGACGCTCAGCCTTGCTCTCTGTGTGTGAATGAAATCTTACTTCTGTGTAGTCTCATTGGCTGTTTTGCCATCTAATTATCCATTTTCCAGAGGTTTTTATAACATAAATCTACATACAAAACCCTGAGCTAATATGGTGTAGTGCCTCTGTATCTATGGGTTTTTATGTAAAAGGGAGCAAACAGGGGCTGAGCAGCTGAGTAGCTTTGGCACTGCAGAGAGAGAGTGGAGGTGTGAATAGAAGCATGGTTACCCAGGATGGCCCCACAAGTACTGTAAACCCTTTTTTGGAGTAAACTAATATTATTTAAAATTCCTGAGGGTGCAGAGGCCCACTGGGTCTTGTCCTAGCTTGCAAGAAGACTGCTGAGAAACCCACCTTTCAAATGCATTTATGCAGGAGGGTTTACAGGACAAGCAAAAGCATCAAACTACCCAGACTCGTTTTAAAAAAAGCAATTACTTGTGCACTGTAACACTGCAAAAATGAGACTCTGGGAAAAGTCAATTTCTAATTTAGTTCATTCTTGCATCCAAGTGGGGCAGGGCTCTGCATGGGGACAGCCTGCAGCATCCAGACAGGTGCCACAGGGAGGGACCCAGAGGATGAGCCCCTATGGCACTGAGTGAGCATCACTGCCTGGGAAAGGGGGGTCAGGAGAAGGAGAAGTGTTGCTTACATTGAATTAAGTAAATTAAATTATTTGGCATTGGAAAAAAACCCCAAGGCAGTGTGGCCAGTTCCCAGGGCAAAGGGAGTGGGATGCTTGCTGGAGAGGCACTGGGCAGAGGCACTGGTGTGCAGGGGCAGCTCTGTGCCTCCTGCCAGCCTGCCCTGTCTCCAATGCTCAGACCTCTCCAACAAGCACCAAGAGTTCTCCTTGGAGGTGAGAACAAACCCCCAGCCTCCTGTAGTGCCATTGCAGAAAATGTGAATTCTGCCTGCAGCTTTGCACACCTTTCTTTGTGTGGCTGTTTTATTGCAGGTACAGTTTGCACAGCAGAGAAAGAATGGGGTTTTATTACTTTTCACATAAAATCAGCGAGGCCTGTGATGTGAGTGTGTTTCCACAATGTGCACATGAAGTCGTGTAGGCACGTGCTGTGATTGCAGCATCTCCTTTGTGCCTCTGCTGACCTCAGAAATGAATGTTTATGTGCTGCTACAGGAGACATGTGTAGGAGTTCTCCTGTATCTTCTGAAAAAGAAAAGTTATAGATTCATTACGTTACTGACTTTTCACAGAAAATGTCATAAAATATTATCTTCATCAAATGTGCTTCCAACATTTAATTTAAAAAATGTGACCCTTCCTCCCTCTTTTCCCCAACACAAAATCAGGCCAGAAAGCCTCATAGTGGTAGAGGCAGTAGACTAATTCCACCTTGAAATGTAACCTGGAAGTTTATTGAAAATTGTGTATTTGGCATAGAATCTGGGGACAGGACTTGATCCTGGCAGACCCCTTGCATTCCCTATTCCTGTCCAGAAATTAGAAATTTAGGTTTGTCAGCCATGGTGACTCTCACAGCCAGCAGTGGGGCTGTGCATGGGCACAAGGGTCCACCCACAGGGAATTCCTGGTAGGAGTGAGGCCTTCAGCATTTCTGTGTGTGGCTTTTGAGTGGCAATTGGTGTTTAAAAGTTTAAAAAAAAAAAAAAAAGCTCAATGCCAGGCAGTTTAATAGTTTAGTTTAGAGTGGGCATTCTGGAGGGTAGGAAATCAGCTCCATAGAGTCCTCTCACTTGTGGACAGCTGTTGATCTTTTTCTTTGTTTAGACACAAAATTGTTCCATTTACAAAAGGGAAAAATATAGAAAGGAAACAATAAGCAGCTCTCACTGTAACTCTGCATGGCAGAAGACAGTCTGGGGAACACAAGATGGCACAGTTGCAAAATATTGGAACACTGACTCTGCAGCTGAGGACAGGTAAAATTCCTCCTCCTTTTACATGAAAATCAATTCAGTTTACAAATGTCAAGCTGTATTTTCTTTTTGTGGCATTTTGTGCTTAAGTACAATTCCTAAATGGTGCATAGAAGTTTCCCTTGCAGGTCCAAGCAGCAGCATTTCCGTTACCTTTGATTTTTTCCTGCTCTGCATAACTCTGTTCTCAGCAGACGGAGCAGTTTTTGTGCCCATCTGTTGCTTCCAAGACAGGTTTTCCTTAATGGAGGCTTTCCATTTTTATTGTAGTGGTTCTGTGAAAGTTGAGGACAAATGCTTAAACCAAGCAATCCTGTGTTCCCTAACAAATATAAACTGAGCATGCAAGCAGGTTAGAAAAAATCTAAGCAACTGACTGCTACACAAGTAGATATAAAATTCAAAGACTATAACTGAAATGAGAATAATTCAAAATCATTTATATATATATATACACATACACTCAAGCTTGATTTTCAATCAGAGGAAAAAACCCTATCAAACCCTATCACCACCCAACAAAAAAAGCCCTTTCTTCTCTTCCTTTTTGAGGTTTCTCTCTCTTGCTGTCACATTTATTTAAACTGAGCACTTCAGACAGCTTTACATTTAAAATATCTATATAGGGCTATAAAGAACATGGCTGATGGACATTTTCAGTATTAGTCTACCCATCCAAACTGTCAGATTGTGTTAGGTCCAAATTTCAAAATGTATTTTAAAAAGTGGTGAAGAAATAAAACATTCTTTATGTTTTAATTCAGGTTTTATTGTTGTTGTAAAAAGACTTTGCGAGCCCGGGGAGAATTGTGCCTGAGAACCAGAAAGGGAAAGCAATTACTCAAGGGCCATAAAAACAGCCTGCCATCATTAGCCAAATGCAGTAAAATTCACCAAAGTTAATCAAACCACCTAAGTGATGAAAAATAAATGAGATCTTTTCAAAAGAAGCGCTCCATCCTTGAACAATATCCATTGTTGCAAGGATTGTTTATCCTTTCTGTACTCCCTGTAAACAGTATAAAAAGCAGTCCAGCATTTCACTCACAAGGAAGTCCTTGGTTTAGTGTCTTTGTGATGTGAAAGGACAAGAAAGCAAACTCACATTAAGATGAATGTCTCAGAGCTGCAGACTCAGGATTTGAGGTCATTTTAATTGGGAATCAGAAAAAGTTTTGCTAAACACAAGGCTCATTTATTTTGCCATGCTGGAGAGCTGCTTGTTGGCCCTGGGATGCAAATGTTCATCTCTGTGAAATGTTCATTTTTGAGTGTCCATAGTTAGAAGTCCCAAGAAAGCACTTTAAAGAGGTCCAGTATTGACACAGGCTCCAGGTGTGAAACTGTGGCATGGCAGCAGACTTCCCATCCAGCAGGATTCCTGGGGCACCCCATGGAGGCATAATGGAAATGCCAGGCCAGCTTCCCCAGCCCAGCTGTAGCAGGACATGGACTTTCCAGGGAGGGTCCTGGGGCTAGAACGTGGTTAGGTGTGTTGAGAGGCCAGCACCATTTATCCCCCAAAGCCAGCCCACGGCTGGAAAGCCTGGCTGTGCCCTCACTGCAGCCTTCATGGACCTCTCTTCCTTTCCTCAAATCCACTGCCAGGGAAATTTCCTTCCAAAGCAAAACTGGAAGTGCAGGGGACACGTGGGTTGGGTTGGCACTAGAGTGGGGTGGACTGTGGCTGTGGTGGGCTTTGTCTGTGAATTCCCCACTCTGCCTTCTCCAAGCACCTGTCCTGGCTTGCCCCAAGGGCTTTGCAGCTGGCTGTGCCTCTGCCCTGCATCTCCCCAACTCGTCCAACAGCTTCCCCCAGCCCTACACCCACCCCAAAACCGCTTGGCCCGGCTGCAGAGCCATGCTCTCAGAGGTTGGGAAATATCCCTTGCTCTGCTCTGCAGAGAGCAGATAATGACATGCTCATGTGTTCATTTGTTCCTCTGCCACATTCAGTGGAGATGTAGATGGCCCTTCTTTGATAAGCAACTATTCAGTAGTTTGTTTTCTTCTGCTGTTGAAATGCGTGGCCCTGTGCCCTGCTCGCTGTGCACTGTCTAACCTCCCTTCCAAATGGAATTAATAATTCCCTCCATTTGCATTTCACAGATGTGCTAGTGCAGTCTTTTTGGATGAAGGAGCATTATTACTCACAATTGACAAACCAAGAAGTTCAGGTGCAAAAGAATGAATGGGCCACTGATTTTGAGGGTCCCCTTTGATTTGTCATGAGCTTGATTTTGCAGAATACTTAACATTATTGAGAGCTTCCTATAGTCAGGCATAATTTTCCCATCTGAGCACTCAGCACTTCTGGAACTGGGACTGCACGGTCTTAAATCAGACAGGCTAGAACTGAAAGATGCATCTTCACTGTTGCAGAAAAACTGATGGAAATGCTGTGTAAGCACCTTGCCCAACCTGTGAGTCCCAGTTTCATGCTGGGACTGCTGTGGCAGTAGCTGGGAAGTGCTGGACATTAAGATGTCAGGGAACTGCCTTCCCTCATCACCTACCTGTCCACTTCTGCAACCATAAAGTCACCCCAAACCCCCTTTTACTTCACATTTCTGATTCAGTCCCTGAATCAGATCCAGGCAGGAGTCTGAATGCAGGGAGGTCCATGAAAGACCAGGCTGCCCATGCAGCTGTATGGTAACATACATCAGAAAGTTCAGTTAACATTTCACAGGAATGTGTTAAAAACCTTAACAACAGGACTTGGTACAGACTCCAGTCATAGCATTAAAATGTCATGTTTATAACTCCCAATCTGCTTCAGTGGAGGACAACAGCAGCAGGAATTAAATATTCAGTTACTAGTGTTTTGGTAGAAATAAGAAAACTTGTTGGCAGACCAAGTGATTTTCTTACATCAGCAGGAAATTAAAGAGTTTCAGATTTATGAGATACGGTGAGGCAGCAGAGCTGAGGCTGGGCAGAGTTTGGGTTAGAGCTGCACACAGACTGCTGATACACCAGTGCCTGGGTTCCAGGCAGCTCACCCCACCCCACCTGGCTCCTGTTCCCCCCAGAAGCACAGTCACTGCTCGGGCAGGTGTGCCAGTGGGATTTGGGAGGGTTAAATCACAGCTGTGCCCCTGGGACACTTCCTTGCATTGGGGTGCTGTGCCCATGAGCAAGGTCATTCTCACAGAAACAGCTGCCCCCTCTCAGGCCACCTGCCTTCCACTTGCTTAGAATCTACATCACCCTGTGGATGGGGAGCCATTCACCCCCCCCATATGCTGATCTGTATGGTTGTGTCAGAATATAAGGGCAAAACTTGTGAGGAGCTTTTACAAATATATGTGCTGGCTAATAAGGCAGATGTAGGTGGTTTGTCTTTGTTCTGCACCAGCTTAAATGCTTGCATCCCCTGCCATTGGCAATTTGTCTTGGTTCTTTTAAATTCCTAAGTGGATTATAATTTTTCTCGTGGTATTATTTGACAACAGTCATATTTCATGGCTTTACTGCATTCTTTGGATAGTTAGAATTTTTGTAAGGGAAGGAGCTCAGCTTTAAGAGGCGGCCATCTCCAGGGCATGTCGTGTAATGCAGACACAGGAGACAGAGCTGAAAATGTTCTTCCTATTTTTGTATACTTGTGTACTTAGAAAATACAGGATTTGACTTGTGATGGTTTATGGCATCTAAAGCACATTATTGCCCCTATGCCAGATGCAAATCCTTTAAATGCTTCAGCGTGAGTAAATTCCTCAGCAACTAATGTACTTCAATGACTCTGGAATACTCAGTCTAAATCAACAGTGAATTCTCAATATAATGAGGATGTTTTCAAGCTTTTCAGACACTAATGGGCTCAAAAATATAGGCAGAAAACTTTGCTCCTTTGCCTTTATCTATGCGGCAGTTGCTGTCATGGAGCGTGTTTGTCTAAAAACGATGGGGATCATTTCAGTGTCCATTTACCCTGCTCCAGTATTGCATTATTGTTTGTTAGTTCACAGAAATATGCCATGTCTAATTAGCTTAGTAATGATTGTACTTAGCATAGGAATTGCAGCAACATAAGGAGAAAATAATCACACACTGCAATATCAAAATAAACATTTCTGTCCTAAGAATGTTGTCAGGTGATGTCATACCATCTGTCCTACTGTACCCGCTCAGAAATTTTGCTGCAGCAGCATCTGGTGCTTTGGCGAGCTCTGCAGACAACTGTGGCAGCTTTGCAGCTGCCTCCAACTCTGCTTTTATATTTAAAGAGTATTAAGACTTCATGCTCCATGCCCCTATAAATGTGTTTACTTTTACTGAAGTTTGGATCCTGAGCAATTTGTATATTTGCCTGGCTTGCAGAATAAGGTACAGTGTGTGAATTGTCTTGGGAGTTTGCAGTGGCCAACTGTAAAATACAGTTCTCCCTTTCCCCTTCCCTCCCCAGCCATCTTTGGGCTGGGAGAGAGACACCCTTCTGGGGAGGAGGACAATTTACCGGAGAATCTGAGCCCTTGATTCTGTTTCCATAAAAATGTGGTTATTTATACAACCTGGAACAACTCCAGCAGAGAAGACTGAGAGGAAACAATCCCCAAATTTTTTTGCTTGTGGAAATGCCTTAATGAGATGTTATGTTTTCCTTTTTCCTTCCACAAAATTTAGAAAGAAATACAACCCTGCAAAAAAACACAGGCTGTATCTCATTTTTGGCCCCATACCCAGATAAGTGTTCTCTTGTTCTAAATTCAGATTTCAGTGTGCTAGATGATTTTTTAATAGATTTCAATTTCATTTCCTAAGTGCAGAAATCCAGCCAGTCCATTTCCTTTTCCCTAGAGTTTTGGACATCTGCTAGGGAAGACTCTGCTCACACTGAAGGAAGGCTCTGAGTGGTTGCCCAATTCATTTAGATTTGTCACTTCAATTTGTTCATTCAGCAGGTACATTGTAAACAAAATAGCTTAAATGAGGTTTGCTTTGGGGTTTTAAATATTTTATTTGTGCCTAGCTTTTGGGAATTGCCCCTTATGTACAGCATCTGTTCAATGTGACAGGGTTCTCTAGTGTTCATTGACTGCATATCAGCTTTCTCTTAACTGAGTTAGCGAAATGTTTTGTGATCTGTGTGGTGAAAACCCCCAGTGTTTAATCCTGCCACTCTGGAGCTCCTTCACTCTGCTCTCGTAACCCTGGGAGGTGCTGATTGACTGGTGGAGGGTCTTCCGTGTTCATCCTTCCAGTTTTGTTTTGGGTGCTGAAAGGTTCTCTTGGAGGAATGGCAGCCTCTAAAAGATCATGTTGGACTCCTTTGGAGTGGACTTCACTGGGCCAAGGATTTCCCCCAGGCAGGAGAGGCACTGCCGAGGTGATTGCTGTGATTATAATGAGGTGTGATGAAGAAATAGGAAATTGAAGCTGAATGTGTTTTGGCAGGGATGGTCATCTACAGAGCTGGCTCCCAAGGGAAGGGGGAAAAGTTGGGCTCTTTAATATTACATGGGTCGAAATACAGGAGGACAATGTCTATAGGAACAGCAGTGCAGAGTAACTACTGTCATCCTGCAGTTAAAAGGAAATGCCCTCCATCTCTTTTAGTTGAGATGTGCTGCAGATTGAGTTTTCGAGCTTTTTAGTAGACAAGCAGGCAGCATGCTTGAGTGGGCTCTGCAGCATGAGCAGAAATGCAGGCTTGGAGGACACAGGACATTAAAATGCACTGTTTAAAGGAGCAAAAATAGGCTTTCCTCCTGAGCACATTCATCTTTTTATGCTCAGTGAAGGGCTCTTTATCACTGTACTGCCACTGGGTCTTGCAGTGTAAATTACCCCCTTGGAGAGGTCCGTGCTTTGGGCTTTGCAGTGGGGACACAGGTATTTTTTTTGATGCTGATCCTTGTTCACAAGGGTCTGTGACACAATCAATGAAGTTGTTCCTGGAAACCATCCTGCAGAAAATCCCAGTCTCAGGAGTGACGTGCGAGTCGTTTAATCCATCAGAGCACAGCCCCCTGCTGTACCAACCCTCTGTTCTTCTCCCACAGCACTGATTCTCCTGTTTCTCCCTTGCAGTACAACAAACACCTCTTCGTGCACATTGGACATGCCAACCATTCTTACAGCGACCCCTTGCTCGAGTCGGTGGACATCCGTCAGATTTATGACAAATTCCCCGAAAAGAAGGGCGGTCTGAAGGAACTCTTTGGGAAGGGGCCTCAGAACGCTTTCTTCCTCGTAAAATTCTGGGTGAGTAAGGCGTGGCGGGGAGGACCTCTCCTGGCCACCAGGGCTGGGTGAGGTGTTCAGCAGCCTGGGAGTGCCTGTAGAAATTCCCTCTGTTACCATGCATGGGTGCAGAGGGGTTTGCCCTTCAGCTGGGACGCTCTCTGACAGCTCCCCAGGAGCGAGGGCATCAGAGGCAGATGTGCCTCAGCTCTGCCTGGCTCTGCAGCTGCTGGGCAGCAGCCAACAGGTACCGAGAGCCCCGTTTGAAGATGGGGAACTGCCATCTAGTGGTCCAGGGAAAAGCAGGGAAGGCAGGGAAGGGAGCCTGCTTTTGGGTATTTCCGAGGTGCCACTGCTGCCCAGTGCAAGTGGTGCAAGGATCAGTCCTGCCATCAGCCTGTGCTTGTGCAGAGAGGACCGAGCAGGATGGGAGCTGAGACAGCTGTGAGCCTGGGAGGTCTTTCTCCTTGATCTGATTTCTCTGCTTTCTCCTTGCCTTTTTATTAGTCAGCCATAGGACTCTGCTCTGTAACTTATCATATTCAGAGCAAGGGTGAAAAAATAATTTGAATGGAGGGCTGGGATGCTGTATTTTGATCTAGTTGTGATGAATTTCATTGATAAGCCAGGCTTTTCTTATTGTATTTGCAAAATATCATGTTAGCGACTTAATCATAAAATCATTTAGGTTGAAAAAGGCCTCTAAGATCATTGAGTCCAACCATCAGCTGAGTCCATCACTAAACTACTGAAAGGTTCACCCAAAAGGATCACTAAATCTGCAGGCTGAGCCTCAAGCTTTTTATACTCACTAATATGTTGGGGTACTTTTTTGTGGTATACTCCTTTTTATAGCAGCAGTTATCATCTAAGCATTAAATTTTTTCTTTTAAAACTTCAGTAAAAGGGATATATTCAGGGTTTAATTACAGGGTGGACAGGTTGAGGCTGAGACCAGAAGAGATTGATCTGGAACCACTGCTTATGATCAGATTTCCTTGAGTTTTTCTATGGGACTTGAAATACTCTACACCTTACAAATCCTCCAGACTTCATCTCTTTCCAAGAGCTACTGTGGCACCAGATTTAGGAGTGGAAACTGGAATGAGGGAAACTCTTTTTTTCTCAAATCTGGATGTAGAGGGACTAAGCCACTGAGCAGAAGCTGTGCTGGACTGCAGAAGAAACCCATTGAGAAATTCACAGGGCTTAAAACTGCACCTGTGAGCTGTAGACCAAGTATTTGAGGGCTGGCTGAGCAAAGAGGCCAGAAAGAGGAGACAGCAGAGCAGTGGGAGCTGAAACACAGTGGACACCAGTGGCCTGGAACAGGCAGAGGAGAATGTGGGGTCAAAAAGAGGGAAGCAGTGGGAGGAGGGAGCATTTGGGATAAGGAGCCTGCAGGGAAACACAGGGGTGAAGTACAGCAAAGGAGGTTTCTGGGCAGTGAGAACAGGACAAACATAACAGCAGGAGAAATCTGGCTGCAGAGGAACAGAGCTCGGAGTTAAGGGTCTGTGACCACTAAATACATTTCCTTGTGAAATTTGGCTTGATCTGGAGCCATCATCTCACCAATCCACTCTGCATAATAAATATTTGCAAAACACACTGGCAAAAATGAATGCACTTCACATGCTTGTTCTCGTTTCCTACAGAGGATGATAAGCCTCAGACTTTATACTAGACATGGATGCAGCAGTGATTTATGATATGGTAATTGATGTATTGTATGTTCTGCTTTTTCTCCATGTGGAAAAGGATTTTCAGGAATGCCGAATGCTCAAAGGTATACCTAAAGCGATTAGAGACCTTCTTTGGATCACTGAGGTCTGTGGTGTTCTCCTGACTTTGAAAATCCTAGTGCCAGCCTTCTCTGCTTTTGTCTCCTACCAGCAGCGCACACCTTTAACCCTCCTGTCTCAGTCCCACATCTGTGACGTGGGGGTGATGCCACCCTTCCCCCTCAAGGGCTCACTGACAAATCAGACTCATGGCTGTTGTAAGGTCTCGAGGTGATGCCATGAAAAAAACCTCTGTGAAATGTATAATTCTGTGTTCAGCACAGGTTCTGAGTAGTGTTCAGGAAACAGCACAGGGAACAGCAAAGGCAAAGAAACGTTGTGTAGATGTTCAGAGGGTGAGTGTGCAGTTGTGTAGCTAAAGCCTGTGACATGATGCAGTTCAGGAGTCAGGATGTGCAGGCAACTTCAATCCAACATTTCCTAACCTCACCGTGCCTTCCAACGTAATGGCCTTTTAATACAATTTCATGCTGTATTAACTTAGAGATTAAAAAACACACAGTGCTAACATCCTTCTGAGTTATACATTAAAAATGTGGTGAGAACACTTTCCTGAGCCATGATCTTAAAATAAACCAATGGATTTTCTCTCTCATCAAGTGAGTGAGGCAGAGAGAAGGTGCCTGGGGTAGTGTTTGAGTGTTGCAAGAGTCACAATGAGTTCTCTTCTAGGAAAAACTTCAAACCAGTGGGCCCCAGTCCTAAATGTATGTAGGAATATGTACAGGAAAAACAGAAGTTAGCTAGTCATGAGAATTAGATTCTAAACTGTCAGCTCGCTGTCCTTTATTTCTTTAACCCCAATAGGGCATTTCTTCAGAAAAGAAAAGGATGCCATTCCCTTTTTTATGGGGAATGTTGAAAAACTGTTTTAAACAGTCATAGTATCACCAGGAAAAAGCTGGCACAGGTTGCTGACAATGTTTTTCACCCTATAAGTAACCTCAAATTCATTCATATGGAAAGAGATTAATTTTGGCTGAATTAAGTATCTAGTTCTGAATAAGTATCTACTCTCTCATTGTCTGCTACCTCCTCCTACTCTGTAAGTTCACCTCCTCCCTTGTTCTGTTCATGAGGTGTGGTTATTGCTTAGCCCCAATACTCTGTCTCACCATTTATTTCCCATTTCCCCCTTCCCATCCTTTGTGTTGTCTTCCTCCTTCATTACCATGTAGCCATCAATCATTTGCTCAGCACTGTGAGTTACTGCATCCTAGGTCATTGTAGGGGTCCTTGTTTTGGTGGGCAAAAGAGGAAAGTGAATTTTGGTTGGGCAAATAATTACAGGTGTGAAGGCACTCTGAGGAGAATCAGGGAAGAAAAGGCAGGGTCTAAGTGAAAGAAGTCAAGGCAAACCAGAGAAGGGAAGTGGGAGAGTGTCATGACGTGAGAAGCTTGAAAGTGAAGGTGAGGATTTGGTGCCAGAAGGGATGGTGACCCTGCAAATGGATTTAAGGGAAGTCAGCATGTCACTGGAGGCAGCACAAAGGGTGTTTTGTTTAGACATTAATCGTGCTGTGGAATGGGTATATGGGAAACAGGAGGACCACAGATGAGTACTCGTGCTGAGGATGAGTAGGGCAGAAAGCAGCTGAGCTCTGGTAGCTGGAAAGAATACTCCTCTGGCTCTTTCCCATTTAGTTCTGCTTCAGGCTGCTCATCAGCACAGTTTTCTCTGTTGTCCTGGTTTCAGTAATAAGGTTTGATTACAAAAAATGTGGGAGGGAAAGGTCTGAGATCTTGCAAGAAGACATTTGCCAGTTGTGGAGTTGGCTTAGCAAGGCACCCCCGGGATGGAGTACAAAGCAAAGTTTGCTTTGCTTTGCAGAGCTTTATTGGTTTATGCAGATTGTATCTCATGGGAAACACAACCTGATGCTGGGAATGGATGAGCTTCTGGCCCTGGTCCTGGTGACACATCTGGATGTCACACTTTTGGGCCTCTTCCTACCTAGCAGTACAGGAGGTACAAAAGGAAGAGACTCCTCCTCCTACACCACCTCAAACAACCAACCCTACGCCCTGCAATGCAAGGCCCTGGTCCTTGTCTTGTGCCTGGAATGCAATGACTCTATTCCTCTGCTTTATCCCAGGTAGTCACTGGGAACCACAGAGTTCAGGGAAATTGCCACAGAAACAGACTTTTACACTAATAGAGGGAGTTTTTCTTGGTGTGTTGTAAATAAGGAACAACGTCCTAATGGTGTGGCACAGGAAGTTTGTGTGACAGGGATAGGAGGCTGGAGATTACTGGGTTATAGAATTAAAACATAAATAAAGGTTCCTAAACAAATGTAAAAGCTGTCCTAGAACACCGATGCAGAATTCAGGGAAGGCTGACGAGTATCTGCAGAGGAAACCTTTCCCTGGGTATGGGTTAACTGCACAATCCTGCTTCTCTCACCTTATGGGACTAAGCACAATCTATGCAAAACAACCAGGAATGATTTGTGCCATCTAACCTAAATCTGAGTATGGTCAATGTTCCTGGTGGTTAGTTTGTATTTAAACTGCTTTTGTGACTTGGGAATAGCCCCGAAGTTTTCTGCTCTTTGAAGTTCAGTTAGCCTGTATAAAAGCTAAGTCAACACAGGGTGGTGTCTGTGCTGGTTTCTTTTATTGGTTCTATCCATGTTCATATCTAGTGCTAGCCCCACTGATTGCTCACTACTATTCCTAAATTCTCTAATTCTAAACAATACACTTAGGCTTCCTGGACTAAATTCTGCTGCTGTAACTTTGTTGTTTCTCTCTCAGGTTTTGCCTCAACCCCCAACTGCAAATTTTGAGGCAAATTTTGCATGACTTTTCCACGTAGCCTACAGCACTGTGCAGTGGGTCCTGCCTCCATTGGGATCCTTCATGCTGGTGTAAGCACACCTTGCAATAACATGCTGGGATTTTGTGTCTCTCACACTGCCAGATGCTCTGTGCCAGCCTGAACTCTGATTTCTGCAGCTACAGGGACAGGTTTGGGAACCAAATATATCTGAAAGGAGGATGGATGTTCTCTCATTGGTGACAGGAAAAAAACAACTGATATAAATTAATGTTGGCCTGTCAGGCTTTCTATGGATCTGATCCACTGGCTTAATTTTAAGTGTTTGCAGTAGCTTGAACTGTTCTTCTAATTGAGGAAAGCTTAGCCAGAGCTCGCTGCAACTCTGAAACCAAGACCCAAACTCATCTGAAGATGCGTGGATGATATTAATTGATGTTTAAAATGAATGCCTCTATTTGCAGGAATCTGCAATGCAAACTAGGAGTTTTAGAAAGTAATGCATATTATAATTAGGGCAAGCTTTTAAAGATGCTTTGAAGTCCTAAACATTTTTGAAATTCAAATGTGGGATGGAAATAAAAGAATCTACACAATAAAGGGGCATTAAATTATGTCTCCCAAAATTTCACTGTTTTATAGATGTAAATATATGCCATAATTAGTGGTAAGTAACATGAGGAGGATAGTTAAGTTTATTCCTATTCTTATTCAAAACAGCTGTGGCATGAAAAATAATGCTCCTTCTCTTTGTGATACACTGGAACAAACAATTTACCCATGTAATCAGTGCTCAGAAATGGCTTGTGCCTGTGGTCTCCTCCCACCCCCTCCTGAATTTATCCCCATGTGCCTCCAGCCGTCTTAAAAGGTGCAGAGATTCTTTGTGCCCTTCATTCACACACACACAATTGCAGCTACTGCCTTTTCTTCCTTCTTCTTTCTTTCTTTCCTCTCTCTCTTTCTCTCTTTCTTTCTATGTAATTTATATTGCATAATCCAGAATCTTGGAGTCCCCTCCGCACATACACAGACACACAGAGAGCGTGACTGGCAAATGATCTGCAGCTCACAACTGGGGCCTGTAACATGAATGGCTCCGAGGCCAGCATGCAAATGTATGCAAAACAAATGAGATCTGGAGGAAAGCAGACATCCATTTGCTTTTCCCCCCTGCAGCCCCCTGGCACAGAGAGGAGGACCCCTGAGCAGGCTGATGCTGAGTGGCCACGGAAGGGGCAGGCGGCCGGAGCAGCTTGGCCGGTCCATCACAAGCCCAAGCATGTGGCAGAGCTGGACACAATTCCTGCACTGCACAGCAGTGTGCCAGCGGCCCAGATGCTCCCGTTGGAAAAAATTGCTTCACAGTTTGGAATCCTTGCTCTTTGGTGGAGCTCTTGAGAGGAGGAGGGGAGGCACGGTGCGGGTGCATGAGTAACACACCTCCCCACAGCCAGTCTGAGCAGCTGCTGAGACCTAGATGTTGTTAATAAGTGACCTTATGTGCTTAATGTTAACTGCTGAGTGCCAGTGCAAACTGCTCTGGCCCTCCCCAGATCCCACTGTTTCCAGTAGGTGCTGTTTTCCTTCTACTCAGCAGGATGGATTTAGACTCTTCTCAGCAATTTTTGCTGGAGTTGCTTTTTTGTTAGCCAAAGCTGTTATTATTACACAAGCGCTCTACCCTCTGCCCCTGCCTGTAGCACAGAGCCCGAGAGCTCTGGGGAAAGGAATGGGAAGATGGTTTTTAAATTTATTTTTACTATTTATTTTGGTTGCAGCCATCTCTGTTTAGGTGCAAGCTCCAGCACACTGGCAGAGACTTCTCCATTCAGTGTGTCAAACACTTGGTGCTCTTAATATGTAGTATTTCCAGTGCTACCCATTGACAAGCTGTGCTTTATTAATGAATTAATCATGCTCTTGCACTGGAGATAGGGTGCCAGAAATCTGAGTGCCTCTTCCACCTCCAAGTGCATTCAGCTAATATAAAACTCAGTGCCCAGAAATAAATCTAAATTGGAGTTTTACTCTTGAAAGTAAAGAAAAAAAATTTTTTTAATTCCATTTGTGGTTTTGGGTTTTTTCCCCCCTAAATTGTATTGATCTTTAAAACTCAATGAGTAAATGGATGCCTGTTCATTACATGTGATCATCCCATAATGTTTAAAATGCCATAATATTTGAACTCACACCAATATATTTGAAGTCACCATTCAAAAAGTTATTTATCTGTATAGGCAGCAAGAGTGCTCCCCAACCCCAGTGCCTGGAGCCCAGAGCACAGCTGCCTGAGAAGCCAGGAAGGCTTGCAACCTGTGTCTGAAATGCAAGAGAGCAGCTGGAGACAGAGCACCATGGGGTGACAGCACTCCAGAGACTTGGCTGTTGTCTTTGTTGATCCTTTTTCACAAGGATCATACCAACAGGAAATTATAAGGAGAAGACTAATAAGATAAATGTCTGTATTTCAATTTTGTTGTTATTATATGTATGTAGTCCTACCTGCCATATAGCTCAGGCTGTGAACCTCACTAAGTAATGTTTGCCTTTGGACAGTACCAAGCCTACTCGAACCAGAGCATCCCTGTCAGATACACAGTTGGTTAAAAAAGACCCCAAGGTGATTTCTCCTCATCTGAGAATTATGCCAGCATTCCATGGGCTTCAGGGTTACCAGCCCCTGCCTTGATTCTCATTTGGCTTTTGCTTAGCTTTAGCTTTCTGCCTTTTAATGCCCTTTTCTGCAAGATTTAATCTAGGAGAAGGCTCTTCCCCATGTAGCAACTTGTAGGCTATGACAAGGTTATGGAAAAACTTCCCTTGGAAAAAGTAAGTAGATGGAGTTTCATTAGTCATTCACTACAAAGGATGTTTTCCAGACCTGAAATCATTCTTGTAGCTCTTTGCTGAACACTTTCCAATTTTCCAACATCCCTTCTAAAATGTGGACATGAGCCCTGGAATCAATGCTGTAGTAAGGAGCTAAAGCTGAATACCACGGCATTAATTTATAACACATCATCTTATTCCCACATCTACAACTCTCACAGCCACATGGGTACTCATAACCTTTTGGAGAAGGAAAAAAAAACCAGCAAAAAATTTATTTTAATTTCATCAGTTGGATAAATTCAATTTAGCTTTCAGATGTATATGTTTAGACAAATCCCTTGCTACTTAAGCCGTAATAATATTCTTAAGTCCTTAAGACAAAATTGTCATAGTACTAAAAGAGGCTTTGGTGAAGCCTTCATTTAAGAGCATTTGCTTGCCAACTCCTATGATTTTTTAATGCTGGTGTTAGACCTTTTTGAAGAGTCTTCAGCTCTCAGCAATCTCAGCAATTAGTTGAATATGAAAACTGTTTACAAAGAGAATTCTGTCCTTCCTTGAAAACACCTTTACTGTGTGCTAGACTCAAAAAAAAAAAAAAAACCAGCAAAGAGCAAACAAGTAAATAAAGATAATTCTCATCTATATGATCATCATGGGACTTTTGCAACCATGTTGTGATTGCGTAAGAGTAAATCATGACAATTGAGTGATAGTTTCGAGTGTTCCTCACTGAAACATCAGGCCCCAGCCTGGATGTGTTGTGTACACAGAACTCCCGGCGATTTCAGCAAGGGCTGGAAGAGCTGTGGGAGTGAACAACAAGGTGACAGATGGCTGCATGTGTTGCTTTTCCAGGTTAAATGTCAGCATGTAAATAGAACAATTAGGTATTTTTTTCAGCAGGCTTCAAAATCAGAAGGCAAGCAGATAAATGTTTAACTCTCTAAACATTTGCTACTGCAGCTCGAAATGCAAGGTCTGTGCAGTTGAATTTTGACAATTTGAAATTGTGAGGGGTGGTTTAGTTATGATTTCTTAAATATTTTGCTCATATCTGAAAGGAAAGAAAATGCTTTGCTAATAAAGCTGCAATTGTGGTAGCAGCAGGAATAATTGCACTTTAATTGGAGCAGTGCAGTTGTTTTAGGAGCAGTCCCTCTCCTTCAGAAATTCCGGCAGAGCAGCGGTGGTGTGGCCGGTGGCTGCTGCAGTTCTCCATGTTTAGATGTTTGCCGTGCTTTGATTGCAGGCCAGCTGTGATAGCAAATTGCTTATTTGCTATCAGCTCTGACCAGTTCCTCACAGCTGCCTGTGACAGCCCTGCTTTAGATGCACATTAAACATTAACTGCTGACCTGGCACGAGGCAGGTGCAAGAAACAAGGTGGAACAGCGATAGGATTTCTTCCTCTTATGCAAAATACGTGACTCTGGGGCTGTTTGTGTCACTGTATGCTAACCTCAGGAGCCTGCTCCACTGATTAATTTACAAAGCCAGCCCCAAGTGATCTTAGACCTGTGTCTTCTCTGTATCACAGACTAACTCCGTGTGTGCTGTTATCAGAATATTGCCCCACAAGGCCGTACCACAAATAAGGATTGCAGACACCAAGGAGGATTAATGAGTTGTTGCCAAGTTAAAAATTAAGTAGCAGTTACAAATGACCTGAACTGTGGTGAGTGCTCCACACTAGAATCATAGAATGGTTTGGTCATAAGGAACCTTAGAGATCACCTAAATCCAACACCTTCCACTAGACCTGGTTACTCAAAGCCCCATTCACTGTGTCCTTGAACACTTCCAGGGAAGGGGCATAGGTAAGCATACCTGTAAAGAAAATTTTTAAAAAGTCTGAGGGTAAACATGAAGGTACTTGCCCAGTATTTTGTATTCCATTTCTATGTTAGGAAGAACATAGAAATGGAATAGAACCAAGCAGAGCTAGACTTGCAAGTGAAGCAGCTGCAGAAGTGCATTTCCCTGCTAAAATGCTCATCTCGCGTGACTTTCAAGTTCAGGTGATTCTTTGCTGTCATGCTGCAGTAGCTGATCAGCTATTTCCACATAAAAGGAAAACCCTGCCCACTCTCTCCCTGGGCATCAAAGATGTCAGTAGAGCTAATGCCTAAATCAACAAATCCAGCTGTGCATATCCCTAGAGTCTGCCTGTATCCATATCAGCATGCTTTTAAGTGGAGGCCTTTTGAAATGAGCAGAAATGGGTCCATGATGTCAAAGAGCAGAGTGGCAGAACAGCTCCAGCACTGCTGTGAGCCTGGGGAGGCCGGATTCAGCAGGTGACCTGTGTGGTTGCTTTGTAGCCAAATTAATCCTGCTGTGCACAGGGCTTGGATAATGAATAATTGAAGGTAGAGCTGCTCCTCACTTGATCCTGTGAGTCTTGGTCTCTGATGCTACCTACCAATGGCAGCTGGATGGTTACTGAGGCTGCAGGGAAATGCTGGGAGCCAGCAGATCCTTCCAGCAGTGTTTGCTGGTGCTGGGCACCGCTCTGTGCACATGGGAAGCCCGGGGCTTGTGTCACACTGCTTCATGGAGTCCAGTGTTCTGCTGAATCAATGCCATATGGCCTGGCAGAGCCTTAGCAGAGACTGATCCTGTGTTGCCCAGCTGTCTCCTTCTGCCATGAGGATTTCATTGCTTTAAGACAAGAAAAAGAGAAAGTGAGCTGTGGCCTCTCTGGAGTGGGGTGGCTTGGCTGAATTTGAATCTGAAGGCAGGTTCACTTCCGAGGGGCTGGCTCTGGAGCCAGGCTCCTTGTAGCTGATCATTCCTTTGCTCCAGGGATTTCATCAGCTATCTGCCAGACAAGAATGTCACTTGTAGCCCACAGAAATACTGGGACATCTTTTATTCTCTAAAATTTGAATAAATTGCTGATCTCCTAAGCTTTTTACTGCAACAGTTAGGCAGCTACTTCCCTGATGGACTTTTTCTACTGTCACTGTCATCACCATTAAGCTCCCCCCATTATTTCTGAAAAGAATGGTGAGCTAGTGACAGCTTATGCTATTCACACTGTCAAATATAAAATCAAAGCTTCACCTTTTTCCCCACAGGCTGACTTAAACTGCAACATCCAAGATGATACAGGAGCGTTTTATGGAGTCACCAGTCAATATGAGAGCTCGGAAAACATGACAATCACCTGTTCCACCAAAGTCTGCTCATTTGGAAAGCAAGTAGTAGAAAAAGTAGAGGTGGGTGTTGTGATGGGACGTGTGCCTTTAGTCATTTCTTACCTTTCCTACACACAGACCTGTAGGGTGTGATCAGGTCTCTGGTTGGTTTGCTGCAGTGATATTACAGCTGGGGACTAAGCCCCAGGCCCACATCTGTCATGTACAAAACAGGTTTTGGGGGGGAATTTTAGCCTAGAGCTGAAGGCTGAGCCTTTACAGATGTCCTGGTCACTGGACAAAAAAAAGGTTTTAATAATTTCCATTACTCCAAGCTTAGAGAAAGCCAAAAATCCTGAGAAACCACCATCTGAGCAATTGGTAGCTGGACAGCAGAAGTCCAAGAGTCACAGCCTTACCCTCAGCAATCTAAGTCAATCTGGTTTTCTTCCAGCTGTAGTGCTACATCTTTCTGTGGTTCATGAATTGCCTATTAAGTCATGCAATGATATATCTATGTATGTGCACACTTAAGTGCAAATATATAAGCTTATTTTTTCCTGTTCCCTTTGCAGACAGGTGCCTCAAACCTCCTGTCAAATCATCTTATCACAGTTTTTGGCTTAATTAATTTCTACTCAGTTTGGGACTTTATAATCCTCATCTATTCAGTTTGTTAATTTGCAGGTTAGAGAACAAGTAGTGATATTATAATTTTTGATAATTAAGATCCCTTGCATTTTCAGCAAGGTGTAGCATAGGTAAGGCAGGGAGTCAGCAAGGAGGTGTGTATGTGTATGTCTGAGCCACTTTCTCTTTTTCCTGTCTACACAAAAAAAAAGAGTAGAACAGATTTACCAGTCACTTTTTTTGTGTCTCTGAATTATCACATTCTGAATGGTTTTTATTTTTTTTAGACTGAGTATGCAAGGTTTGAGAATGGCCGGTTTGTGTACAGGATAAACCGCTCTCCGATGTGTGAATACATGATCAACTTCATACACAAGCTGAAGCATTTACCAGAGAAATACATGATGAACAGCGTCTTGGAAAACTTCACAATTTTATTGGTATGGACTGTCTTTTCTATCTTTCCACTTCTAAGATATTCTCAGGCTTTGTTTGGCTTGCTCAGCTTGCAATGTTGGGAACCAGTTTCCAAATCCCTTAGTCATTGTTGCTTGCCAAACAAAACCATCCCACAGACTTCAGAATAATTCTCCTGGAATTGGGCGCTATAGACACTCAGGATGAAAAGGCTCAGCTGGCTGTGAGTGTGAACAAACATCTTTGTTATTTTCCACAAATTTCAGCTTACTTCTTCGTTTTTTCCATTCAAGTCTGGTGTTTGTGGAGAGCCTGAGGCAGTAACTTTGAACCCTTGTGTTCATCTGATGTGTCCCTACCGGGGCTTGGTTACAGTGCTGCAGATGTTAGTGGCATTATTTAGTTCTTGGGCAGGGAAGACAGGCAGCAAACACCCAACAGGTGACCTAAAACACAGAGAATAGGCCACGTGGTGGCCTTTGAGCCAGTTTCATCCAGTGACCCAGCTTGTTTTCCCTGTTGCTCTGTGGTGTCACCTCAGCCAAGCTCTCAGAGCCATGTGCCGCTGCTGCCAGGGGATTCGGGCAGGACCGAGGTGACACGGGTCACTTCTTGTTTCAGCCCTGCTGTTTTCAGATGTGTGATGTCCTGTCTGCCTCTTCCTTTCCCCACACAGGTGGTAACAAACAGGGATACACAAGAAACCCTGCTCTGCATGGCTTGTGTATTCGAAGTGTCGAACAGCGAACATGGAGCACAGCATCACATCTACAGGCTTGTAAAGGACTGAGCGGTTATTTATATATACACTTCATTTCACTTCTTTATCAAAACACAGACTGTAAACCTCAACACTAACTGGCAGTGCCTCTGGCCCAACTTTCACCCACATTTTTCTAAATCCTGTTTTAGTGAAGTCATTTTTAATGTGTTCATATATAATTGTAGCTGTGAAATTCTGGTACAGTTGTAAAAATTATTTCTAAAACTAAGTGTTCTTCAAATTTGTAAACCACAGTTCCTTGGGAAGACTGTATTTAAGAACCTAATGCCTCTGTCTGTGGAGGCCTATTTTTAATTCTGATAGAAAAATGTATGACAGAGCATTTGCCATGGGGAAAAACTGACAGCATTTATAAGAATTTATTTTGGGTTTTTTTTCCAACATGAAATACTTGTTTTACAATGTAAGTGAAATTGAAACGAATCTTTAGCTATAACTGTAAATGAGTACACAAAGTTAGTAATCTTTATAGAATTATCTTTGTAACTAATTAGGGTGGAAGATATGGACGAATGTAATTCACTAAATTATTTTTTAAAATGAAACATTTTTCTGTTTGAAACCAAATGAAAAATATAGCCTTAAGAAATGCCTGATAGAAACAGACAGGTCCTAAAATTAGGCAAATTTTGTATTTTTTTCTCAACACTAAAACTAATCTTCTAATCCATTAAACTTTCAAACAGGTATTGCAGAGAAAGAAAACATCACCCCTTACCCCTAACATATCTAGTGTATTTTAAAAGAGTATAAAGTTGTATTGTACTAATATGAAAATTTGATTATTTAATGAAAAAGATGGCTCATTTTGCAATAAGTAGGTAAATACTGAAGATTTAGACTTGCATTATATGTAGTCTTGTGTGTGCGGTTATATTTTATATGGACAACTATGTTATCTAATAAGTTGAGCAAAAAACTTGCAACTCTGAAAACAAGAGATGAACGGAAACAACTGACATTGCAACAGAGAGCAAAACACTGATGTGTTTGAAAGGAGAGTGTGCACACCTCTGAAAGGATCAGCAGCTTTAATATCTGTGAGACGCTAGAAAATCACAACCAACATCAGGCAAAGAAGATTGGAAAGTGGAGAATTTTTTTTTTCCCCTCCTTTTTCTCTTAATCATGGTGCTCTTACACCTCTCCCAGTTGTCTTTCCAGGTCTGGCAAAGACCTTATCTGAAACACACACCTACCACGTGGGGTCTGCTATCCTCTTGGAGAGTGTTCATCCAAGTGGTAGTGTTCATCCTTCTGATAAATTCAGGGAAGACTCCAGGAAGTGAAGCACAGCTGGAGATATTTTAATACTGTAAGGCTTCGCACCACGGCCACAGGTGTGAGCGGTTATCTGGGGTCTGCACACGTGAGAGCAGCAGTCTCAGCCCTCCTGCTCAGCACAGAGGGTGTTGCTCAGCTTCTCTCCTCCTGCTGCCCCTCGTTGCCCAAGAAGAAGTTGTTTGGTCAGGTGCTGGGCCAGCAGAGGCTTCTCAGGCAAAACATTTGTCTGAAAGGTTGAGGGCTGCCTGACCAAGCACAAGCCACCTTAGGGATCAGTGATGAGTTACCAGCCAAGAGGGTTCTTAGGAGAGTCTTTTGCAGTCCTGACTGAAAGGTCACGTTGAGCAGGCCCCTCCTCCCTACCCCTTATGATTTGTTCCTGTAACCAGCACAGTTCCCATGCACAATGTAAGCATCAGATTTACTCCCAGGCCCAGTGCTGTAGTCTTCAAACAAGCAGCTCTAATCCTTTTCTTTAAATTATACTCCTGCACAGTCCTTTCTGTTAGAATTGCCCACTGTTGAAATGTCTGGACTAGACTAGAGCCTAGGCGAGACAGTGGGTCAGACCAGGACCATCCCTAACGCAGGTAAGGTTTCAGGTTCGAGGAGGATGCAAACATCACTGAGGGGAAGGGAGACTGCTTTAATCCCTCAGCCTGATCTGACTGCATGAGGTGGATGGTTTGGATGTTTGCTGTGATGTCTAGCTGTTACCTGCTTGTGGATATTAGGGCTGATGATCTTTCAGCTGATACTCTGCGAAGTGAACAGAGAAACATGTCCATGGCAAGGTCTCTTTTAACACTCATTTTTAACACTAACAATCACATCAGGAAAAGCACTGCATTGTAACAGCCTAACGGTAGCCCTTTATTCTAAGCACTTGGTGTTACAAGTCAAAAACTACTTTTTGGTTTTTGTTCTAAAGTTGTCTTTTATTTAGGGTTTGAATTGTTGGTTTGGTGATTTTTATTTTTTTTAATAACAAGCAAACTCTTTAAGGCATATAAAGTATGTAAGTCAATTTGCAAAACCAGGTACAGTTTTTTTTTTTTTTTTAGTAGGATCTGGCACACTACATATGCCATAACTATAGGGTATAAACAGTCACAATGTTTATTGGTGTTCACATATGTTAGGGAACGTTAGGGAACTACTAACGTTAGGGAAACTACTTCCATTGTCTTTTCTTTACAATTCTGTAAATGATCCATACCCTGTATATGTTAATTCTTAAAAGCCTTAATCCTTCAACTGTTGAGTGTGGGGTGTGTAGTCCAACAGGCTGCCTGTAAACTGTGAGCTCTTTTGTAAGCTGGAAGTACTTATCTTGTTACTGTTACTTTTTTGTAGGAACCTTTTAATTGAGAGCTGCCAAAGCATTACAATATGCAGTGCCTTAGCATTATATTAGAAGTACCTTTTAGCCTCTTAAGATTAAATTTTATACATTGTTTTCTTAATTGGTTCCATTTTTAAAATACCCGTATTTTTCCCTGCAGAAACGCTCTTTGGCTGCTTGGTCTAAACCAGCTGTCTGTACAAGTCAGTCCCATTGCAGTGAGATGCCTATACCAAAAGGAAAGGTTACAGATCCCTAGTTCTCCATGAAAAGTGAATTGTATTAATGAATGCTGCCTTTTTAAATTTCATGACCAAATAATTAATTGTGACTCTTCTGCACTCTAGCATGAAAGTGCCTTTGGTTCGAAATTCCAGCTTAGAAAAGTGCTGCCATAATAATAACAATTTGTAGAGAGACCAAAAATATTTAGTTATCACCGTAATGCCTTTGGTTTATTAGAATAAGTTGAATCTACAGGCCTCCATTCACAAAAGAGCACCATTCATAGCAAAGGGATTTTGCTAATGATCAGCCTGCTGAAGAAAAATCTACTGTTTGCCATTTCTGACAGCATTGCAAACCAGCAACTGATTTGTCTGTGATATAAAAATGAAAATATTCCCATTTATATTCTCTTCATCCAGTCATGCATCTGTATAGTGAGAGATCCATATCCTACAGAATTTCATTGGATAAGCATGGCTTCATCAATCTCCTCTAATAATATTTTGGTATCTGTGGAGATTCTTTGCTTAGACAGAAGATTTTGTTTACAAAGTTGCGCATGCTGAAGGTCAGATGCATAGAACCAGAGGAGCATGGAGAACTGAGCATGGTGAGGATAAATGCAATCGTGTGGGTTTAGCATTGAAATGTTGAGTGTGAGCATTGTGGATGAAGGTGCTGCTGGGGAAACTCTGGCCAGCACGACTCAAAACACAGGGTTATTTTGTTTTCCTCCCAGTTGATGTCTTGGAAAAAAAAAAAAATTAGCTCCTCTTAATAATGTGTCTGGTTTTCATACCTTCTGTGAACGGGGGCCATACTCTCCACCACAACTGAAATCAATGGGAAGAGGAGCAACATTTTAGAAAGAACAAATATCAGCAAAACCAAAAGCTGTCAGAGGGATTATATAGTTGTGAATACAATGGTAACTTGATTTTTAAAGTATTTGATGAAAACTAAGATTAACTTTTTATATAGAGAAATATTGTGACACTGTGTGGTAAATATTGTGATAATTCAAATTCCCTTTCTCTAAAGTATTATTTTTGTTATTCCTTCAAGGTCTAAATCTCACTTACCTCTATAAGACAAGTAATCCTGTTGAACTCAATGAGACTGAGGTAGGGCAAAGACACTTCTGGCCCACAAGAAGAACACACTTTTTCAGTTATTGCCAAACATTTTGGCTGTACTAGTCAATGTTTGTGACAAGCTACACCTCTGTCTCATTCAAACAAGCATAATGGTACCATTTGGGGCTGTTAAAAGTTACTACTAACAAATGTAGTTTTACTTACTTGAATTCCAAACTGATTTTGTTTAGGTACTGCACCACTATTTTGAAGGAATCGCAGATCCAATGCCTGTTTCTCTCTTTCCCTCTCCACCACAGCTACAGCTCAGCTTGGCAGTGGCTTGTCCCGTGGAGCCCCCACAGGATGGGCTATGGGGAATAATGAAGGGTGTACATTAATGTTGAATGTAAGTAACTGGCCAGTCCAAGGCAGATACGACATTTGATGTGCTAATCCATACCTATTTATTTTTCCACTGCGAGCCCCGGGGCATGCCTGCTGCCTGAAGCAGTGCCCCTGGGAATTTCCTGGAGCCCTCAGTCAGTCACACTGAGAGCCCTGATGTTGCCCCCCCCTTCCTTTTCCCATGAGGATACATGTGCCCGGGCACAGGAGGATGTGAGGAGTAGAGCCCGGCTTTGTCCTTTGCTCAGGATGATAACCTTTCCCCCTCTTATCTTTCATAACCAGATGTTTAGCCCCCCAAGAAAGATTGAGGCTGGATAAGTCAAAGTACAAGAAACACTCTGGACATCTTCATCTTTTAACTTTTCAGGTCATTTTTGCTGAGATCATGTAATTAGTTTTAGTGTGTAAATTAAATCTTAAATGCACTCAGTTGACTAAAAGGAGATGGATCCCTGTTACCTCCTTACAGAATATGTGTTTTTGTTTTTGTTTTGTTTTGTTTTATGGGCCTCTGATTCAGGCTCATGACTGCAGACAAAAAATACATTATGTGCCTGAAAAAAAAAAAAGACAAAAGAATTTTATAACATTGAAAACCTGAATAGCCTTTAATTCTTCAGTACATTTTATGTAAAACAGGTTGGGTTTTTGTTTTGTTTTGGGGTTTTTTTGCCATGTGCATTTGTTCACATTTGTAAATGACTTAATGGAATTCTCACTTTATGTTTATTTGTGTAATGTGTATAAAATGGGTTTGTGACTTAAGCATATTCATATATGGTCAGTGGTTACTTTAATATTGTACTGCTGCTGGTAACTTTTGATGTAGAACTTGCCTTTTGATGATAAAGTATCTCTAGGTTAGACAGTGAGGGAAGGCTCTTGGAAAAAACTGAATGTTCTCCAATGTTTTCTTAACATATTTACAGAAGCTTTCAAAAGGAGTTTCAGTCAAACCTCTTGGCAGTACAGTATTCTTGTATTTGTTATTGTCTGTGTGTAGGTACTGGTACCTTTTTTTTTTTTTTTGTTTAAAATGTTTTAAGTGTTGGCTTTAAAGTGAATTTATCTTTAGTATGATAGTAATATGAAAATTATAGGTTTTGTGTGCAGAGAATTTTTTTATAAAGTGCTTTGTAAAAAAAAAAATGTATTCTAGCTTTCGCGGTACATATGTGTGATAACTTTAATATCCATGACAGTTAAGTGCAATTATTTCATCACTCTAAAAATGCTATTTTTGTGTCGGTTACTGCAGGTGTTTTCATGTCTTTGCAAAGTGACACATTTTGATGCCTTCTTGATAAAGTGGTAGAATTTTTGTAGCTTTCTAGAAACTTTGTATTCATACAGTATCAATTGAAAATAAAGAAAATGAAAGTGTTTTGTGCATTTGTCGTAATCTCTTACCTCAATCTCTTCTTAATGTTGGGTGTAGCTTTCAAAACCCTTTTCCAAAATAGCACAAGGCCAGACTTGCAGAAATGCCTGTGTACCTTCCTCAAGGTGCGAGGGAGATCCAGCAGGATCTACAGAGGCCTGGAGGGCTGGCACTTGAGGCTGGCACATCTGGAAGCTGTGTTCAATGAAGAGTCCATCATCCTAATTCTTGCCTGTGTGTCTTCCTCAAGAAATGGTGGTGGATTTTTGTGAAACACCATTTAAACCACACTGTTGCAATGGGAAAAGCCACCCATCTCTTTGAATTCCAGAAGCAGGAATGACCTGTTCAAAATGTTACAGAATAAATGGTACAAATACATCATTAACTGAGCAACTAGAACTGACTTAGGAGCACGGGAGTTATCTGAGGTTGTTTCTTCCAAGACACTGAGCTCTGGAGGAAATGAGGTCCTAAAAATGTGCCATGTTTTCAAGAGACTCACTTCTTGTTTTGCTTAAACCACCTGCCCCTCCGCTGACAGCTGTACCTGGTATGATGAGAGCATGAAACAGGATCAATTTGCCTCCTGCATTCACAACGTGAAACCACCTAGCTAGGGAAAAAAAAAAAAAAAGAAAAAAAGAATAAGAGGGATATTCTGAATCAAATCAAATCAATGGGAAAAAGACCAGGACTTGGTAGAGGGAAAAAAAAGTACATCTGGCTCATCCTCTGCTTCCATGGGGGAGCAGAATTTATTTTTTTAATAAACCACATGCCCCTCCCACACTCCCCAATTCTCCTTTGGGTGGCAGATGTTCCACTGCTCTTTTTAAAATGTCAGCAGAGCACCCCCCGTGTGCAAGAAGAATGTTGTGAGAACAAGGCACAGATATGGTCTGTTTTGACCCTGTTTTCTCTTCTTTGTTCCCATTAAGTATATGGCTTCAGCCCTTTGAAGTGTGTTAGCTGTTTCAGAAGCAACCTGCTTCTTAATTAAGATTCTACTTCTTAATTAATTTAGGTTGAACCCATAAATCTTCCACCTTTGGGAAGATGTCATGCGGTGTTTGGGGCTGGGTGTCCCCATGTAGTGTCACCGTCAGTTTATTGAAGAGCTGGTTTAGTGGGAGCCACAGCCCCTCCTGGACAGAGCATGGCATTGGGCTGGTTTGCATGGGCAGGGAACAAAGAAGCCAGACCAGTTACCCCATGCCATTCTCTGGAGCACAGAATCCATATGTGCTCCATGGACTTTCCTGTGGTTTTAATTTTTTTTTAAGATACAGCCTGTTTGACCCTCCAGATGCAGGAGACGTTTCATGCTGACAAAGCCACGAGTAAAAGGAGGGCTCAGAGCTCAGCAATGTGTTAGCAGATGTCTGCAGTCCCCACACACAGCTCTAGCTGTTCATCCCAACCCCGACCTCTTGCAGCCTCACTATTGTTGTGTGGGGCCCCTTGAGCAGGAACAGCTGAACAATCTGTTACCCCAAACAGAGGCAGCTTCGAAATGTTCATAAATAATTACCTGCCTTGTAGGGAGGTGTGACACTTAACTGGTTAGTGGCTGTGAATTGTTGTTGTGTGGTTGCTGATGTTCCCTCAGAGCCAGAGCTCTGCTGGGGACACTAGAAGATGCTAAGGGCAGGAGGGAGTGGGAAGAGACATTGTACTGGGAGTGAAAAGGAAAAGGAAAATTGTACAAACCCAGAGTGCCAGTGACTGTGAGAAAATGAATAGCAGGGCACTGCTTTTCAAAGAAAATGCAAAACTGAAGACAGGACAAAATAGGAAAAAGGGAGGAAAAGGATCGTTTAAAGACCACCACCATCAAAACACTGTCCATCAGAAGAAGGCAGGAGAATCAGAGTAAAATAAAATAAAAGCTACAACAAAACAGACAAACATTCACCTAGGTAAAAATAATTTGCTGCTTTTTCGTTTGGGTTTTTTTTTTCCCTCCTGTGTTACTTTTTCTTAGCCCTTTCTAGTTTGAGACATATCCTCTTTAAGCTTAAAAGAAAGGGCTGCTGGAGAGTCCATTCTTGTGTGCTTCACTGGAGAGACTCAGTAAAGCCCAAAAAAGCTCAGCAAGTCACCCTGTAGCCTCCTTGACAGATAAAGAGCTTTCAGCTCCATTTTGTGGACAGAGAAAGAGCAAAATGAGCACTGGCCAGAATAGTATCTGAAACAACCAGGTGAGCAAAGACACTTGAGTGCAAGTGACTGCTCCCAATTTACCCATCACTGGGGATTTCTCAAGCCACCTCCTTTCCACAGATATGTGGGTTTGGGTGCATGCACAGAGCCCATTATAGGTTTAGGTTGATGAATTTCAAAAATACTGATTTCCATGCCCCTCACTATCCTAGAACTAAGACCATAAATGTGTAACCTTGATGTTATCAAATGGGAGCAGAAAACCGAAAAACATTTTTTTTTTCATAAATCTGCTTTTAAACCTCTTTATTAGCTTTAAGAGGTGTCCACACACACAGTTTTGGAGCCCTTGGCATCATGGCTGTCTCCTAGCTCTGTTAAAGGCAGTGTCCCACTATGGATGGTGGTTGAGGCCACCAAAGAAAAAGGTGCAGGAGCTGTGATTAATATGTCTGAGTCCCTTTTCATTCCTCTTACTTGTACAGGTCAATGACAGGATTAGTCCTTGCCTTGCAGTGCACCTCAGTGTTCTGCCTTCTGCACCTCCAGCAGACAGGGTCTGGCAGCAGCTTTCAAACTTACCCTCTCACTGAGCTGCGTGAGCGGCTGACTTTGCCAGCGGGTTGACAAACTAAAAACTGGTTTCTTTTGCTGCCCCAAGCAGGTAAGTTTATTAGCCATATTTAAAGGTACTTCTCCCAGTTTTTTTCTGTTGGCAGAGACCAAAGAATAAGGTGGTTTTTTTCCTAGACTTCTAAAAATTCCTTTCAGCTTAAATTGTATATTCTCTGCAGTGTTATCAGACATTCAAATTTTTTTCCAAGATACTTGTCTTTCTTATCCTTTCACCTGTGATGTTGAACTTCTTAGCGTGCAAAATGGACAAGAACAGCATCCAGGTTATAATCACTTCCTTTTTGACACAGCTTTATGTTGGTTAGAGGAGATGAGGGCAGGAATGGGGTCTTCTTATTGATCGGCCCTTCCATGAGGTTTAACATGAACCCACATTAAAAACTCAGGCAGTGAAAGACTGGATTCAACCACACTGCACACACAGCATTCCACAGCACAGAGAATCTGATGGCTTCTTTGTGAAATATCTGTGTTGGTTTTACTATGATTCTATGATATTTTTGATTAATATCAAAAGGGTTTAAGCTAAGCTTGATCGCCAGAACACCACGATGGGTGGAAACTCAACGGTGCAGTTCACCTCCAGAGCTACCAGCAGTAACTTGGGAGACAGAACACCAGTCTCAGCAGGGCTCACACTGCCTATCTCCTGCAGTGATCTCCTGTTTGGAGGGAGGAGGTGGTGAGTAATACCTGGGAGGTGCCCGAGACTCGCCAGGGACCGGGTCTGGATAAGCACAAAGGAACGGGGGGAAAATGTGGGACAGGAACGAGCAAACGCCAAACTTCCTCCAAACTCTTGTTTTCCTGGCCTGCTTTCACACATTTCACAGATAACAAGGGACACAGTGTCCTGTGAGCAGGAATTACATGAAAGGGGTGTCTTGAGACCTTAGACAGCCCCACCTCATTTTTGCAGAATCTTTTTCTGCAACTGGGCCCTTCTCTGAAAGGCTATTCGTTGATCACCAGGCTCCACAATTCCTCTTCACTGCAGTGCTTGCAGAGCACTCAGACAGAGCTATGGCATCAGCTTAGCATTTTTTTTATCCCATGCAAACAAAACATCTTCCCATTAAGAACATCAGTGCTGGAAGTGGTACAAAGGCAACAGAAACTCCAAGAGAGCAAGGCTAAGGGCTCAAGAGCCACTGAGAGGACCCACACAGGTGGTCAGGAAGGCTCTCCATGTGTCCTGCTCTAGGCCAGTGTGGTTTCTCAGATGGGGAGGAGGTGGAAGGAGAACCCTCTATCCCTGCAACCTGTAGCACCCAGGGAATAAGTACAAGCACAATGGAGGAAATTAGCTTGAAGGTACTAGAATAGTAATGGGAAGGAAGAATTAGCCATAGGGATTAGCCATGATCTAAAGATGAAGCTGATGAAGATAGGGAGATAGGGTAAAGGCTGTTCCAGAGAGCTGCAGAGGAGAAGGATTCTTCCACCACTTCTGCTCAGATGCATAAAAAGGCAGAGCCAAAGTCAGTGTTGGTCAGCTGCAGGCAGCTGGAAGTGAATCTGAGAAAGAGGAATAAACCCAGAGGACCTGCCTGAGGACAGAGTACAGGGTGCTCATTATTATGAATTAATATGTATATGGCCAATAAGCTGTTAGGGAACCACTGAGTGGTGGGAGGAGAGATGAACATCAGATTATACCTGAAATACTGAGAGAGCAGGTGCAGAGCTCTCTGTGTTTGAGCAGATGGATCGTTGCAAGTGACCACTGCCAACGTCAGAAGTTTCTGCACAAATTAGGCTTTCGTGGGTGTGTCTGTGCATGGGAAAGCTGTGGATGCAGCAGCAGACAGATGTACAGATAAGAAAGATCTGGGAGGGGGTGGAGAACTCAAGATCAGGACTGCCCACAGATTTCCTGTGAATGGAGATGGAGGGGAGCAAGGAAATAAAAGCCTTGCAGATAGCTCTGCCCAGTTTGGACCTGTGAAGTGTCTGTCAGCTCTGTCAGCCCCTCCTGACTGGGAGAGTGTAGTGGCTGCTCCTGTCTGCAGAACAGGGGAGCAGGGGACTGGAGAGGCTGGCAGCCCTCCAGACACACACTCAGGGCTGAGGAAACAAGATGTCACCTGGAGCTCGTGCTCGGCCGCCCGTTGTGCATTTCTGCACAGGAGATGGTCACAATCACTGAGGGGATCTCTGGGTTTTTGTCACCCTCAGAGTGCCCAAATAATCAGCATGCAACCAGGCAGTGGGGGGTGGGGGTGCCCAGTTTCTTTAACAAATAGAAATAGAGGAACTCTGTATAATAGTTAAGCTTTTTTGTTCAAAGGTGAAATACAAAGATGCTGTTCAGCTATTAGAAAAGTACCCAAGGAGAAGCTGGAACTCTGGACTCAGAGCATGTGCTGCTCAGCTCTGCTGAAAACTAGGAAACAGCCCTGGTGTTGAGAGAGTGCACAGCCCCACACAAGGGAAAATATAGGAAATATTTAGGAAAATATAGTATAGGAAACACTAGGCATAGAGAGGCCTTGGCAAGAGCCAAAGGAGTAGAAATTTCTCTGCCAGCAAGTGAATGAAAAAGCTTGGAAGTCAGACCAAGAAACAAGCCAAAATGTCTTTAAAAGAAACATCCATTCTTCTGTCCTTCCATTTCAAGATTGTAGATTGTATCAATCCCTGTAACAACTGGATTTATCTCTCCATAGGATAACTCAGTCAAGGTTTGTGAACCTTGGCTTTTATGAAGTACCAGTTTGTGATCTGAACATCTGACAGAAGTCCCTCAGCCAGGAGCCCAGCAGGCTCCACATTTTCTCCTCAGCCCTTCCACTGAAGAGGCCCAGATGTCTGGGGATGCCCAAGGAAAGGATGTGGCCCCAGACAGCAGCTACACCCTGAAGGATTCTGGTGTGTGCTGCTGCACTGCAGTGTCAGGTGGGGCACAGGGTGGCAGTGAGGCTCATCAGGCCCTGCTGTGCTCATTTCATGGCTGCAGAATGGCTCAATCAGTTTACCTGCAAGCACCAGGTATAACCAGGTTAGATAAGAGCATTACCACCATATGTAACCTTTGGACTTTGGCTTGAGGCTTCTACTTTCCCTTCTGGAGAGAACACGTTATATTTCACTGTCTGCTTTATTTCTTTCTCCTTTATTGCAGCTGTGCTCAGTACCCCACACAGATTGATTTTCCTGGAGGCACAAACAAGCAGATAGAATCCAGAGGAGGTTTAAGTAAAGGGAATCATTGTAACTGGTCTTTGAATTAATAAATATATATAAAGATAAATAAGAAGCATAGAGATATATAGGACATATAGATTGTACAAACAAATCATGACCCATCTGTTCAGCGTGCCCTCAATGCTAGGATATCCTGGAAAGCAAAAGGCTTTTCTGGACACACTTCTGATCCCAGCTAGGATACAGGAAATTTGCCACAATATCAAGTCATTGAAGGATGGATCCCAAGATAATAAAGCATGCCCAATAGGAAGAGCTTACCCTAAAAAGAATACCTAAAAGGCACAGTCTACCTTCTCAGCTAACTAAATTCAGGCTGACAGAATACACACTTCCGCTGTAGCCACTACTAATTAGCAGAAGAGAAAAGAACTACCAATTTAGAGATGCTCGTAACCTGTAGGCATAGGTGGTCACTGATTTTTAAGAGATTCTTAAGTTCTCACCTTTCTTCCCCCTTCTCATATTCCTGCCAGCCACTGGCCTTCCTTTGATCTGCTGTAAACCTGGAAGTTTGTCTCCCTTCTCCTCTCTGGATCTGTGTTCAGAAAGAAGAGCTGCAGCATTCATCTTAAATAACTGTGCACAGCAGCTACTTCTGAGTCTCCTTTGGAGAGGGACTTACTCCTTCCTGCCTAATTAAGAGAATATCAAGCAAGACTCTCAACAAAAAGGATTTGGTAAGATTTTTCATAAGATTTTTGGACTTCTCTGCCTTCTCTGGTGCACAGTCTGAATACATAAAGTAGGAATTTATCCATCAACATAAATTAGGCACCAAGATGGAATTGATTCACCTGAACAAAAAATACAAAAAATGCCTGCTTGTACTCCCCTTTCTCGCTGTCATCTGGCCCAGAAACACAGTTTGGTACTTGGGAACAGCTTGTATCTGCTACCCCCATCTATATATATTTTTAGGAAGCTACCAATATAAGTAAATGCAATACATTGTCTTTCCCATTCTCTCGCAAAACTGTCTTCTGCACCATCAGCTTCCTCCCTGTCGCTTTCAGTTGCTAAATCAATTAAAAATTCAGCTCTGCTGAAAAGAGGGGAAACTGTACCAGCTACCATAACATCTTGACTTCTCCTAATTCTATTCCAGGTCAATTGCTTATCTCTCTGTATTTCTTCACTGCCAGCACAGTAAGCCATGTACTCTCCAAATTCTCTGTCACCTGGCCTGTGTGATACCCTGTGCACAAAAAATGACAGAGGCTCTGCCTCTCCTGGAGACCTCTATGAATAAAAAGAAATTGAAGTGCCAGTTTAGCTCCAGCTTTACTCCCAGCTGCTGGTGAAGGTAGGTCACTGGAGTAGACTGACCTCAATTTGGGTCAGACTGCCCTTGTACCCCTCCAAGATCAAGGCCAAATGCCACAGATACTGGCCCTGCAAGAGATGCTCCAGTGGCTTTGCCAGCCTGGGAATACAGCTGTGCATGACGTGGTTTAAAAGCTGAGTGAGGCACCTCAGTTGAATTACACAGTTCAAGGGAAACTGCGACTACTAAGCATAGAGAAACCATCTGACTCTCCACAGAAAAGTTATTGCTCAAAAGGTTTTTGTGCTTACCAAATAATCTGATCTCTGCTTAGTGCAGAAGGGTTTTCCTTCTTTCTTTGAACTGAATTTCAGTGTGTTCTTGCATGAAGAGCATAATGAATTACATGCCTGTGGCAAGGGCTGTTTGAAGCACTGTCCTTTATTCCTAGAGCCATTTCCAGGGAAGGTGAAACTGCAGTGGAGAGCATCTCTGGTTTTATCACAGATCCCCTCTGCTGTGTCACTTTTTGCTCAGGGGATGACACTTGGGTGGACAGGACTTAGCACGAACACAACCCACTGGATGTCCCCTCTCTCAGCCAGGCCGTGGGAGTTGTGACAGGCATGACAGAGCCTGTCACCTGAAGGCAGAGCACAGCATTTTAGGACAACTGTGAGGCACAAATCCAAAGATGAATTCCTTCTCCTCCTGAAGATGTGCAAAGATAAACACCAAAGAGACAGATCCCGCTGTTGGTGTCAATGCTGCAGAAAAAAAACTGTCCAAGTTAAACCACAGAAGCTTATGGGGACTTATGAAAACAATCCCATCCTCAGGGAAGTGGGGCATTTGAAAGAGATTATCAGGCATGCAGCTCGTTTTCAGTGGCTGGCGACTCACACTGGGCATGCCTTGTGCAGCCCGAAGATGGCCTCACAAGCAAAATATAAAGTGTCATTTTGGCTCTTTTTGGAGTGCCATCCAGAAAGAGCCCCGCATGTGCACATCTTCCAGATTCCTGACTGAGAGATGCAGGAAGTTTTCCAGGCCCAGTGCTCCCAGGCCTCTCACAATAGGGTGGCAGCAGCGTGGGCAGCCTGTGCACGGGGTCAGGCTCTTAGCAGTATCTCTCAGTCATGAGTGGGAGACCTCTCTCTGCCACTCCACCCTGAGGCCCAGAGAAGCATCACTATTTTTCCAGCTCTGCCTTTACTGAATAACTCAGCTAATAGCATCAGATGAAGCAGTGATTTTCTGATGTTTGGCCAAGCTGTTAACATTGTCATTCTAGCACATTTTAACAAGTACAGGCAGGTCTGGGCATTGGTCATGTTTCTACAAACACGGTGGTGGTTTTTTTTCTCTTTTTCTTTTCTAACTTAGCCATTTTACTGGGCTTCAAAGCCGTCAGTGGAAACAGATGTGTGAATGTTATAAAATTAAGCTGCTACATCAGGGTTTTTATGGCTTTGTACAAATCGTATGTCAAAATACACTTCAGGCCAGAGGGCTAAGTGCTTTGCATTGAGAGAAGTTAGCATGAGGAATTACAGTCCGTGAAACGAGCACCCAGTCTTACCTAGATTAAAAAAAATAAAGAAAGAATAAAATAAATACTAAAATAAAACTCCCTACCCTGACTTTATTTCACTTCCATGTATATACACACTATTCCACAGTCTCCCAGTGGATGCTACTGGGGTTGGTGGTAGGTCTGAAGGCACAGAACTTCAGTACTTTACCACATCCTCACTGCTCAACAGGTGGCCCTGTTAATGGTACCATTAACTGTATCTCGGAGAAGGCCTCTGTGGGATGTGAATCCCTCAGGAACAGATACTTATGTTCTTGGGGCTCCTCTGAGCAGCAGCTCAGCCTGCAATCCCCAGCAGGGCTGTGCCAGTCAAAGGCTCGTTGGAGAGAAGTTCACAGTGCAGACACTTTTTATGCCTCCTATGCTTGAATTGAAGGATTTCTGAAGGAAGTCTTGCAGCAAGCCCTATTTTTGGGCAAAATATTGCACCACTCTTCACCTCACCTACATCAGCTGTTTGCGTGGGATGCGCTTCACGTAACTTAAGGAAATACCCCATTTTGGAAGTAACTTAAGGAAATACCCCATTTCTTCCCGTTTTGGAAGTCCGAGTGACTCGCAGCTGGTGGTGCACGAAGCAAACACGAACAGAACTCCTCCAGGCGATGGCAGGATTAGTTACGGGCGCCGGAGCGCGCAGCTTGTGCGCTCTGAGCGCGGTCCCGGGACGGCCCCGCCGCGTCCCGCCTGCTCCTCTGCGGGCTGCGGACATCGCGACAGCCGGGCCCGGTCTCCCAGAGCGACAGATTGCAGAGCACCCGGCCGGGCCGGGTCCGCGCTGCTCGTGTGGCAGGCTCGGAGACGCGGCGAGCGCGGCTGCTCCGCGGGCGAGCAGATTGCGGAGCGCCGGCCGCGGCCGCGACAGCGCAGCCTTTGTGTGGGACAGCGAGTCACCCAGAGCGTGCGAGCGCCGCGGCCGGGCCCTCCGAACATATGCAGAGCAGAGGGACATATGGCAATTGGTGACTTCCCGGCGCAGATGCCACGGGGCTTTGTGCGGCTCCAGCAGCGCTCCCGCGTCCCCGGGAGCCCGGCTCTCCCCACGCCGCCGGTGCTGCGGGCGGTGCTGAGCGGATTTCGTGCTCCCGGAGCTCTGCCCACGAGCCAGAGCACGCTGAGAAATGGGTTTCATTTAACGATGAGCCCGAGGTGGACCCCTGTTTCAACTCCTTTGCATTTGGGTTTCTATTCACATGTGGATATAATACCACAGCTTGAAACAAACTACTCCTAAAACTGTTTACTTTTCCATTAAAAGCTTTGTTTTCAATAGTTTCTCGCTATTAGTGATATAAACAGAAAACTAGATAGTGATAAATAGTGACATGTATATTATTTTTTCAGCCCTTTTAAGCAAAAGTTTAAGCTGAGGTTAAAAAGAGCAAAACAAAATTATTTCCTGGCTGTGGGACTGAGACTAAACGGAAAAGAGGTTCTATCAGCTTGCTTGTGCAGGAAAAACATGAGGGGAGGTTTTGAAATCTCAGCATTGGTCACAGCTGTGCTCACCTGTGCAGAGCCATGAGACAAACACACACTGGGGACTACAGCACAGGGCTGGGGCTGAGATACAGAGATCTGCTCTTATCTCTGCCACTGACCACCTGTGTGACCACAGAAATCCCTTCAGCCCAACATGAAATTAAGACAGAAATAAAGACATGACACTCCTTCCAGTGTACAGTTTGCAAAGGCCTGCTGGCTGTGGGGCAGACCATGACCTTACAACACCAACTCCTTTCATGTGGGCCACAGGAGCCTCACCAAACAGGACCAGCATCCTCCAAGCCGAGGACAAAATCTTTGCATCTTATTCCCTATTGCTGGCACTATTATTCTTTTCTCACTTGTCATTTTATGTGTTTCCATGTGAAGAGGAATCCAAGTCCACATAGATTTAAAACACTTTGCATACAGACACACAGTCAGGGGCCAAGCAACAAAAGCCAGAGGAAAACTAAGTGCTGCCTTGTGCAGCACTGGTTGGGACCTGATACAGACTCTTGCCCTCCTCCACAGATTTCTGCTTGGGCAGAGCCCAAGATGCAGAACTGGGACACGGAGCTGGCAGCCACCACCATCCCTAAGAGAGCAGCTTGAGAGCAGCCCAGCTGAGAGCAGTTTTCTCTGCTTTCTGCTCCCTTTGCTTTTTAAGAGCTAGTGAAGCAAACACATTGCTCTGAACTGGGGCTGTCGTAGCCAGGCTCTAAGTCAAGAGACACAAAACAAGTGGCTACCACCATGTTGTAGAAGGAAGAAGCAAAGGAGGAACCATGAGGCTGCCCAGAGGGCTGAGCTGTGCTGACTTTGGGATCCCCAAACTAATTTGCCACTGTGGCCCTTGGTGGCTCTCTGAGTTGCTGCATTTGCTTGCAGAAGTTCAAGCACATGGGTAGGTCTGAGTAGCTCTGACTCCATCGTGCTGGGCAAGCTCCAGCCATCTGTGCAGCAACTGTCCAACTCAGCCAGAGCTGCTCCAGACCCTCTGGACCTGCACTGTGTGCTGGTGTTCACATTTGCAGAGCTTAGCCAATACGTCTGGCTGACTGGCTCATCATTAAATCTGCTGTTTCACCCTCTCCTTCACAGCAAAATCCCAGACAAACAGCCTCAGTCCTCAAACTCGGCCTGGAAAACAGTTGTATGGGGAACAAGACAAGATATATTCGGGGAAAACTAGACTTTCAGTAGTCTCTGTGACATTGAGAACAGCCTGACAGGGAAAGCGTGTACGGAGGAAGAGCTTTACCTGGAGACTGGCTCCCTCTGCAGCCGGATCGTCAGCATCCCGAACGTGGCATGTCTTTTTAGACATTTGTTTCACTGCTACTCACAGCTGGAAAATCTTCTGGGAACGGATGGGCTAAGCATGGGAAATCTGTGCTCCCCATCAGGCCATTAGCTCGTCTTATGCTTTACAATATCACAGGGATGACGGATAAACTCCCCCAGTGAAAAAGCAGACGGACTTTCCATTTAAAGTCACGTCCCTGGAAAAAATGTCACACCAAAATCTCCTGACCAGGTGGTAAAAAAAGCGGCAATTTCTGAGTTTCCTGGAATAATGGGAGCAGAGCATGGCTCTAACAAACGGACCGTGCAAACCCCATGCAGCGCTTCGCAGTTTCTCAAAACCTTCCCGCTGGGCGCTTCTCCAGAGCGGGAACGGCAGAGCGGAGCGCGGCCGAGCGCATGTCCCGTATGTCCCGCAGCTCCCGCATGTCTCGCAGCTCCCGCATGTCCCTCATGTTTCGCATGTCCCTCATGTCCTGCAGCTCCCGCATGTCCCGTATGTCCCTCATGTCCTGCATATCCTTCATGTCCCGCATGTCCCGCATGATGTCCCGCATGTCCCTCATGTCCCGAATATCCTTCATGTCCCGCATGTCCCGCATGATGTCCCGCACGTCCCGCATGATGTACCGCACGTCCTTCATGTCTCTCATGTCCCGCATGTCCTTCATGTCCCGCATGTCCCTCATGTCCCGCAGCTCCGCGGCCCCGCAGCGACACCGCGCGGGGACAGTCCCGCACCCCTGCGCTGCCCGCGACCGACGAGACCCACGGGGGAGCCGCCACCGCTGGAAGTGTGGAAATTGCCACCGGACACATCTCTAACAGGCGTGCTCTCTCTGGCATCAAGGGGGAGGACGAGGCAGGAGTCAAACCACGGAAATCCCACAGTTTCTATTACATGGGAAATCAGATCAGCTGGGAATCAGCTGGCGGGTTAATATCTCCTGCATTTCCTTTCCCGAGAGTGAAACCCTCGCTGCGTGGCCGACAGACCTGTTTTGGGGTGCTCACTCTCTTTGTTACACAACACCCCATACCAGCTGGCCACCCTGCTCAGTCCTCATCCACCTGGGACGAGCTGCAGGGTGAGGAGAGAAGTTAACAAATTCCCTCCATGTGTGGCAGTGCTTCTTCCACCAGGTCAGCAGGCAGGACACTCATCCCCGTGTCCCTTCTGCCCCCAAAGCCATCACATCCAGTAGCCTCGTTTGTGCTGAGCAGAAGCTGCAGCTGCCGTGGGATGGGGCCAGTGCAAGCCACTTGCCAAGCCAGTGAGCCCAGAACACCATGGAGGAGCCCTGTGCTGCTGGATCTGTGCTCTGAGCACAATGGAGCTCAGAGCTGCAGGCATTGCCAAGGCAGGCTCTGCCTTTACCACAGTTTCACTGGAAACAGATGAGTGAAGTATTGTCAGCTTCAGCCCACCGGAAGCCATCTCATGCACCCCAAAAAACATGTGGTAGAATTTTTCAAAAGAAAAATTTCAAGCAAAACTTTGCTATTACCTTTTGGTGTTTCCAAACCACTGTACCCCATAATGGAAACCATCCCATTTTACATTTATAAACATATGACTTCTACACACCCCACACAGCATCCCAGGCCTGGCTCTTAGGCCAGTGCTAAATATTGAGCCATATCATAAAACTGTGGGAATTGTCAGCACTGAATAGAGTGCTCATTTATGGAGACAAATAACTCCATGCAGGCAGACACAAATAACCCCCTTTCTTTGCTGGGCAGCAGCCAGTTCATTGGTGAATGCCTCTTCCAAGCTCTAGACTCAGTGTTGAGAGCCTGAAAAACCACCAGCCCAGAGCAATAGTCAGAGTTCAGTGTGTCAGTGCAAGCAGGACAGCACTTAGAAGGAGATGCCACATTTACTTGGCTGCGTGAAGAGTTCAGGACTCATCTATTCATAAAATAAAGAGCATGTTTTTCTCTGTTTGGTCTCTTCAGGATTTGTGTCTGGATATTTCTACAGCCACTCGTGGCAGCTGGATGGATGGATAGTTATTACACATAGAAAACTTTAGCTAGCTAAGAGTCAGATGAAAACCTGAGTAATGGTTCTGAAGGTTCAAAAGACTGCCCACAAAGTGAAAAGGCAGCATCGTGTCCCCACAAAAGGAAAAAAGACCTCCCTGGTAGCATAAATTGCTTGTTTGCTGTAGAAAAATAAAATCCAAACTGGTATAATACAAACCCTAGTTCTGAACACATCACCTCTTTATCTGCTGCCAACTATCAATATTGTAAATTTCCTTTGGCTACCATACCTCTCATCTGTGTTTCACCTGTAGACACACTTGTTAAAGCCAGGTGAAAAAAGCCAGGCCCTTTCAGTGCCCCCACTGGAGTAAAAGCTCATCAGCAACACTGTGAGACAGCAGTTTGCACAGACCACCTTTTCCAGGTACAGAGAGAGCAAGGCTGGAGGAAGGCTGAAGAACAAGCTGAGTTTTGACATCAAGCTGCAAATTGGCAGCAGCACACCCAAAGTATCCTGTCCAAGCTTGGCAGCTATAAACTGCAAATTGACAGTTAGAAGATTCCAGTATAGGCTTCCTATGTGCCAACTACTTGCCAGAAGATCCCATTCTCCGACAGTTCACCTTCAAAGGACAGCTGGAAGGAGGCCTGACCATCTGGAGAAGTTGTTTGTAATATTCTATGACATGCAAAAAATAAAGCAAACAGCCTGGCAAAATACAAACCTGCTATCATGCTAATTCCCACTTGTCTTCCCTTTTGTGGAGCTGCATGTGAGCCTCCAAAAAACGTTGGGATAAAGCAGCAGGTTTGGCTCCTTCAGCCAGGCCATCCCTAGCTACAGGTGGCCAGCTGGGAATTCTCAGCCACCTGGCTTTAGGGCTTGCTTTGCTCTGGGGACAGTCCCATCTGCTGGCTTTGGTGGCAGCCTCCTCCTGCCACGGTGGCCTGGTCTCCAGCACACACAGAGCACACACCTGGGCTGGCAGCACCTTTGTCACCCTCCAGACAGCTCCAGCAAGCAACACAAAGCAGGAGACACTTGCATCACAAAGCTGAGTGCATTGTGGCCCAGACCGAAAGGGAGAAGCTTACACATGTATGTTTGTAAGCAATTTAAATTCTAACGTCAAGAAAAATTGATCAAGCACTTTAATGCTTTTGCAGGAGTGCCATGGAATGATGGTATCATCTCAGGTAAGGGTCTTATCATGTGGATTGCAGAATTCAAGCCAGCTTATTCTGAAAGAAAGCATTCTGTTCACCGAGTTGTAGATTTATGTCCTTCCCTGCTCACAGGGGAGCATAGGATTACATTCCTGTTAACAAGGATCTGCACCTGTCAACACTCTGGAGTACATCTGTGAAAGAGAATTACACCCAGAAGCTGCAGTGACCAAAGTTTTCAGGTTTCTTGCTATCTCCATTTTTTCCTTCTTCTTTATTATTCTAGCCTCATTCTTTGAAGTTTATCTATCCTCTATTGCTTGTGAATCTTTTGAAGGGACCTTCCCGTTCTGCAAACAATTAATTTTCATGCAGAGAGAGCAGCGACATTCTGTTGAATGTTCTCAACAGAGAATGTACACTTATTCTTCTAAACATATCAGCAACTGGTTTACTATCTTGATACAGAGAGTAAGTCAAATAAAATCATTAGGTTTGGGCTTCAAATGTGCATCACCGGGCTGCTGCTCTCAAGGGTGGGTTAAATCCAGACATGGACACAAACATCCAAATAATCTCACTTTTGGGTTTGAAGTTTGCTATTTTAATTTCAGGTGTTTTGATTTGAATTTTGATGTGCTTCTGAATAAAATGAACTGCTGACTGAAAGACACTTTAAGCCAAACCAGAAGACTAAACAATTCCCTGAATAAACTTAATGAGTGAATCCTAAGTGTAATTTTTAGGAACTGTTCCACTGGTTGTAGCCATGCCCTTCAGTGTACCACAAGCAAGAATGATCATGAGGATTTTTTCCCCCATAAGAATGTGCTACAAAATAGAGAAAAGATTCAATAAGTATGACTTCAGACTGAGACCAGAGATGTAAATTTATATTTCCAAATCAGTTTCCTGCCAGGACCTACTAAATCAAAATAGAGCTAACAGAGTGGAGCTGTGGTTAACGGAAAAGACACTCAGCACTTGAATGAAAAATGCAAAAAAAATCTTCAAAAGAAAAAGGAGGGAACAGTAGGGCATCAATCTCTTGCCTTTCCCCAGGGCTTCTTTGCATGTCCTGATTTTATTGACACTATCATCTCCTTCTGTGTTTTTAAAGCTCAGCTGTGGTGTGAGGCAGGTTCTGCACCAATGCCAATCCTGTGAACCAAACCAAGCACTTCTTGCAGGATTGGCCTGGGGCCACTGATTTCAATGGGAGCTGCTGGAGGCCCAGCATGACTGACAGTTAGGCTCTTTGTGGATCAAAAATCAGAATAATTTAGTTCCATCTGGCATTTTTCATGTTCCCCACTGTGCCCAATATTGCAGTCACAACATCTCGTTTTTTAGAAATCACCACTCAGCCAAAGGCATAAAATGCAACAAGCACTTGAACAAGTGAAATAGTGGCAGCAACAAAATTCTTGCATATTACCATTACAGTAATGGCACTTAGCAAGTGGTTGGAAACTCCTTAAACAAACCTACTTTGTCAGGGAGGGAATGCTTCAAGCGCTCTTTGAGGTGCTTCATTCTTAACCCCAAAATCACTGGTAACTAGAAAATGTAGAAGGTTGTCAAGCTGATAAAATCTTGTCTAGGTCTCACAGTAAGGATTTACTGCAGGCCAAAAAATTAATCTCTGAAGAGGACCTAAAGGAAGTAGAAAATAGCAGAGGTAGGTAGGATGGCAGAGAACACAGCCTGATAGGTGGAAAAACCAAGGAGAGTGGTAGAAAAAACATAAGACAAAGAGAAAAGAAGCTGACTAGAAGGAAGTGAAGTTTTAGACTAGAAACGTAAGAATTGCTGAATTTTACAGCAGGGCACAGCCCAGTATCCTGTCTCAGCAGGGCTGAATGACTGATGGAAGAGCAAGAAAACAAAAGTTTATACACTGTTCCCTGACAAACTCTTTCTGCTGTAAGATACACAGGGTAATAACCTCAGAACCAGAGATGGTAACAAGTGTATTTCACAGCTTTTGGTGGAGTTTGCTTCTGTAAACAGGTCTAGTGTGAATCCAGGTACACTTTTGGCATTGCCAACACCCTCTGGCAGGAATGCTCACAAGTGTACCTATGCTGCTTTTGAAAAAGCACGTCTTAATTTCTTTCAGGTTTGCCACGTATTTCTCGAAATATGAGAAACCCAAAATGATGTTTTTCTAATCACATTCTCTGCTCCATTCATGATTTTTATACTATTTTATCTCACGTCCATTCAGTTGGTTTTTTTCTTAAGGTAAAAACTTCATGTAATGGTCAACATAGAAAGGGGGCCATATCTTTTACTACTCTATCTGCCTGTACCTTTTCTAGCTCTACAATCTCTCTTTGGAGGTGTAATCATGTCAATAACACAGCAGTAGAGGTAAAGAAACCTCAATTTATTTCCTCACATTCCTTCAAATTCTTCTGAAAAGCAATTCCTGGAAAACAAATAGTAGAAGATTTAGTAAATCACCGCACTTTTATGTTTCTGGAAGTGTTTTCAGAAGCACAGTGACCTCCTCCCCAACCCACATACAAAGTGGGAGCCTAGGATAAGCATCAGGTCCTAGAATATACAAACAAAAGCATGGATGTCAACCCAGAAATTGTCTTATTATGGGCTGCCTTATGGCTTATGAAGACTGTACAATGCAGGGAGCACTGTGGAGTGTACATTGCACAAGGCTTGCTCTCTCAGAGGTGTGAAATCAGAGTTTTTATTAGCTCTGAATTACCTGGGGCAAAAAACAAGCCCTATCAAGGTTGTTGTGTGGCTTAAAAAAGAGCAAATTAGAGGTATTTCCAAGCTGCAAGGAAAATACTGAAAATTCAGAAAGAGACAAAAGTGGGAAGAATCTGGAAAAAAGAAAACTATCTCCAGATGGAGGACGGGGGAATGCCAAAAGTCTTGAAGACGTTTTATTTTAATCCCAATTCCCTAAACATTGGACGTTGTTTATAACACAAAATTGCTTGTATTGTTTGTATGTTACTGCTTGATTTCTAAAGCCATGAAACAAGCTGTGGAAGCCACAGCAGGGTTCCCTTTTAAACATTAAATCAATGCACTACATCTGTTGAAATCCTGGAGAGCCCGAGGCAGCAGTGCCAAATTCCAGAGTCTGTCCTCAGCGGGAGCCGTGTGGTAAACGTCTGCATTTGGGTTCCAAGTTTGGCCTGTTAGCTGTCATCCTCTCAAAGCTCTTTGGAGGCTCTTCAGTCGAAGTGCTGGAACTGGGAGTTCTTCCCTCCCACCTCCAGCAACTTTTCTGATACAGCTGAGGATGTGAAGAGCCCTGAACCATGCAGGGGAGGACAGTGAGGGGGGCTGGAGTGAGCCCCGTGGTTACTTCATGGCTTGATGAAGGAACTGTCAAAGATGGTGTTTTAATATTTTTCCAGAGAAAGGTTTTCTGCTTTTTCTCTGTGCTGAAAGATGGGAAGTTCCTTGAGCTGACCAAAATGTACCAACACAGCAGACTTCAATGGAGTCAGGAAGCCATGAAAAGCTCCCCACACCCACATACAGATACGCCTCATGTTCAAAAATTAAAAAAAAAACCAACCAAAAATGAAGAATTTACTGTACTGAACTCTCCAGATGCCTGAGGTCTGTCTGTCCTCCCACTGTTTATGCACACAGGAATCAATCAAGCTGGGAACAGAAACATAAAACACCATGGAAGCCAGGCAGAATGCTGTGTCCAGTCCTGTGTGACTCTGAGGCTGCTCCCATCACTGTCCCCTCAGACCTGTCAGCAGCACACTTCAGCCTGTCCATTCCATGTGTCTGCTTAGGAGCAATTAAATCCTCAGGCTTGGGCCTCTTCTGCAAACTGTGTGGGTGGGCACACAGAGGAGGGTTAAAATGACATTCCTGTTTCCTAACCCTGAGATGCTGCAGGTTTTCAGTGGGCAGCATCCTCTGACATGCTGAAGTCTGCCTATCTCCCTCAGTGCCTTTGTCTCCAGGAGGGAAATCATTCCTGCTTGTCAAGTGTGGGCGTTGAAAGAATCTATAGCCAGTCATTGCTGTGTTCTGGGAATTAATGGGAAATCCACGTCAGGAGCCTTTGCTTAATGACCGTGCTGCAGTGCAGTTTTCCTCTGAGGTGGTGGTGATAGCAGCATGAAGCAATGAGCATGACATGCACACTCCTGCACTCTGAGCCCTCACTTAAAAATGCCTGTATGCATTGTCAGACATCTCACATGGCATTGCATTCTCTGACTCTGACATGAAATCCTGAATCTGACCTGAAATGTTAAACAGGATGCGTTATTCTTCTTTTTTCACAGCAATTGCCTGTTGGTCTGGATGCTCACTTTCCTGGTTTGCCAGGCACCTGGCAGAGTGGCCTCTGCACACTCACACCTGCAGGGGTAACAACACAACCAGACTGCTCAGGTGCATCTGTCTTGAGCTTTTGTCTCCTCTGCACAGCTGGCCTGCTCATGAGTCATGAGACTGCAGAAGTGTCATACCCAGAGCTCCCAAAAACTTTACAGCCAGCATGCCTGAGGTATTACAGAGAAGAATTTGGCTCATAGTTAAATCTAACTTAACATTAGGTGTTGGAACATGGTTGTACCACCCAGGAGTTTTACTGGTTGAATCCAGGTGTTACAGACAGTAGATTTCATCTCAAGAAGCACTGAAATTGAAAATCATTTGGGCTGTGCTGGGTAATTAGCTAAATACAGGCTGTTACATATTTCTTCCACACTAGAAATATATTACAGCTTTCTTAAGAAAGTATAAACCTTTGGAAGAGCATACCAGCATTTATGACTTAACCTCCTTACAAATGATAAATTAAAAATAGGTTGCATTTTCTGATAGAGATGCTGTAGGTAAAAAAAAAAAAGACGAGATACTGAGCTCTGATGATCTATTTAAATCTCCTAGCAGTGGGGGTCCTACTCTCTTCCCTAACCTGCCCTATCCAGGTGTCCAGGAGCAGCTGCCTCACAGGCTTCCCTAGCTATGACATACCGCTGTGGATGTCAGCAGATAGAGAGAGCAGCAAACAGGAACCCCCAGCTCCAGCTCTGATGAGGTACAGTGTCAGAAAAAACACATTTTTTCCTTTAGGATATTTAGGTCTTTTATGACAAATTTAACTTTTTTTTTTTCTTTTAAAGAAAGATGTTATTTAGTAAGTTTAATTTAGCAATGCCAAAACAAAATTTATGTTTTTTTCTACTTCAAAACCCCCCAACAAACAAAACAGAAAAGGGGTTTTATATGAATATGCAGCAGCGACAGCCACAATGAAATTGTATCTGCCTTAAGGGATAACAATTTTCTCCCATGGTAATTATGAGACAGCCCTCAAAGAGTGTGTTTATTAGACTTTTCTCTGGTGATACCAAACCAAAGCAACTTACACTCAGTTTTTTCACCTTTGTGTCTTGAATACCAAGAAAAGGGTGTGGCATTTACATTCTCTGGACAGAAAGACATAATTCTGTCTCTCAGGATTTTTGCTGGAGAAGCACAGAGAGAAAGAGAAAAAACAATCTTTATCTCTGATCTTGTGTTTTCTCTAAGTGAAATGTGTTTAGAGATTGTTTATTTGAAGTGATTGCTTAATNAAATATCAATTAATCATCATTTATTCCTAAATCAAAAATTACCTTTTTTACTATAAAAGGGTGGGTGTTTTTTTGGCAGAGCAGATTGGCAAACCTGTCATGCAAATATTTTGACTGCTTAGTCACTGCAGCTCCTATTCTAGTGAAGTGTCTAGAAACTGATCCCCATGTCTTGGTGGGTGGAGAGAAGAAGGGGTTGGAAACAGAAAAATATTGGTTACCAACCAAGTGGTAATAACCATTGGTTATTGATAGGAATTAATAATGTTTATAAAGTGCTTTCAGATGAGAAGTACATGAGCCTAAATAGTATTAAATAATTGAAACTCTTGAAGTGGGGCAGATCATGGAATAAGAGCAGGGATTTTTGTTGTCTGTGTCTGACTATTAAGCTTGTTTTGCTTGTGTCTGACCACTTGTGGGATAGTCATAAAGAACCACTCAACAGAGTAACCAACAAAAGCAGTGAATAAGAACTGCTGATAAGGCTGTAGGCACAAGTGTGGGAGTTCTGCCTCATGTCCAAAGCTGTTTCAGGTCAAAGATACTGTAAAATTCACAGGAAATAAACACTTGTGCACCAGGGGATTAAATTCTGACTTCACAATAATGTCAGTTCCTAAAATCTCCATCAGCCTTGAAGTGCATCACTGTAAGTCTCATTGGAATCTCACTCCAGAAATTACCCTCACTGCAGTATGAGCCACAGAGGAACAAAGCCAGGACAGCGCCAGCAGCCCCCAGAGTCACTTCAGACACCTGCAAAACATCAGCAATACCATTATTTACAATATAATTTACAAATCCTCCAGCAGAGACTGCTCTGAGCAATGACCAGTGTGCACTTGTGGAGAAATATTGTTGCACAAACTTCAGTTCTACTGGACTCCAAAATCAGTGGGTGCAGAGAACATGACAGGCTTGTGAGCCAGGGTTTTTATGGAGGCATTTCCTGCAGCAGCTCCCCGTTGTACTCGGTTCAAACTGCCTCAGACACAAGCAGTCAGAGGATGGAAAATTGGCAGGAGCTCTATAAACAAAGGATAATGATCAGCAGGGAAGTGTTAGAGGAGGTGAGAATCTAATGCAGCACAGCAGGGACTGCTAGCGCCTGTCTCAGTTAGAAAATCGAAATAAAATTAATAGAAGTACAAAGCAGGGAAAGGGCCAGTTAAAGGAAAGGGCACTCCCTGGCCACGTGGAGTACTACATCTAAATAGTTACCACAAAATTTGCTCAGTTCTGTGTTTCTCCACAGCAACATAGTAAAAGGAGAGGTAAATTTTGTGTGACAATGAGTCCGTTGTCAAGTGTTACACACTGCCACAAAATAAGATGGATTTGGAAGCAGATGAAAGTCTGTGTGCACAAAGGAAATGATCTACACCATAGATAATGACTGTGAGAGAAAAATTCCACTATTTGGGAGAGGTACCAGAGTATAAATCTTTAACTGCAGACAGAAAGTCACTTGATATATCTTTGCAAGCATCAATTCCTTTTCTGAGTTAAGATCCTAAATAGAGTTTCTTAGAAAGCTGTGTTTGATTTGAAGAAGTAGGAAATGGTAGGAAACCTCACATGGGCAGTAACAAAATAAAGATTTTTCTGATCCTTCTCTATTTAACAGTTTCAAGAAACATCCTGTCTTCACTTTGCCATACCCAGTTTTACACAGAGATACTGTATGAGTGAGAAACCCTCAAAATTCTTTTGACTCTTATTATATAGGACTCCCTAGGGACACAAAGCTTGGAGCTACATAAAAATTATTGTCCATATGTTAGAGGACAGAGAGGCTAACAAGAATGAGTAAGAGAGCTGATTAGGAGAGTAAAATCACTTCCTTTAACCATCATGAGCTCTAAGAAGCACAGAGATCACTTTCAACACATAGACCTACAGATGCTGAACAGAAAACCATAAAAACTGGCTGCCTGTCAAAACGTTTGACCAAATCCCTAACTTTAAATATGCAATTCACAAATTTCAAGAGCCCACTTTGATTTACAGGTGACATATTCTAAAGTAAGAATCGGCTTACTGTCAAAGCAGTCTGCAACTGGGCTGACCATCCTCAGAGCAAAACACAAGGAAAACTAAATGAGAAATGGATTTGCTTCACTTCTCTACTTTCATGAATAAATTCTCTCTTGCAATCATATTTACCACCCTTAATTTCTTTTCCTGTTTATACATTCGATTTAATTTGACTTCATTACCAGTAAAATTTATGCAAATCTCCCTGCTGCCAGTGTGTGTCTGATGGAGCTGTGGGAACCTGCAGCTGATTTGCTGCATGTGGGGGGATCCAGGTTCTGGGATCTGGCAGAGCTGGGCTCCCGTGCCCTAACGGCTGTCCTGACCTTCCCTCATCACCTGCAGCCAGTTACCCATCTTTGCAAGGTCTCAGAATAAACTTCTTTGGTGAAGAGGTAAGAGCTTGGATCAAAATGTGCAGACTGTGCTCTTTTAGTTAACCCTTGTGGTACTCACAGCTGTTATCTGATGCCAGAAGATGATGTGGTTCATGCTCAAGGTTTATTTTCAGTAATGTGAAGATGTACTGAAGACAAAACACAGCTTTCAACTTCCATAGCTTTCTCCAGGCTGGGTTATAGGGGAAAACTGTACCATAGCAGAGAGCCTCCGAGCCAACATGAGCCCTTTTGGGGTCCTGTGATGAGGCTGAGCTTGGAGCACAAGCAGGAGCTGTTTTTGCCAAGTCCCCTCTTCCTTTGGCTATTGGCTGATCCTCTGCTTTTCTTAGCCTTGAAAAAGAAACCAAGGAACCAGCATTCTGAACTCTGGGGACTCCGCTAGGAAAAACTGTTCCTGCTGCATCGGGACACGACTTCTCCTGCTGCTTTTGTGCAGGCTGCGAGCGCTGTAAAGGCTCAGACTGATACAGGCCAGCACCTGCGCTGGCCGGGCAGAGCGGGCACCCTTGGGGAGGATCACGGGGCACGGACATGCAGGAGGTTCTCCTCCCGGTGTGAAGGGCATTGCCCGGCTTTTACCCGTGGGTGGAAGCGGAGGAGGCAAAAGCAGAGCGCAGCGGCGCCCGCAGTGCCCGGCAGGGGCCGACAGAGACCGCAGGGCCGCTGCTGTCGCGACAGGCGGGCACTGACAGCTCCGCCTGCAGCAGGGCTGGCACCAGGAGCACGGCACAGGCCGGCTGGAAGGGACAGCACCCAGATCCTGTCCCTCTGCCAAGGACAGGGACAGCTTCTGCTGGACCAGGCTGCTCACAGCCCCCATGTCCAGCCTGGCCTTGGGCACTTCCAGGGATCCAGGGGCAGCCACAGCTGCTCTGGGCACCCTGTGCCAGGGCCTGCCACCCTCACAGTAAAGAATTTCTTCCCAAAATCGAATCTAACCCTACAGACCTCTGGGGACAGTACTGAAGCAAAGGCAAACCTGAGGCAGGGAAGAAATGATGATATCTGTGTATCAGAAGGCTTTGGAATGCTGAACACTCTCTTTATTAAAACTATACTATATTACATTAATATACTATTTAAAGAGATACTATTCTACATACTTACCTTCTAACTTACCTAACTCTAACAAGCTCACGACTCTCTCTCCTGAGAGTCTAGACACAGCTGGATCCTATTGCTCATTAAACTCAAACAACCAGAATCCAGTGAAACAATCACTGCAGGTAAACAATCTCCGAACCACATTCCACATGGGGAAAACAGGGAGCAGACATAAGAACTGTTTTCTCTTCTCTGAGGCTTCTCACTGCCTTTCCCAGTAAATCCTTGGGAAAAGTTGTGCCTTGCCTTTCTCTGTAAAGGGAAATGAAGCGACAGGGACAGCAGTGACCATGAGGAATTACATGTCCGCAGAGTTAGTGACTCTACAGGAGGTGCAGGCAGGAGACACCAAACTCTGTCAGGAATCTGAAACCAGAGGTGCAGTGATCCAGCCATCAGCAGTATCAAAAGGACAGTGACCGAGTTAAAGCTTTGTGGGGCACCACTCCTGGGATGGCAGTTCCTACACACACCTGTATGGAATGTATTTCACCAAATTGGCAAAAATCCCTCTAAGCAGAGGGTCAGAGAAACCTGTGCTAGAGGGGCTGGAGAACAGCAGCAACCAGAGCTGCTGCCTTCTGTCCTGGGAGGGAGACGTGCCAGTACCACCCACACTGGTGTGGTGCCCTACACCTGGCTGGGACACAACTGGAAAATTAGTTGGAGTGAGGTACACTGGAATCATCCCAGTGCAGTTTGTAATATACAATTACAAGCATTTCGTATACTTTGAAACACAAACCTCAGAACTGATGTATTAATTCCACAGTGACAGGAATTGGATTGTGGATCCAACCATCCCCAGACTAGCAGTGACCACACTGGGCTTTGGAGTAGGGTTGGTGAGAGGTCAATACCCTCTGGGAGCCATGGAGCGACACCATTCCCTCCACTTGTTCTGACACCTGAAATGGAACAGATCGTGCCTATTTTTAACTCACACTAAGCCAACGTGAAAAAAACATCTGTAAGACAACAGGAGCTGCAATGGTAGGTTGAAGAAAGAGCTAAACACTACAGAGCAGAGCAAGGTGGGATGAAGGTGCCAGGTCAAACAGAGTGGAAGGGAAGATGGGGGAAATCCTCCCCCAGTATCTGTTAGGAAGGAGATCCTATTACTGGGGGCCTAAATCTTAGCCCAACCAGTGCAAGCACTGTTCAAATTAGAAGGAGCTCTAATGATGGAAGAGACTTGCAGAAAAATTACTTTGGCATGAAGCAGTGGTAGCAGAGGTACTGACAGAAAGTGAAATAAGTCCTTCCAGGAGGAAGGACTGATGAGTTACATTGCCACGTTTTGTCACTACAAATACACCTGCGCAAAACTAACTAGAAAGATCGAATAACTCATGCAAAAACAGTTAAACAACAGTGCATACACACTGCTCAGCAGAAGATCATAGTCCAAATTCCCAAGCAGCAACATCCTTTTCTCTCCCATTTTTTCTTTTTCTCTATGGACCCTTCAGTTTTCTCTTACGATTATATCTTACAAAATCCCGAATAATCTTACGATTATCTCTCACAAAATCTCAGAGACAGGGTCACACCGTGCTAGACAGACTGCTCATTCCCTGCATGGCCATCTCTTTCACGCACAAAACTCTCCTTGGCTCTGCTACGTTGCTTTTCGCAGAGCCAAACCTGGCCTCAGCCTTCCTGCTGGAGCGTGAGACAAGCCCAGAGCGGAGCCCGGTGCTGAGCACAGGCAGGTAAGGGCAGCAGAGGGAGTTCCTGAGAACAGAAGGACAAGGCTGCACAGCAAACAGCTCTGTGCCCCACTGCTGCTCCCTGCTGCTGTATCCCTGGAGAGGATTCCACCAGCTTAAGGAAATTAAAGGGGACTCAGAATCACAGTGCTCTAAGACTGGCCGTAGTTCTGCAGGTTTGCACTATACAGAATGAATGAGATTCTGCTAAGTGCTGAGGATCAGCAAAGTCTTAGCTCAGAGCTGCAGCTGCCTGAATCTTTTCAGCATTCTCCAAGGCACTGGGAAATAGGAGTGTTCACCAGCCCAAACACAGGATTGCATGATCTGCTCTTTGACAGGATAATGCTCCAATCATGGGCAGGATCTCTCAAATAATTCACCCTTCAAATCAGTGGGGATCTTCTGTCTCAAGGAGTGAAACATTGGTGAAGAGGAAATGACTGAGGAGGTTCCTGGGTTTGGGATTTGCTTCTTGCCTCCACTGTTTCCTTTGGCCCTATGGAAACAGTCACTAAATCTGCATCAGTTCCCAGTTCCTGTAGCCTGTAAATCAGCCAGAACTCCCCTTGACCTTGGTGGGAGGCTTGCATGATTAAAGCCAGCAAAGAGAGACAGCAATGAAAAATCACATACAAGAGCCTTTCTTTTCTTCTCTTTCTTATTTTTTTTAAGAAAAGAGAAGTATTTCTAGCAATGAGAAATCTTTTCTGCTCCTAAGGGCAAACTTTGAAAGTGAAGTAAGTGTTACATGCATATATCCTATTATTTGTTAGCAGGTTTCACACAGGTATCTTGCTCAAATCACTTTGAAAACATTTCCTTTAATATAGGAACACAGGAGATAGATTAAAAGCATGCAGGCCTCCTGCTGAATGCCAGAGGCTCTGGAATACTGAACTCAGCACTTTGTAAAATTATCTCCCTTCAAACAAACTTTCTACTGTACTGATTGAAAAGGAGAAGGGAGGTGGGAGCCAAATAATGCTAGAGAGAATTCAAGTCAATTTTCTGCCTGCACAGCCTGACAGGACCCTGGCCCTGGCCATGACCTCTCCAGAGCTCTGCTTACCTGAAGACCTCCAACATCCCCATTTGGAAACAATAATTGGCCCTATTAGCAAATAAAGAAAACTAAATCTAACAGAAAGTTTAAGAATTGAGCAAATCCTGCACTCAGGTTTCATTTCAATCCTTGGATTAAAAGTTTTCATCCAAACCCACTCTAATTAAAGATGGTGGGAGCTTTGTGGATATCCAGATATTTTTACCACACCAACCAGCTGCTCCACTTCCCAGGATTTAGTCTGCTGTACTTTAAGGCCCTCTCTGTCAAACATGCTGATCTAGGATTTCAGCTTCCTTGCAGCTTCCAGCCAAAAGGCTCCATATCACTGACCTGGGCTGCAGGATGAGTAAGCAGGTATTCTAACAAGGGAGAGATGAGACTGGAACCTGTCCTGGGCTATGAAGACTGGAGGATTGTGCCATATAGCTCTGAGCACCTTCAGCTTTCCTGACACCTGTGGCAGCAACCCAGGATCGAGTCTTCACTTACTCAGAATGTAATTCTCCCAGGATTTTCAGTAAGGTCTATTTTTCACTCCTGACACTGCTTCTATGCTACTAATGTCAGAGTTTCTGCCAAATATGTGTGGCTTCTCTCCTTTTATTCCCCCTTTTCTTTTTGAAAAACCCAAACCCCACAGCAAAGGCTTCAGCTCAGTTTTCCCTTTCTTTTTTTTTTTTTTTTAATTGATTGGTTTGCTTTGTTGATTTTGTGTAGCACCTTCCCAGTCCCCAGGAGGAGAGTTTTAGTGGAGCTGAATCATGCACAGCAGTGACTGAACAGTGTGTTCTGAGACTGGACACCCAAAGCACAGAGCTCTGAAGCCATAAAAACTTGACAAGGCTGAGGTTGTGCCTCTGAGCAGAACATTGAACACTGACAAGTTCCTTAGGAAAAACAGGCCTCGAGCTGTCAAGAGTGCTAAAACTTTAAGACGGAGAAAAATCACTTAATTTTCCTGCTCAAAGGCTAAGAAATGGCTAAGAAATACTGCCAAAACCAATGACTGGTGTTGGCACAAGAAGGATAGAAATGAAATGCAGGAATGAAAGGCTGAGAAGAATAGAGGACATGTCACAACAATGAGGGATTTAAGTTTTGAGGTCAAGAATTTTTTAGTCTCAGTTTAGTCAGTGCCCCACTTACAAACAACTACCTGACTAAGTTTTGGAGTGAAAATTGCATTTTCTCATGATAAAATTAAATTTCCTTGCTAAAACAAAGTATATGGGATTCAAAAGTTGCCATGAATTATAACAAAAAACTGTAGGCAGTACAGCTTCAAAAAGATGCCTGAACCAAAGCTGAGGCTGATGTAAGCCATCACAGCTTTAAGAAGTTAATTGACTTCAAGCTACTAAGAATCTGATTTTATGATGAATATTCCTAGTAGAAGTAACAGACACGTTTGTTTCTGCATATAAAACACACCCAAATTAACTTTATTTATTATTTTATGTACTCATTAGTGACACATACGTCTCAAGTCCACACTGGATGTAAAATATATATGGGTCATTACAACAGCAGCCTTTGCAAATGGTACATATTAAATCATTAAAAAATTACTGCTCTTCAGTCATTAATGGCCAGGAAACACCATAAATGTGGCCTTCTGGTGCTATTTTTCCCACTGAAGAGTCAGCTTTTGACAACTGACTTTATAAGCACTGAGCAGAAATGCATGCAAGGCATCCAGAGCAATCAGCTGCCAGCAGAACCTACGCCCACCTCAGAAGCCCCACGGGACTCCCTGGGAATTGTTTGTAAAGGCTGAGGCTGGAGGCTCTTCACAATAACAAGAGAATGACAATGCAGAGACCACTGCAGCTCAAGGAGTGATGGATGGACAATCATTCTTTCCCCAGTGACAAGTGAATGAGGTAGGCACAACCTCACTTTTAATGCTGTTGTCAGTTCATAAGCTCAGCTGAAAAGACCCTTGTGCAAAAAGCCCAGCATTCCACAGAAAGGCATGCACAGTGATAATCAGCCTCTTCACTGTAATACCTGCACGGTTTTGTGAGGACTTGCCATTGCAGACACTCAGGCTCTCAAACTGGTCCCCATTTCTGCCAAGATCATTCGCTATATTCTACAGTGCTGTGTCAATTCTTTTTCCTATCAATGTTGCTGTCACTTTCTTTAAAACAAAGCTCTAGAAAGTGTCAAAGCAGACTGATTTTCTTGACATCCTCTGAATTTCTCTTTTCTTATTTTCCTTGCATTGCATTTGATGTAATGTCTCCCTCACTTCCATTGCAATTTCATACATATGCCTTAGCTAGGCTTCACACTGTCTTATTAAGCTGAAGGAAAAGGATAAAGCAAAGTATTTTTTTATTATAAACAGCAATGCAACAGGTTCTAAACAATTCAGGTGTCTCCTAGAAAGTTCCTGCTCAGACCTGTGCTGGGCCATCCCGAGGGAAGCCCATAACTTCCTGAGATCTCACCATCTTCTTAGGGCTCTCAGGAAAGCCAGGCTCCAAAGAATAACACATCTCATTTTCCCTGCTGCATGCACTCAACTCCAGGGCTTTTCCCATATGACTTTAACTTAGGTTCCTTTCTCACACTGCATATTACCACTCACGTTTTTTCACCAGCTTGAGCTGCCCCTCATTCTATTTTCCGCCATTCAGGACGCATTCGCTCAAGGGAAAGAAAGGCATCATAGAAATCCTGCTTTCTAAAGAGACTTCTGGCCTCTGGACCTAATTCTGTTGTCACTGTCAGTGTCAGAATGGGGTCAGTGAATATACACTGTAATATCCAGTTCATACTCTCTGTAAGTCCTTTTGCATTATGTTTTGTTGAAATAATTTTTAAAGCATACGTATTTATTCACCTATAAATTTCATTTACTCATTCGAACTCCTCATAAAGGCTGGATTCAAGGGCAGCATGATGATCCAACAAGAATACAAAAGTGTTTAGAAATGGGTCAAAGATACAAATGTCTTGAAGAAATAATACAGAAGTTCAGAGGAAAGGCTTTGGGAATGTTTTCTGCAAAGAGCTATAAGATCACAACTGAAGAGAATGAGGCTGGAGAAGATAACAACCACACAGTCTTAATTCAGTAAGGATTTCATTATAACTGAAAAGTAAATTACACCTCTTACCTGTGGATTCATAGCTGTGTATTTAAACCTTATCTGAATACAGCTCTGTGCTATAAAAGCTGAAATAAACTACTGATCATAAAAACAGAACAGGTAAAACAAATTGCTTGCTCAGTACATTTATAGGACAGACTTCAAACAATTTCATGGTAATACTGGCAATACTGTTGAAAGTTCTGTTCATTCAAGCACTAAGAATTCATTTGTCCTCATTCCAATCTGCCAAAATATCCTACTGCAATAATATGTCCTGCTTGTACCATAACTCACTTCAGGGTGGTTTCTGAGCCTTTAGAAAAGATTTCTAAAAATATATTATGGTGAGATATTTCTCTGGAGAAAAGGATGTCACTAATCTAAACACAAGAGAGGTCCCCACCTGATACAGAAATAGGGCCCCATTTGCACACAAAGCTTTAGATTCTTATAGATTTCCAGGTGAACGTGTTTGTGGGGTGATAGGATAAGCATACACATTTCATAGTCACAGACAGGAACACACGTCACTGACTGTTCTCCAGCTCAAATAATATATAATTAAACCCAAACCCTCTCTTTGTACCTGCAGGAATTGCCTCACAGAATGCAGTGCACAGAGCCTGCCTGTGAGCACACGCGAGCTGGACACGTTTGGCAAGACCTGAAGCCAAGGCTGATCTCTTCCTTCGTGGCAGTGATGTTGAGGAACCACATTACTCACACTGCCAGCATGAAAACAGATGTTTGTTCATGGCTTACTGATGGTTCCAACCCTCAGCACTCCAGGGCCAGCTCCCAGTGAAGCCTAAAGCCAAAAGTGAAGAGCTTTATCATTGATCCCAGCAGACAGAGAGCAGCTCCTCTACCCAGCCTCTACAGAAAAAACAACAGGAGAACTCTTCACTAACCATCACCCCCATTAAGGCCAGAAAGCTCCAGTCCCTTCCACAAATGTAAAAGTGACCTGAAAAAGAGTTCATCTGAATATTTATATGGGAAATTCTGTATCCTCTGTGCTACTGGGAGCACAGAGTTTCCTTACTCAGAAGACAAGGTGGATTCCAAAGGATATTCACAAGTTGGCTTGGGGAGAATCCACAAGAGTATTTGGAGTAGTTAAAAGCCTTCATGATAAATCTCAAAAAGGTAATGAATGACCTAGTTCATCTCTTTTGAGCTTCATGGTCAAAACTAAAGAAAGAAGCACTCGAGAAGTGAGACACCTGAACGTGCTCTCAAGGGATTAGAGAACCGGTTAACGTAAAAGCAAAGAAGTTACAAGTGCTAAATAATTAAAATTACCGTATTTGTACTGGGTATTTCAGAAGTGTAGACTCTTTTGGGTGGGAAAGGACCTTATAGACCATCTAATTCCAACACTTCTGCCATGAATAGGGACACCTTCCTCTAGACCAGGTTGCTCAAAACTTCACCCGACCTGGCCATGAACACTTCCAAGAATTATGCAGCCACAGCTTCTCTGGGCAACCTGTGCCAGTGCTGCACCACTGTCATAGTGCAGAACCTCTTCTGTGCATATAAATCTACTCTCTTTCTGTTTAAAGCCATTACTCCATGTGGGAGACCAGGAAATCCCTCTGGCTGCCCTGGCTGGTCCGAGACCCTGGCAGGGGGCTCGGGAACCTTGGCACGGAGTCAAAAGCACCTGTGCCTTTGTTTTTAGCCCGTGGGAGAACTTACCAACTCTGAGTGAAGAATTGCAGGTCACAAGGGTTTGAGTAGAGTAATAGTGAGTTTGTCACAGGGTGAAAAAGGTAGAACTTAGGGGGTTTTAGAACTGGGGTTCAGGGGACAGGATGGAGGGATTTGGGCGTGTCTTCTCCTTCTTCTTCTTCTTCTTCTTCATGTCCTCCATGCTTTACTGTGACAGTGACACTTTTCTATTGGTCTAGAGTAAGGACACACTGTCCAACACAGGTAATAGATATTGGAACGTTAGTGTAAACAGAGCACATGTAGTTTTTAGTATATAATGTTAGTACCGTCCCACAGGCAGGGAGAACCCCGCAGACCGACCTGCCAGACAGATCTCGGCAGGGCAGAGAAAGAATGTTATAGAAAAGAAAGAATAAACAACCTTGAGAAGCAAAGCTACGCATCTCAACTCCTTCTTCAAGGTGTGGGCTGGGAGAAAAGAGACTCTCTAGGGTCTTGGGGTCACCCTGACCCCCAGATCCAACAACCCCATGTCCTGTCACTGCACGACCTTGTAAAAAGTCCCTCTCCAGCTCTCTCATAGCTCTTTAGGCCTGGAAGGTGCTGTAAGGTCTCCCTGGAGTCTTCTCTTCTCCAGGCTGAAGAGCCCCAGCTCTCCTAGCCTGTCTCCACAGCAGAGGTGCTCCAGCCCTCTAAGCATCATCATCACCCTCCTCTGGACTTGCTCCAACAGGTCCACGTCCTTATGTTGGAGATCCCAGAGTTGGGTGCAGAGTTCCAGCTGGGATCTCAGCAGAGCAGAGGGGCAGGATCCCCTCCCTCCACCTGCTGGCCAAGCTGCTGTGGATGCAGCCCAGATTGCTTGGCTTTCTGGGCTGCAAGTGCACATGGCAGGCTCACGGTGAGCTTCTCACCCACCAGCATCCCAAAGTCAGGGCTGCTCTCCTCCCAGCCTTTATTTTTCTCTAGGATTGCCCTGCAGGACCTGGTACTTGGTCTTGTTGAACTTCATGAGGTTNGACTTGCTCCAACAGGTCCACGTCCTTATGTTGGAGATCCCAGAGTTGGGTGCAGAGTTCCAGCTGGGATCTCAGCAGAGCAGAGGGGCAGGATCCCCTCCCTCCACCTGCTGGCCAAGCTGCTGTGGATGCAGCCCAGATTGTTTGGCTTTCTGGGCTGCAAGTGCACATGGCAGGCTCACGGTGAGCTTCTCACCCACCAGCATCCCAAAGTCAGGGCTGCTCTCCTCCCAGCCTTTATTTTTCTCTAGGATTGCCCTGCAGGACCTGGTACTTGGTCTTGTTGAACTTCATGAGGTTTGCCTGAGCCCACTCCTCAAGCTGTCAAGATCCCTTTGGATGAAATCCCTTCCCTCCCGCACGTTGACTCCACCACACAGCTTGGTGTTGTGGGCAAACCCGCTGAGAGTGCACTCAGTCCCACTGCCCATGTTGCCAAGAAAGATGTGAAATTATACCTGTCCCAACACCGACCCCTGGGGAAGGCCACAAGGGTGTTGTGTGGGACAGAGTCAGATGCTTTGCACAAGCCCAGGAAGATTTATGTCTGTCACTCTTCTGGCACGATTTGCCCTTAGTGGCAAAGTATGTGGGTTATACTTCCCTGTTTTCTGCCAGTGGCAACTTCACTGGACTAGCCATGACTTCTCAAATCTGATGGATAGCAGATTAACAACTCCATCTGCCAGTTCCCTTGGGACCTGTGTCTGCATCTCATCAGGCCCTGTGGACTTGTCCACCTCCAGGTTTCTTAGATGGTCTTGAACCGGATCTCCTGCAGTGGGAGGTTCTATGTTATCCCAGTCCCTTTGCCTTCTGCAACTCAGGGGGTGAGGCTGGAGCCCTTGCTGGTGAAAATCAAGGCAAAAGTGTCATTGGATACCTCAGACTTCTCCATGTCCCAGGTAACCAGGTGTCCTTTTCCTTATGGAGATGACCCTCATTTCCCCAGTCTTCCTTTTATCACCAACATACCTATAGAAGCTCTCTTGTCATCCTCGATGTCCCTGGTCATCTTCAATTCCACCAGGGCTTTGGCTTTCCTAACCTGATCCCTGGATGCTTAGACAGTCTCTGTGCATTCCTCAAGACAACCTGTCCTTGTTTTTGCCCTCTGTAGGCTTCCTTCTGGCACTTGAGCTGTCCAGGAGCTCCTTGTCCATCCAAGCAGATGTCCTGGTATTTTTGCCTGACTTTTATTTTGTTGGGCTACACCACACCTGAGCTTTGAGGAGGCAATCCTTAAATATTAACCAGCCTTTTTGTGCCCATCTTGCCTTCAGGGCTTTATCCCATGGGACTTTACCAAGAAGATCCCCAAAGAGGCCAAATTCTACTCTCCTGCAGTCGAGGATTTTGAACTTGCTGCACACCCTCCTTGCTGCCTCCCACCATTTCATGATGTTTGCTGCCAAGGCTGCAGTATTCAAATCAAGACAAATCTTAATAGATTTACTATTAATAGAATAGTAAACCATTTTCAAATACACTTAATATGTTTTGGAAAAGGAAGGTTATAGCCACCATTTGAGTCTGATCTTTCTTGTATTTTCCCCCAAAGCTTACTGGTGCAGCTCTGCTGACTTATTTAGGATCAAAACTTTGTGTACCTATTATGCACATGAGAAGGAAAAAGTTTTCTGCTCCGTTCAGCTATTTCTGTCCCCTTCATTTATATCAAAAGAAAATCTGAAACAGAAGGTGTGAAGGGAGAAGGATTCTTTCCTGTCCCAAGAGTATATATAACAAAGAAACAAACCCAAATTGTTAAAGATTCTGTTCAAAGATGAGAAGCTGGAAATCTGGATTCTTAGCACTGATCTCTGCTGTGTCCCCACCCTGCTGCATGCCATTGGCTGAGCCTTCAAGGCAGGGATAGTCTCCTCCCATGTATTTACATCACATCTAGCCCGTCAAGACTGCCAGGCTGCACTTTAATATAAATATACATCTTGACAATTTTCTTTAATGGCAGTCTATAGACATACCTGCCCTTTGAAAGCACTGCAGAGGGATTTACCCATGCAGCCCCCACTGATTTCACTGGAGATAGTTTCCTTCTGACATACCTGTTTGTACTCTGGGTGTGTGCACATGAAAAAAAAGAAGACATTGGACAAAGCAGTCAAAGCAATATAACCCAGCATTGGCTGCCATTATGCAAATGGGCCACACCACACTCTTCCCAAAAGGACCTCACAAGGATGGAGGAACCACCAGCCATGTGAGGCAAGGAATGACTCCAGATTTCCAGATATGTCAGCTGTATTGGTTGCACAGGTGGCGTTCAAAAGCAGGACAGCACCCATCAGCTGCCAGGAACTGAAGGAAAGGGGTCAAGAGGTCACAGAGCTTACTGCTTACAGAAGCTTTTCAGCAGTTCATTACACTTCTTACAAGTCATCTTTAACAAAAGTGCCAGTCCCTTCATTGTCTTCAACAGAACATCTGAAAGTAAAAAGCACTCTCCTGTCTCAAGATGCTCAGATACAAACTGAACAACTTTCTTTCAAGACAAAGTCTAAGACTACAAACTGTTTTGACTGGAGTCTGCACACTGCTGCTACGGCAGGGGTAGTTTTTCAAGTGTTTTATTCTGTGCATGCTAACTGGGAATGATTTGGTTATTCACAGCATGATTTGGTTATTCAGCTTTATACCATCAGGAAAAGCTGGGTACAAAAGAGAAAAGCACCCATGAGAGAATGACCTGCAAGTTCAAGTAGCCCCTTCCGTGTTCATCAATCTGTAAAGGTCAGCAGCCATTGCAGAAGCTTTTAACATTCCCAGTCAGATTCTGTCCCAGGACTTCATCCATGTTTGTTGGGGCAAAATGTTAGAAAGCAACAAATAAAAGGGACTGAGAGCTAAACCTCACAAAATGAGATGAACAGGAACAGAGGAAGAGGAGCTGGGAAAGCAGCATTGCTGTTCAGCATCCAGACAGTGATGGCTCAAAAGATTACCAGTTCCAGCCTGCCTTTGCTCATCCACCTAGGCTGTATTCTTTTGAACTGTAACCTCAGGAAAAATAAGTAAATTGTCCTGAGAGTGATCTAAAAAGTAAAAGCACCTTCACTGTGGAAAAAGAGAAAAATACCCTGAATGTGAATCCGTACACTTTCTCCATTTAAATGCGTTTAAAAGAAATTAATTCTGTGTCTCAAATAGAGGGTTCTAAGACCTCCTCCTCATTCCTGCTATATGAATTATGGAAGCAGAAAATACATTTGTATTTATTTGGTTTAGTTTCAAAGAATTAAAGATACGGTCTTGTATAATTTTGTTTATTAAAAATATCAGGGCCGCAATTTCATTCTGATAGTTCAGCTCAAATTAAAAAAAAAAACCAAAAAACCAGAAACAGATACCTCACCATCCAACCTCCTAATAGGAATGCTGTTCCTATCACAAAAGACTTGGTAATTTATTTGCACATCTCAATGAAAAGGAAAGAATAGAAAGAACTTCACGTGAAATGCCAAAATAGATCTGATTTCTCATCACTTGGCCTTGTAATTCTCCTGTAGTTCATAAAAATAAACTAGTCTATACTTGGACTTGAACTTTTCAATACAGCCTAAAATATTAAGCTCATAAATCTCCTTTTGGGGCTTAGGCAGCTCTTAAGAGTATCATCAACTTTGAGTTTTTGCAATTTATAAAACAAACCAAAAAAAATACAGGCCATGAAGGAAGTTCTGGATAGCATTCTGTCAAGGAAGTTTGTGCTTCCAAAAAAGAGCATGCTGTCAGCTGTGCAGTGATAAGGCAGTACAGAAACAGCCTCTGCATTACAGGAGACTACGGTTACTACATTTTAAATTTTGATTATGTCATATGCTTGTTGCAGAAGTTACAGAAGACCTCATGGATCACTGCTCTGTGGGGAAGGGAGTGGAGAGAGGAGCAGCTGTCCTTCTCTCCAACTTGATATTTCAATGGCGCTGTTGAGTGCTGCTGGTTTGCAGGCACAGTTGGCTGGAGGAGATTTGCCTCCACCAGGGAGATGTTTGAAGGAGCCCGTGTGCCACTTTCTCCCATTGCTTCATCAGAGGGAAATACTGTCTGCTGAGCTTGCACTTCGGTTCTATCACCATCTGTAGCTGTTGAATGAATATATTCTTCCTTATCTCCCTTTCTTATGGAATAATTAAAAGAAGGAGAGGAGGAGAGGATGGAGCCCAGTGCCTAATGGTGCCAGAGTGAAGGAACCTGATTTGCTTCCTGATACTACGACTGCCTTGCTGTAAAAACTTAGGCAAGGCACTCGATTCCTTTGTGCCAGAGCATTCTTATATTTAAAATTAGATAAGGGCACCACCTTCCTCTGCAGGGTGCTTTAAGATCCTGGGAGGAAAGGCAAAAGGCTGCCTGCCTTTAGTTGCCTTTTGGGATTGAGCACAGCAGGGCCCAAACCTTGCTTCAGATACAGCACTTCAAACTTTTGAAGCTTTGCCAGCAGTTTCCCGAGTTTGCAGACAGACTAAACCCAGATTCCTGAGGGTTAAACTTGAGATGCAGCAACGTGAATTTTGAATGCCATCTTTTTAACCATGGATCATATACACACACATCTAATAGGTATATCCTACCAAAATCAAGTGTTTGCCTTCTTAATCTTAATTGTACTCTTACTGCTTCCAACCAAACTGCCAACATCTTCATCCTCTCTCTGGCAATGCTGCTTTGGGGGCTTCACTGGGGAGGCAGAGCCAGATTTCCATACACAAAGATGTGGCCATGGAAAGATGGAACGGTCATCTTGCAATTTCATTGCACAAAGCCAGCCTTGGATACCAGATAGATATAGGCAGTCAGACAAGTTGGAGCAGCTTGACTTGTGGGGAGCATAAGATGCCTCTTCACATCACAACCTGCTCTTCCTGTACTGTTCTTTGCCAAAAGAAAATAAGTACAAAGACATTCTCCTAGAAAACACATGTAAAGCAAGATCAAAACTGAATGGGAAAGGCAAGGAACCACCGGTAAAGGAGTTGGACAGTTTCTCACTGCCCCATTAATCCCTTTGCTGCACCTGATTCTTCAGAAGACAACAAGGAATGGTCTGTTTTTCCAACTTTCTACCAGCCTGATGAAAGCAACAAGGCTTCTTCTCCTGCTCTTCTGAAGGGTTTTATAAAATTTTGAACCTCCCAGAGTCAAAGCTGAATCACAGTGTCCTGTTTCACATCCCCTTCCTGCTCAACACCCTATTATTCTGTGGCAATGTGAGCTGTCAGGGGTGACCAGAGTCAGAGTCCTGACCACCCCCTTTGGTAATGCCATTTTGTTCTGTTACAGGACTGCCACTGCTGGACCCCCCTTCCTCTGACCTAGAGTGGATGATGCTTTTAGGCATAACCAACCCACTGAACACAAAAGCTGCACATCTTGGGAATACCCTGCCATCAGCAAACCCTTTCCTCTGCACAAAGCACAGCGATCCAGCACTTCTGGCACATCCTGAGAGCAAAACACCTTGCCCTTGGAACTGGCAGTGCCAAGCTTTGCCATCGGACAGGAATATGCAGCTATAAGGTAAGGTGGCTGTGGTCAGGAAGCAAATCCAGCCTGTTACCATCACCCCTATCTCGCGTGCCCTCATTGCAACACGCAGCGGCCAGCTCGGTTTGGAATCCTTTGACCTGCAGCAATACAGGAAAGGGACGCTGGCAGCAGGAGCATGATCCGTGTGATCTTCAGCTGCAGGAATGCTGGCAGTCGGTGGTCCCTCAGCCCACTTCCTCGCGGGACAGGAGGCTGCACGTCACAAACCACCACCGTAATTAGATGAATTACGCAGCCAGAGCAGGGGCAGGCTTCCTTCCCCAGGACTGCTCCTTGCATGGAAATACAGGAGAAGCTCGCACAGGCACTGCCCACACCGAGCCTGTTACTTTAGGGGAAAAGAGGACATTAGGCTGCATAATTGCTCCCTCGCTGTTTGGTGTGCCCCAGCTCCGCTGTTTCTAACAGCAGAACGACAGGAGTTAGGCTGCAATGCCATGACTCCGCTCTGTCCCACTGACTGGAACACAAACCTTATCCAGGCGATTTTATTTGCTCTAAAATTCCCTCGGAAGGTACAGATCAGCCTTCAGGTTTGAGAGAGTTTTCTTTCTTTGCCCATTATAGTACTTTTTCAATCACCTAGAAATGCCTAGGTCCGTGAACCCTGTGATGCAATCAGTGAAAATCAGTGCCATAACCCTGCGCTTTATTACTATTTTTCCCATCTTCTCATTTTAATCCGCACTCCGAGACTGATCCCGTTCCCATCAAAGTACACAAGCTCCCATTAAAATCTGGCTCAGCTAGAATTTTAATAACACTTAGACATTCCCGTCCTTTGCATATTTCATCTGCAAAGTGCTTCACAAACATGAATTTCCTAATTACAGGCAGATGATTTACTAAAACTGGAAATTCCTCACTAGTTCTGGCTTTCCCTTTGAAGCTCCAGGATTCGCTCTTGTCCCTCGGCACTTTGGAAGATCCCCGACGCCGCTCTCTCGCTCGTTCACGGCACAGGCAGCGCACGGAGAAGGAGGACACGGAGGCGACGGCGACCTGCCCCGAAGTGTCCGCGCCGGCGGATCTCTGCGCGGGCTGCGGGGCGTGAGCCGCGGGGTGCCCACGTGGGGACAGCGAATCCCGGGGGGGCGCGGACAG
>VXBC01006188.1:0-11035 GCA_013399945.1 Ploceus nigricollis
TATTCAGAGAATGTGGATGCTGCACTTCCACGCCAGTTAGAAGACTCTTTCAGATCTTAAATAAGTGAGTACACCTCCTCTAGAACTTCTCCCAGAAGGAGGATGAACTGCAGGAGATTAGCCTCCATGGATAAGCTGTTTTGGGAATTTAGGCATAACTCTTTTTTTTCCCCCAACTATGAAATAGCAAACCTAACCAAGCATCACTTCAGATGATTTTTCTCGCAATAAAAATTGAATTGAAGCAGCTTGAGTAAAGTGGAAGTTAAACAAAAACTGAATCAAAAACTTATTGGAACAGTTATCTGTTCTCAGCACTCCAAAGCAATTGATTTTCATTGGGATTCAGATTTTAGTGTTGGAAATCTTCAGCACACAATAAAGGCAGCTAGGCCTTCACCTTGAATTTCTTCTGTGAGTTTCTTACTCACAGAATGAAAGAAGTCTATAATTGAATATTTACCTGCTGTCTTAATGTTTTTTATGTTCAAATTGCTACCTGCTATGTTGATGTTCAGTTTCTGGTGTTTCCACTAAGAAAAGTATTGAGTGTTGTAATGTGCTGGTAAGGGAAAAGGGAAAAAAAGTGTTATGAGCCCTATAGAGATTCAGGTGAGACTGTGATATTCATATACTATGCACTTTATAGAATTATAAACCCTAGGAAGGAGAGAGATAGGAGAGTGTGACACTGGTAATATTTTATAAGCTGCTTTGCATTCATTTTGCACTGTTTTCAATTGCTGTGTGTCAAAGAGCATAAGAAATCCAGCTGAGACTCCAGGAGCATGAGGCAGGAATCCTGCAGCATGGAGTTTGGGAACTGATCTCTAGGAAACTGATATTCATATGCTGTGCAGGTTTTACAATAGCTGGAACAGAGGGTTTGATTGACACTGTTTCTTCTTCACTCCTTATCGTTGGAATTGCATGTAGGAACTGTTGGATTTTGAAGTCTGTGAGGACATCTGTCATGGTAAATTTATTTTTGAACAAAGCCTCTGTGCCAAACTGTACAAAAATCTGTCAAAGTATACTTCTCATAAGTTATGTGGTCTCTACCATTAATAATGACTGTTTTGATGGGCAAATGCTGCCTTCAGGACACAGACACCAATGCTGTCATTTTGGTTTTGTTTGGTTTGGGGTTTTTTTGTTGTTTGTTTATTTGTTTGGGGTTTTTTGTACTGCCTTCCAAGGTCATTATGTTACAATTCCAGCCAGAATGAAGAGCCATTACTTTTTTGATTTACTCATTTACTGATTTTCTGCAAGCACTTAAATTCTCCTGGAGTCTAGCATTAAATATTCCTTGGGTATTTCCTATTTGCAGCCAGCTGATTTTTGTGAGCTATTCAAACATCTGAAGGTAAGCTGCTGGCAGTGGGTAGTGCAGCCAGCTTCGAGTGCCTCCAGAAACCCAGTTTTAGCTCTAGCATGTAGAAGTGATAAAAAGAAGGAGATGGTGAAAAGAGAAGTTGCAGCTGGCAAGTGGAAATAGAGACTTCTTGGATCCTCTGCTCCATCTTTGACTGAATGCATAACCTTAAAAGCATTTTTCATCCATGGGGTGTCTCAGCTACCACAGATACACAACAAAGCAATGCCCTCTTGCACAAATGTCTCTGAAAGAGTGACAGAAAATGCAAAGTGGCTTCCTTGCAGGTTTTAAAGCCTCATCCCAGCCCCAGAGTTCTCAGCACCCAAGCAGTCTTGCTGCTGCTTTGGTGAGATGATTTTCTTTGGAGTTGAAGTATTTATGAGGGGCTTGCTCTTCTCAACTCGCAAGGAACAAAAAATATCCCTTCTTCACTGATGGTCTGCAATATCAACTCCAGTAATTCTATCTCACCCTCCATGTACATTTATTTCCCTTCAGATGTCTGTGGAGGCAGTGGAACTATTGTTTTTTCAAATGCTGAAGACAAAAATGACTCTGTTGGACAGAGATTTGAGAGGGACAGGCATTTGGTTTTTACAGCATGTCCTGCATGGCACAAACTCAGGGTGCTTCAGAGGGAGCAGTGAGGATTCCATGGAGCTGGAGATGCCCAGGGCTGCTGCTGGAGATGTTCAAACCTTGTCTCTTGGGTGTGGTCACAGTCCCAAGGGTCTGAACATCACTCTCTTGCAGGTATTCATAACCACGTGTCACAGATGCTGACAAGGTGATATTTAGGCAGTGAAATACACTGTTTAATCTTTCTTAAGTAAAGAGAAGAGCATGAAAAACTTCTTTAAAGTGTAGATGACACTGGAACAGGTTGCCCAGAGAGGCTGTGGAGAGTCCCTCACTGGGGATATTCCAGAACCCTCTGGATGGAATCCTGTGCTCTGGGATGGCCCTGCCTGAGCAGGAGGGCTGGACCCCATGACCCACTGTGGTCCCCTCCAACCTGACCCACTCTGGGATTAATTTAGTAAAAAATGGAGCTCCTAAAATTATTGCACTTTAAAAAAAAATTATTTTAACAGAAAATATCTACTCCAATATTATGCATGAAATCCAGTACTTCTGTAAATTATTTATTTAAAGCTCTTTCCAAATTTATTTCTTAGTTATGCAATAAGATGCATTAGGATTTCAATATCCTAATAAATTTTTCACTAATGTCTTGTGAAGAACAAATTAGACTGACAAGTAATTGATGCTTTATTTTAAAATTAGAAGCTTAAAAAGCTTAATTTGAGGACAATTTCCATTTTTGTATCCAATATACCATTTTGAGAGAGATGTTTCTAGATGGAGTGTCAGTCTGACTTTGGTTTTTGGGGTTTTTTTGCCTCTTGTAAAGAGCAGGGTTGCAATGGCTGGTGTTGTCTTGCATCAGAGTTGTTCTGCCTTAGAGGAAGTTTTGATGACTGTGAAAACTCAGGGGAAAGAGAGAGAGGCAAGAGAATTGTTGCTTTTTATGGTTGGCTCATAACTTGGTGTGCCAAGTTTAGTATTACTTTTGTGTTCTATTTTCCAGATTACCAATAAAAGGGAAGTTTCCTGTTCCTAAATCTCTAATTAGGCCTGATTTTACAAATTATGTTCTTTAGATAAAAGCTGTGAGATGACTCATGTGGACATGAGAAAAATTGTTATGGACATGAGATAATCCACAGTTATTCCTCAGGAATTTCTGATTACCCAGTGTATCTCCTTTATAGATATTCCATCCAGGACCTTCTCTAATTATGTTCAGCAGGCTGTGATGATTTGAAATTGAAAAATTAATTTACATAAATGCTATTAAAATGATTTTGAAAGTTACAACTGTATTTGTAAAAAAGAGCATCTAAAACGAGATGGGAAATTTTAAACTCTAGTTCTTGGGAAACTTTCCTGTTATCAGTGAGTCATAACACTGATAAAATACTGCAAAAGAGTGAAGAATGGTGTTTATTTTTCTGATCAGGTCCTGGATTTAATGTAATGGCTAAACCACTGCAATTGCAAATAACTTGAATTGAACAATAACAATTTTTGATTGTATGGAAAGCCTCAGTATAGTTTATTTTCAACGTGAATCCCAGAGTCTTCTCAATTTAGTTCCCAGATTATCCTGCAGGAGAGCAAAAGAGTAGGCTTAGCAGAAAATAGTTTTTTGCTGTTGTCTAACTGTAAACTTCTTAATGCATTTCTTGATATGTGGGAAAGTTTTTTACAGTCTCCCTAGGCATTTTTATGATCAATTTAAATATTTGGTTCTGGCATCCTGCTTGATGAACATCCTTTGTAATTTAATGTGGTTGAGATGAGTATCTTCTACTCATCAAAGAGTAAAATCTTCTGTGTTTTCTTTCTCTGAACTGGGGAGTGCAAGATTCTGATGTGAAGTGTGTCATAAGTGATGTTTTGGGGAAAAACCATTTATTTTTATCATGAATGTCTAGGTTATCTGTTTAATAATGACTTTATGGTATTTTTATTTTATTTTTCCTTTAAAATATGAGAAGTAGTAGTCTCATGGATAAATCCTTTGTGTGGTTGAGTTTCTGGCTTCCTGGGATCCTTTGGAGTGCTGAATCCCTCTGGCTCTTTCCCAGTTCCCTGACTGTGGTACCAGGCTCTTATGTGGCTGGATAGCAGTGGCTTGGACATTAATAGTGGTGTGACTGAATGCCATTTCATGTGATCTGTACTGATGAGTTGTTTCTTTTCTCTGTTTCTGGGGGATTTTTTTGTTAGTTTTTTATTTTTTGGTGTGGGAGCATATTCTTAGCACAAGTAATTTGTATGAAATGCAAATGTGCCAGTTGTCCTGGCACTGGTTACCTTACATAACTCCACCAAATGGCCACGATTCAAGAAAAAGCTCTGTTTGTGCAGGTGCTAAGTGCATTTTCAGAAGCCAAAATGTGAAAGTGTTTGTTGTGCTGTCAAGAAATCATTCTTTTCACTCGCTACTGAGATGAATTATAGATTCCCAAACTATGCTTGTGCTATTTGTGATGCACCATCTGTATTCTTCACAGCAACTTTGGCATGACCCTGGAACTGGTTAACAGCGGTTAAAGGGCTCTACCTGTGGTAGCTGAGCTTCAAACAGGGATGATTTTTGTGTGCCTTACAAGATGTCAGGATCTTGAATTGACAGCTTCCATGCTTTGGCTCTGACAGGAGCAGCTAAGCAGGTTTTTTTTCCTAGACCTGATAAATATGAGTAGGAGATGTCAGATTACAGGTGAGGGAGTGACCCCTCAGATGAAATAATTTGGTGTGGACCTAGTTTTAACAAGCAGGGTGGAGCAGGGTTTATGGCTTGCTGGGGATGATGTGCTGAGGAGATCCAGCTGGAACCATGCAGAGTTCATGCTCTGTGACATCTTTGTCAAACCTTGACCAGAAACCAGAGTGGGGCATGCCAGGGTCCTTCCCTTTGCTCCCTGAGCTAAGAAACAGCAGAGAATCTCTGGGCTTCAAGGGGCAAAACCCCCAATATTGATGTGGTTTTGTAGATGCCCATCCTTAGGAGAGACAATACTCAAGAGCTGGCCAAAGATCCCAGACTTTCCCTGATCAAGCAGCTTTCTAAGCCTTTTCTAACCATAAATATGATGATAACCACTGCAGCATGCCCATGTGCTTGCATTAATGCAAAGAGCCTTAAAAAAAAGCAGTATTTAGCAGCAAAATGTGGGACATTATTTCAGACTTGTGACACTGGAGCTTTGTTCCAGTCTTTGCCACTGCAACTGCACCAAGTGCAAGGTTCTCTTTGTCTCCCAGTTCCTTGCAGAATAAATATTGCTGGTGCAGGCATTCAAGAATATAATCCAGAAAAAAAATGGTGCTCAGCATACAAAGGTCACTGTGTTTGCCTGCTCTGTACATTACATTTCATATTTTCTCTACAGCTTTTTAAGGTGGCCCATTGAGGAAAGGACTGTAAATGCCAACAGAGCACAGCACCACCGTGCCTCATTTCTGCCACAGAAGGCATTTTATCAGTTAAATACTGAACATACCCAGAATTGTGTTTGGCATCCTTTTAGGCAGATGTTTAGAATGAAAAGCATGTTATGAATGAGATGCCTCTCACTCCATGACTGCCTATGAAAAATGTGTTTTATTAATGGAGGAAAAGTGCTGGTGTTTTATAAATCTGACAAAGTTAGGATGATGTTTTGGGGTTAGGGTATGTACATGTCAGTGTGTGTGTGCATGGTATAATTTTAAGACCTGTGGCAGTGCAGTGGTAATAGAGACCTGAGGGGAAAAAAGAAAAGAAAAAAAAAGAAACTTTTTGGGTGGTCTTTTTTAAATATATATTTTGTCATTCCTTTCAGCATTAAAGCCTTTTTTCTTTTCCCTCAGTGTCAGAGGCTGAAACCTCACTCCACTGTTTGATTTATTGGATTGGCAGCCTTGCTGCTGCCACAGGTACAGGAGTAGCAGTGCAGGGCATTTTATCTACACACTGGACTACATCAATACAGAATGGATGTCTCCAGGTTTTCAGTTTGGTATGATTCCCTCAGAGTGGTCTAACTGGGTGAACACTCTGTTTTAATAGCTGAGAATTACTTGGAAACATTGATGTGTTTTCCATGAGGTTGTCACCGTGTACCTTTTCCCAGGAAGATGATTTTTATGAAGAAAATTAACTTCCAAAAAGCAGCATGCCATGATTTTTAAAGCAATGTTTCTGCAGCAGAGTTGTTGTTCTGGTCTCTCTGTGGATGCTCAAAATACCCCACAACCACACACAGGAGCGGTGTCACACCCCAGGAAAAAACTGTGAATATTTCTTCACTCAGAAATGAAACTGTGATGTTCCAGAAGCCTTTGAATGTGTGTTTTACATGGCCTTGCTCCATATGACCCATCAGAGAGCCACGGGGTCTTTCTGGTGTAAATACTTGGTGGAAAATTAAGACCTCAGCTTAAACATCAGAAAACTTGTCATTATGTCAGATGTAAAATATGTGGTGTCAAGAGGTCTGCAGGAGTTTCTACCATTGGCTATGAACTGGGGAAAAGCTTTTAACCTCCTCTTTTATTTTAAACCATTTACAAAAATATGGTGACAGCTCACAGCTCTCATCTTAGGAAGGTCCTTAGAAAGAATTTTAAGGGTTTTGAAAAGTTCTTTTTATAAAGGCATTAAAAAATAAAAGTTGTGCCTGTGCTGAACTGTGAGTCTTGTTGAGTTTGCTGGTAAAGGTTCTTATACAGAAAAGCTGTGCCTTATCCCCAGGTAAAGCTGAAATCAGGAGTTGAATGAACTGGTCCTGTCATTTTTGAAGTTACTTCTTGGGGGAATGGGTGGTAGGTTTTCTCTTTTGTACTTGAGTATAATTTACAACATTTTATCTGTAATTTTTTAAAAATACATTTCAGCATATTTTTGGAATATGTGTGTGATTGAGTGGGTTTTAATAGAATTATTTTTATAAAAGGATAAATTGCTTCTCTCAAAGTTCAACTTCTGTCCACATGAAGTTTATCATGCTTTTGGTGCAGGGAGCAAACCAACCCCTTAGGTGCTGTGTTGTGAGGAGATAGCTTTAGCAGTTTATCTCTAATGTTCAACTGTTGGCACTCATCACTTCTGGGAACTCTAATCCTCACCTTTCCCTGAGGAGAGAACATTTGCAAACATCCCAGTTCCACGACAAACTCTTTCATTCAGCATCCCTCAGGCACTCGAGGGATGCCTGGCTTGGAGAAAAATCATGATTTTCTAAACCCACAGAGCTAATTATGCAGAACAATTTGGTGCATATTCAGAGATGGTAATAAAGGCACTTTTAGCCCTGAACAAAAGCCCAAGCCTGGAGGAAAGGGGAGGAAACAATAGAATTTTTCACAGAATATTTGAATAATGAGATCAGTACAAGATTGCACGTTGAAGACACCTTTTAGGCAATTTAGGTGCTTAGGCTGAAGAGCTATTATTAAACCACTGAGGACCTAGAAGTGCAATGTTGCATGAGATTATGTGCAAGGATCATTTCCTGCACTTCATAACTCTGTCACCCACTGGCAGCAAAGAGAAAGGAACTTTGTTGTGCATGGCTAAAAGTTTTGGGCTGATTTATGTGACGTGGGTGCCTAGCTGGCATGATAAATGAAAATATCTCTTTTCCTGATGAACTTCTTGTTGTCTCATAAGGACTTTGATGTATTTTGAGCAGGTTTACAACCAGCCCTGTGACAGTTTCAGTGCCCAGTCAGTGGAGATGAATTGGAGATGGCTGGCAGTGCAATCTTAAAAAATGTACTGACATCCCAGCTGAACCACAGATATATGATTTGATTGATTTTGTTTTGGGTGGGGTTTTTTCTTTTTGGGTTTTTTTGTTGGGTTTTCTTTTTGTTCCTTGGTGGATGTAGAGAGCTGCTGTCCCTTGAGGTCTCTCTGCTCCTTTAGCCTCAGGAGATGGGGGTTTTTAATTGATGCATGCAGAAATAAATCAAGAGTCCCCTTTTCACTCAGCATGAATGCTTCTGTTACAAAGTTTGCTGGTTTTCTCTTGCTGGGCAGCTCTTTTGGTGTGGTGTGATCTCAGATGCTGGAATATGCAGTCAGCACTTTCTCATTTGTCTCTCTCTGGTGTTAATTACAAAGCCTTTGCAGCCTGCACCATTGCTTCTTTTCAACTGTGTTTAGTCAGGCTTATTTCTGAAACTAAATAAAGGAGAAGGAACTGAAGAATTAATACTGGCACCTGCCAGTGCTTGAGTTAATGAGCTATATGAAGGAAAGCCTTGAGAAATTTCCTTTTTTTTTTTTTTTTTCTGTTTTAATTACTCTGGTTGTCCTATAGCAGCAGTCAGCACTCCAAGTAATGTTAATTTCTTTGCCACAAGAAATCCCATAAAAAGAGCTACTTCCCTGTGTAGTTTTAACCCTTATATTTATCATAATCTCTGATGCAAAGAAGAAGAAAACCTAAGCATTTCTGCTTCTTGGAAATAGAAGGTTTCACCATGAAATGTTCCTCCACTGCATGCTGAGCTGGGATCCATGAAGGCACCAACTCATCCTTCACTTTTTAACTAAATTTTGCAATTCAAAGAATTTTTCTTTGGTTTTGGTAATTTTTTTAATAGATGTATGACTTATCTTTGGAATACAAGAACGGTTAAATGACACACAGCAAGTTGAGCTGCATTCCTGTCTTGCTGGTCACTCACACTGAGTTTTTGTGCAGGCTGGACAGTAATAGGCAGCAACTCATTACTGCTGCATGCAAGGGAGTGTCTCCCTTCAAAACATCTCTTGCCTGGTACATGTAAGCAGCTTTTTGAAAGCCAGAGACCAGCACTGTGCCTGTGAAGCCTTTGATCTTAGATTAAAATAGTGCTCAGCGTGGCAGGGTGAAACTCAGAATGGTGGTCAGAGTTTGGGAAAGGTGACACGGGAAACAAGAAATATCAAAAGAGTATTTGGGCCAGATATTCATCAAATAGTGGCTTCATCAACCCAAAATCCATAAAGAGAGTGAAATAGTCACAAGAGGGTGCTACTTAGGAGAAAAAACACCTAATTAATGGAAGATATCAGTTTATCAGAGTGCCAAAATGGCTGTTTATCTGAATTGACAGCAGGTCCCTGCTTATTCTTCATAAATGTAAAAAAAAATCCACTTTCCATTGTAGAATATTTGCCCAATATTCCCTTTATAGAGGCAGAAAGTACAACTTCCAGACTCCTTGTTTCTAAAGGTTTAGTATAACTATGGTATTCCTTTTCCCACGCCTAAAAAGTAAAACACCTCAAATTTTTGGAACATTTTTTAGTGCCACAAAAAAACCCCAATGCATAATTTCATAGGAAAAAAAGGTTTTTTAACACTTTCTTTTTAAAATGGGAATTGCATCTTCTGCTTTCTAATTATTGGGTTTTATTTAATCACTGAAGATTGACCTTCTCTCCTTGGGGAATAGCTGAGGTTTTATCTTTTTTTTTTTTTGCTCTGACACTGTTTCTTCTCCTGTTTATAAGAATTAAACACAACATTCTTATACATTAATGGTTTAAAAGTAAATCTAGTTTAGTAGTGTCATCATAGCAGCCTCTTTCTAAAGTACAGTGGCAATGTAAGAAGGAATTACTGCATCAAAAGGGAAATTAATTTTCTCTGTCTTTGAGCTGAGAGTGGTTAATTAAAAGGAAGGTATTTAACTGGTAAAGATTGGATTGTTTGTGATATAGCTCTAAATAAAGAGTTTGGGCTTTCCTGTGCTGCTACCTTTACAGCTTACTTTAGGATAACCAAACACGCACAAAATAAATAATCAGAGGAAGGGAGAGAACTTCTCCTAACTGTCCACAGCCAGCTTAGATATTTCTGCTATAATTCACCTGACTCTTTCACAGCATTTACTTGTTTTGTTCTTATTACTTTTTTTCCCCCTTGTTTTTCTCTAATTTAATATTGGTAGTTAAGACTGAAGCATCTCACTGTCCTCTCTGAAAATAAGAATAGTGGATTGTAGATAAAGCATTGGTCAATCTGAGATCTACCTTTAAAATCTTTCTCTTTTTTTTCTACACATTAATTTTTTTTTTACAAGGATCCACAGTATCTTATTTATGACAATATTAGGATTAAGGGACATAATTAAAGGATATTAACTGTCAGTGGAGTTGCATCACTTGGGCAAAAGGAGGGCCCCTTATCTCTGTGTGGATGCATGAATAGCACCAGTTCAGCATCTGCCACGTCTATTTAAAATAATAATGAATTTAGTCCTTAGGAAAGCAGAAGATTAACAACAACAACAGCAGCTCTTGCCAGGATTAGCGCAGGGAAGTGCTGCAGCAGCATTTCTCAGCCACTCTGCCAAGACACTTGAGTTGTAGCTGGTGAGAACAAAGCTGTTTGAGCCATTTAAATCCCAGTTTGCCAGAGGAGCCTCCCAGGTCCCAGAACACGTGTGCTCAAGATGTGGGTCCTCACCATGGCTCACTGCTTGGTGCTCACACCCATGGCTGACAGGCAGCAAAGCCTTCGTGCTTCTTTGTTTGTAATAAATTCACATCGTGGCAAGGGTTGAAAGTGAGATTCAGAGACATTAAAGGCTTAAAAAGACCTTCTGGAGTAATTTTGCACTTGGGTTTGTGTTACTGCATGATAGTGCTGCTGGTTTGCCACAGTGGTTCTTTGTCACATCCAACCCTGAGCCTTCTGCTTGAAATGACCTCAGAATCTCCTTTGCCAAATCATTACACTATTTGTTTTTAGTAGTTTCCTTTTCATCTTTTAAGATGTTAGCTTTAATTTCTTGACTACAGGCATTTTTCTCTTGCACTTGCCTCACTTTTTTTATGAACACTTCGTAGGCTCTTACAAATAATGCTAAATTTCAGCAGTGTTTTTCCTCTGGGTAGCTGTTGAGACCACTTTTAAAAATTCAGACTTTCTAAACAGGTACAGCATTTTGTTTAGTGGCATTTTCTGGAGGCTGTTCTGGACAGAGTTGGTGGCATTTTTAATATAAACACTGTGCACATGCACTACCACCAGGTGCTCGGTAAGTGGACCAAATTCTCCCACTGGATGAAAGATTGGACATGTCTGGCAACAATTTCTG
>VXBC01006188.1:11479-37100 GCA_013399945.1 Ploceus nigricollis
ACACACATATATATGTGTTAATAAGTCTTGTTATATATGGTTAATAAGTCTTTAGGAAATCACAGAAACTTAATTGCACAGGTAAATGGAAAAGAGGAGTGTAATGTGAACACAAATGTGATTTTTTGGTGTGGTTTATTCTGCTCTCTAAGGTGCCCAGCTAGGAGAGACCAAATGTGGGAAAACTGTCACAGGAGAAGAGCACTCAGTGCTCAGCTAAGAAAGCAAAGTGAAAAGAGAGAGAGCTCCTGGGACTTTTGTGGAAAGACAATGAGAATGGAAAAAAGATGGGACTCAACAGTGCTGTCCTAAAATTTAGAAGCTAAATAATGAAACTACTTCTGTAGAGTTTGTATGGTTTTGGCGGCTCTCCAGGGTGTGTTGGGATTTCCCCACAGAAATGTTAGAAATGCCAGAATCAGTCATTTTGCAATAGAGATTTTTATCTGTGTTGATCAGGAAATCCTGTTGGCTTGTGTCAGTTTTTTCTCTTAGATCTGCTGCTGTCCCTATTAGTGAGAGCAGCTTTATTAGATAATTGCAAACACATATGGGGACATTATTCTGATTTAACAAACTCTTGCTTGGATTCAGTGCTTATATTCTTGTTCAGCACATCAGCAAGCTGTCTAGCTTCAGATGAGTTTGTTGTTTGGTATTGATTTATTTAAGTTTCTGCTACTCTTGTATAGATCCTGGCTTAATTTCAGGCTAATTTGGTTTTAACTGAAATTGATGAAGCAGCTATTTAATATAAGCTGATAGAAATGACTGCTAAGCTAGAGATGTGCAAACCTCCAAAAAACAAACAAAGAAAAATCTCAAAAAGCTTCNTTTTTTTTTTTTTGAAAGATAAAAATAGACCTTAAAATATACCTTATTGGTGTAATTCTGTGAAATGTAGGGACTCCTGCAGATGGGGGATCTTGCCAGGGGTAGGATGGGGATAAGTGGTTTTCTAGTCCTGTGTTCTCTGTCTGACAGTGAAGAATCCCAGGTGCTTGTTGTCTGTGGTCTGCTTTTCTATTTGTGAATATTTAATAATTCAAAAGAATTTTTAATGGGTTTTAAAGGCCCATCCAAGAAGCTCCTGGCCCCTGAGGTGGCCCTTAAGGAAAGGCCTTACTGCAGAGCTACTGGAGCGGGCAGGGGGGGATCTGGAGGGGACTCCCACTCTCTCCCCAGAGGCAAGATCAACTTCAACTACTTTTCTCATGCGACCTGGTTATTTTTTTCTCATTTATAATCTGATCATGCTCCCTTTCACCCCTGGAAAGAACCCTTTCAATGTTCCAGAGGAGATAGTTTTTATTTCCCGCACTTCTTTTGTATTTTCTGTCCTCTTTACCCCTGAACTTAGTCACTGCTTCAGCAGCTGAGGGTCTCTTGGAGTCAGATTTGAATCCTGTTTTCCATATGTGGGCAACAAAAATGGCCTGTACAGCAACTTTTTAATAACTTTTTCCATTATTCTGTATACTAATTTTACCAGTCTCAAATATATAATGAGAGAGATAAAGTCTACAGATAAAGCCAAGCCCCTACTAATCTCTTTTCACTACTCAAAATTCCTGCAGTCTAAAGCAGGCTACGTAGAAGCAAATGCAATTCCAATTTATTTTAATGGGAATTCAGGATTTTCAGATTGTGGCTGATTAGAACTGCTTCTGATACCAATTTGTTGTAAATTATTCTTGTTTTGCATAACCCCCAAACATATTAATTTGCTACTTAAAACTGCTGCTGCCTGCTGCTAACAATTAGATAACCAGGCTGTCAGTCCAAGTTTTTCCCCACTGAACTTGGCAGGGTTTAAGTGGCCCTTTTCTGCCTTACCTCTGGGAGTCCATCCCCAAAGAGCCAATATTAAATTTAGCAAAAATGAGGACTGAATAATCACATGGATTCTGAACTGCTCATCCAGGCCAACTCTGCTCCTGCCTAAGTTGGAACTGTTTCAGGAGCACTTACGAAACTGAGTTATTTTAGTAGGCTGGAATATTTGGCTGTGAAAATAACACAGTCATTTTTTCCTGTGTATTGGGAGGGATATCACTTAGCTATTGCACAGAGCTTCCACTTTTTACTTGGACTGTGGTATCTTAGTGCAAATGAATGCTGAGGTAGTAGACTTATTTGAAATATAAGAAATTAGATGGCAAAATACTAATTAAAGATTTTTAGACTCTCCACCTATTGTTGCTTCATGATTGTTTTCTACTGTTTTCTTTATATCCTTAAATATTTCCTTCCCTCTGTTGATGGTCCTGTAGTTAATTCAACTTTGTTTACAGGCTTAATTTACAAATTGTTTTGGTTGTACAAAACTTTTCTGGGGCAGAAATTACCTAATCAAAAGTAGCCCTTGGAAGGGCCATGAGTTTCTGTTTTAGACCTTTTTTCAGAGAAAGTTCTCTGTAAAAACACCTGAAGAAGTCAAATGGTAGGAAAAAAGTAGAGAGGGAGCTCCACTGCATCCTTTCCCACGTGTTTCAGATGCAAAGGGAAAATGGGTTGGGTTTATTTGGTGATTGCTGCCATTACAGCTTACTTAAAATGGTTGGTTATTAGCTATACACAAGGAATCCACCGTGGATAAGCATTCCTAATTTCTGAGAGATTTTTTTCCTTCCTCTGCTACTTTGGAGGTTTTGTGATGCAGGTGCAGAGGCTTGGGATTGTTGCCTTAAGCTTGTGAGGTGATTCCTTTGTAAACCAGGAGTTTTAGAAGAAAGGAGGGGTTTTTAATAGAAAGAAGTTTGGTTTTTTTAAAAGAACACTGTCCTTTATTACTAGATGAGCTCTAACTCCTATTCTGATTTTGTTGTGCTATAGATGTAAAAGATACAGAAATTACTGTGATAAGAATGAAGTAAAAAATATCCATATCTTGCTGGAGGCTTTGGAGAGTGCATGGAGCAGGGGGCAGGAAGAGATTTTCAGTATTAAATGCCAATCTAGGATTTTGTAATGTGATATAAAGACCTGATATTTTCAAGAGGGTTGAAAGAAATGCTGACAGCAGTTTCAGTTATTTAAGAAGTCATGTCTGTAAAACCAACTTTCTTTTCAGGGCTGGCAGTACTGTAGGTATACAAAGACTGACAGGTATAAATCATCCTAAAAGCCACAAGTCTGGAAATTTTGCCCCTGGCTGCTAAGCAGCTTAATGTGAAAGGTGAATTTATATAATTATTTTGCCCCCTGCAGATTCAGAGATTCAGAGTGAGAGAATTGTAGGGTGCAGAGGAAGTGCTGCACATGTCCCTCTGTACCTCTGGGAATTACTCCTCCTTCATGGCTGTAATCATCCACTGAGTTTAGAATTTACTGTATCTGTCAGGTGCTGTTAATCAATAACTAAATATTTGAAGATTCTTGCCTCAGGTATATGATATTGAGACTAAGCTGGAATAGTGTTGAGTGATGAGCCGTCCATAATTTTTTACTCTTAGTTAAATCTTTGCTGTTAATTACCTGCACCGCTGCTATTTCTAAAAATATCACTCATATTCCAGTGTCAGTGTGATACTAGAATAAATATTTGGAAATTAGATAAACTTCATGTTAGTGAAATGCCATAAGGTCAAAAGAGATTTGGAGAACAAAACATTTCAGTTCATGTCAGGGATTGTCCAAAACAATAAAAGTTCTGTTATTTTCATATTAAGTTCTTTCAATCTTCCTCAAAATCTTCCTTCTTTCTCCTCTGTACTGCAAGATAATAAATTTACACTAAAACTAGTGTTTTGAACAACTGCTGAACTTCTCATTTTATCTTAGTAAAATCCTCTTAAAACTAGAGAAAGGCCAAATTGTACTTTTGTGTTATCAAAATGTAGCAGGGGAAGCTATCCATATAATGCTCAGTTTGTAAAGACTTCACTGGATTTTTGGATGTAGCTTATGTTACATGCAAAGAGCTCTGATGGAAGGTTTACAAAGTTATGTACAGTGTGAGAAGACAGATGACTCTACTTACTGTCATTAAAAAATGCCCAACAGGTAAAGCACAAGGAGAGTGCCACCAAGCAGGCAGGGCAGAAATATTTCCCACTTGCAGGGTAACAGAGAGGACTAATCTGATTCAAGCCAAATTTACAAGCATTGCCTCACTCTTTTCTAAACTGGGGCTGTTGGCAGCTGTTAAATCAATTGTAAGCATTACAGCTCTTAAGTTACATTATTCATCAAGAATAACAAGCCTGCTTGCTGCTTGCCTCTTTCAAATGCTTGCTGCACACACATTTAACCCAGTCTTCACTGCAGCCAAGAGAAGAGGTGGAAAAAGAGCAAAATTCTTTAAGAGCGAATCCTAAAACGCAGAAGGAAAGTTTTCCTTTTTAGGGAGCAGTTAGAAAGTGCAAATAAGTGTCCCCATTCACAGCTGGGCCTGAACACAGCAGCTCAGAATTCCTGTCCCAAGGGGCACAGAGCAGCAGGGAAAGTGGTGATGGTACTGGAGGAAGGTCCCTTCCCTTGCACTGCTGGCCATGCCTTGCCCAGACAGGGCTATTCAGTATTTATTTAGCAGTGCTGAAGGAGGGTCACTGCACAGTTAATTTATAAAAGGAGGGAGCAAGATAAAGCAAAGGGCTGTGTGTGCCATGTCCTTGGCACCAGGTGGGGATGTGAGGTGCTGGATCTGCAGTGCCAGGTTTGTAACTGTGGGAAGCTGTCACAGCCTCACTCTGTGATGTCAGGGCAGCAGAACACAGCACTGGTGGCATTTGTGTTAGTGGGAGATCATTTCAGATTACTTGGGCTATAATAGGACATTTTGCTAATGCATTTTGACAGTACCTTCAAAATACAGTTACACTTGCCTATCATAATCACTTGTTGTGTGCTTCTAATCTGACACACAGGACAGGCAGCAAAGAGAGGAGGAAGGAAAAAAAAAAAAAGTAGAAATGCTTTAGTGACTTACATGGACATTATTACTATTACACTTTAACTGGATTCCTGTCTGAAGCACAGAGCCTTTTATAGAAGAAAAACTGTCCATGGGATGCTCACAGCTGACATACACCCTTATTCTGTGGGTTTGAGCTGCTGAACCATGGCTTTGCAGAAAAACACAGTTTAAGGAACTTCTTCTAGGGTTACCTTCTAGTCCAGGGTTATCCCAAGCTCAATCCTTGTCTGCCTGTGTAGGCATTTCATCCCAGCACAAGGCTGGGAGCTCCATTTGTTGCTGGAAAGCTTATATGGGATCTCACCAGTCTGCAAAGCTTTTGTGTCAGGTGTAGAGATTGATCCATCAGCTCTGGGCTCTCAGAAATGCACCTGGTTAGTAGTGAATGTAAGATGTGTAACTGCTTAGTGAAGGACAAAGCTTTCTCCTATTCTCCTCTCTGTATTGGCTTTTAAAATGTAGTATTTAGTGGAAAAAATGTCTCTGATGTGTGTGCTACAAACCAGTTGTCCCAGTCAAAGTTACATCAATAAGCAGGAAATTATTTCTGTTATAACTTTAGTTTTCAAGAACAGATTTTCTTGACTTGATTGCTTAAAATTGTTTGGGTTTATGTGCTGTTTTGTACCACTTGCACCAGTTTAATGTGTACACCGTTCTTTTTTCTGGATTCTTTCTTGAAACTTAGCCTACAAAGACGAAAGTCTTTTTTATTGTCCTGAGATTTGTTCAGAAAAAGCAGCATGGATCTTTTGGAAACAGAACTGTGATCAGAGTTTTGCTAAGCAAAGTAACCAGATGGAATTTGACTTCCCCATTTCCAGGATAAGGCACAAAAGTTATTTCAGCTCAGGTGCAGAGTGCACGGTTCAAACCTTTTAGTAGACGCCAAAGAATTCTAGTGGGAGTAGTTGGGAATATTCCTAGTAGGGAAAAAACCCCACCCTATTCTGCATCAGTTGGTCCTGATTGATACAGAATGTCAAATATCGTGGTGGATTCCCTAAATGCTTCAATCTTTTGAGGGTTTTGGATGTCCTTTCAGCCTCCTTGGTTTCTGCTTTTGGCTGTTAAAGTAAGAAGTGGGAAAAAATTAATACGAAACCAATGTTGTAGTGAAATCCATGGTGTTTGCAATATTGTTCCTTCACTCAGAAAATGGCTTGATGTCTATATAGTAAAACCTTTCTTATAACACAATGCAGAGTCATGAAAGGCATTGTAATGCTGGTTTTTGATTCATTTCCCCATAAAGTCCAGTGGAATTGCAAACTTTTAATTGAACATGTGGCATTGGATATCAGCAGACAGCATTATTTGTTAGAAAAAGCACTGAGCAGAACAATGCAAACTTAGTTTCCTGTCCCTTCTGATGAATTTCCTGCATTGAGAAGTGAATGCTGTTGGAGAATATTGAGTTCTTGTTTCTGTTACTGATTGTAAGGAAGGATTTCATTCTGTAGCAAATACCCTGTAAAATTCAATCCATCAGATTCTTTGTTTTCTAAACAGCTGAGATTCTGGCCCCCTTGGATTCACACAGGTAGCAGGCAAGTGAATAAAAATGCTGAACCGTGGGATTTTTAAAAAAATTTACATTTAATTGGGTTTTTGTTCAGCAGATAATTGCTTACCCTGGAAACCCAGACATTATTAATACATGCACACAAAATGCATGTTAGGTAATTAAGAAATTTATTTTTAAGAGGAAAAATACCAAGGAAGAAGAGGCAAAAGCTAAAGCACACGATGCAGAAATGCACTTGAGTGTTCAGGTAGTTTTGCAAAAGCCTTTCTTTTCAGCTGTGAGAAGATTGTCAGCTCACAGATGTCTCCAGGGGCTGGAACTGTTTAATTTTCAGGCTTTCTGCTGGAAAGATGAAAATACAGTCAGTGAAAAAGGCACATGAAGAGAAGAGGATGTTCTGACAATGATGAAGCTGTAATGTTTTGGGTCTTCTGTTTAAAGCTTTTCTTTGGCAATCACTGAAACCTCTCTGCCCATGACAATATCTGTTTATATGTTTAATGGCTTTAGATAAAATCATCCTCCTTTTGCCAAATTCTGACAGCACAGAGGTATTTGAAGGCTGGTGCTCATGGCTTAAGTCTACATTAGCAAGGAGTGTGGCCAAATAGGAGCATTCAGCAGTTGGAATTAAGGACTCTGTGCCAATAGCATGACAATTTAAGCATTTAAGTTTCACTTCAGAAAATCTTTATCAGGTCCTACAGACTTCATGTAGCAGAGAGAACTTCTTCCAGTAAACCTGGAATATATGTATTTGTGTGGTCTGGACACACTTTATGTCGTGAATCATATGACAAGAGGGGGAGAAATGGGATTATTCTTTAAAAATGTGGCTAAAATACTTATATGGATGCAACCATTAAGTGGCATTAACAGCATCACTAGCAAAGCAATGGCTGTTTCCTGTACACTGCTACAAATTACAGCCATTTTTTGATACCCTAAATTATAGCCCAGATTTAATGACAGTGGCTTAAACCTTAGGGATTTTTTCCTACAGGTTTAAGTGCCTGCCATTGCAGCAGCATTTCTCTTCTTAAGAGCTTCGCTTTCCCAGCACCAGCTCTCAGTGAATTGAAGAAGTAATAAGTCAGTGGTTGGCAGTGAAAGTAGCACTGAATAAGGCATAGGCACACAATTTCAGCTTCAATTTTAGCTTTTCAGCTCCTGTTCATGTCAGTGCTTAAAAATGTGAACTTTGGTTTTGGTTTGGGTTTGTTTTGGTTGGTTCGTTGGTTGTGCTTTGGAAGGGAGGACAGTAAAGTATCTCCAGTGTTTGCTTCCTAAACTTTATGTGCCTCTGGCCATGTCTTGCCTCCAGTGGTTGAATTCAAAAATGTGGTAAAATTGGGAAAAATAACTAACTTTGAGGTATGAGAATTTGTGAGAAACGAATGTATAGACATTCTAGTCACTGGCCATTAACAGCTATTTTATTTTTATTTTACCAGCATCTGGTGTATTTAATGTTGTGAAATTGTCATATTTAAGCCCAGCTGACAATTAAGCCACTCACTCCCTCCCCCCTCATGGAATGTGGGAGGGAATCAAAGGAGCAAAGTGAGGAAAACTTGTGAGTTGAGAGAAGGACAGTTTAGTAGGGAAAACAAAAGCCAGGCACAAGGAAAAGAAAACAAGGAATTGATTCCCCACTCTCCATCAGCAGGCAGGTGCTCAGGAAAGGTGGGATGGAATATCCCTTTGGCCAAACTGGGTCAGCTGTCCCAGATGTGTCTCCTCCCAAATCCTTGTGCACCCCCAGCCCGCTCAGAAAAGACCTTGACACTGTGCGAGCGCTGCTCAGCAGTAAAAATATTAAAACTTGGTTGAATTATCAACACTGTTTTCAGCACAAATCCAAAACACAGCCCCATGGCAGCTACTGTGAAGAAGATTAATCCAACCCCAGCCAAAAGCAGCATTAGAAATAGATTGTCTTTTTTATGTCAGTGGGCTGCTTGTGACAGGTACTGAATTAACAGCTCAAGAAACCAAAGTCCTGTCTTTTTTACCAAGAAAATAAGTTCAGCAAGGGTGTAAGGAACACAAGCTTCCCCCACACTGCTCGAGCAATGTGCCTCAACCCCGACCTGAGAGCAAATCTCTGAGGGAAAAGGCGTTTGTTAAATTTCTTTTCCAATTAATTTGACAGCTCTGCTGAGACTCCTAACAAAAGTACTAATTCATGCAAATTGCAGTAGTGGACCTGTGTCATCAGGGAGCTGGGCTGGGCTCTCTGAAACATCACACAAGCCACCAGGCAGCATTTTGATTAGAAGGTGACACTGGGTTTGGAGCCTGTTCTGCATTAATTTTCTGCCAGGGACAGCAAAAGATTCCTGTATGTGCTAACAGAGGTGGGAAGCTGCAAAAGAATATTCGGCCTCAGCAAATGCATCATCATCTTCCCTCCATCCCTGAGAGAAAATTTATACCTTTTATATGTCTGAATTAACTGGTTTTGACTTGGGATCTGTGCATTGGCACACTGGGAGAGATGTTCCATGGATTGCTCAAAATAAAAGACAAAACCCAAAACAGAAGGCCCACATGTGTTAGAGAGCAAGATATAATCTGCAGTCCAATATATAAATCAATTGGTTTCATCAGACATGTCATGGAAAAAATAAGAACATTTTCCACTGTATAAATGACAGTGTAGAAACAGATGGGTATGATCAAAGGATCAGAAGATATTCCTGTAAAAGCTGATTGAAAAGTTTGTGTTTGTTCATCACAGAGAAGATAAGCTCATGATAGATCTTTGTAAGATGAGGAATGGCTTTGAGAGGACACATCAAGAGCAGCTGGTCTTCCTGTCATGTAATGAAAACCAAGGATACATTGATTTGGTGAAAAAAAGTAACAAATTTGAAGGTAAATTGAAGGAAAGATGAATTTTTGTACTTCACATCAACTGTCTAAATTGGAGCAGAATGCATTGTGGCCAATAATTTGCAAAAAAACCCCAAATATTGGATAGTCTGCATGAAGGACAGTACAATGATGATTAATATAATTATCTTTGTTAAAAAATAAATTGACAGATATCTCTAACTCTATATTTCCAGGTTTTTGAAATAGTATTTGGGTTGTAGGTGTGAGGGTGAGATAATTTATATGGCAATTTATAAACATGGGCTTATTAAATTCCTGTTTAAGGAATACCTGTTTAAGTGATGCCTTTTTTAAAGGTGCAAATACTTGTTTAAGTGATCCACTAGGATTTCTTTCCCCCAAAACTGACTGTAGAGAAGCCTCAATGCCTCACACATTTTGAAACCAGGTGCTTGCATGTCCACAACCTCTTTGCTGTAAAGCTGTTTTAGGTCTGCAATCTTTGACATTGCACTTTAAACAAGACTGCTGGCAGCAATCCTGGCTGAAATGCACTGCACAAAAAGAGACACAGAGGCCCTGCAAGGCACAACGTGCAGCTATTACAGACTTTGGGTTTTTTGTGGTTGAAAGGTGCAGTGTTGTTCCCTCAGGACAACGCTATCTCTTATGTACATATAATTAATATGTCTGCCAGTAACAGTTATTAAACAAAGAACAGGAATTGTTTCTGCTGAATGGCTTGACCTGGGAGTAAAGCCAATTTAAGAAGCATCTGATTAAAATATGTTAAGGTCACAGATCACTATAAAATATGAAGCGAGGAGGAAAAAGGCAGAAATTTACTCATGAAGAAGATTAAATACTACTGATTTTTTTTTTTTTTTTGGTCCTAGCAGCAGCTTTCAGGTGTAAAAAATGAAAAGTGCTCATTGTGAAGAGTGTTTTTCTGGAGACATTTCAGTGTCACATTGCACTGAATCCTTGCCCCATGTGTATCTCACGGACGATGTAAGAATACAAATACTGAGAACATTTGTAAGTTTTTATTTCTTCAACAGACAGAATGGAATCCTACAGGCAAGGAGAGAAAGTCAATATCCTTACCACTTTCTTGGGATATTCTTACAGTAGTGGTAATGGGGTCCAATCACAACAAGAGCTTTTATCCCTCATTAGAGCCTTTCTCAATCTTATTTCCCTCTTCCCTGGGGTGCCAGCAGCACAGCCAATCACAGAGAAAGCCTGCTCTGCATGTACAGCAATAGCCTTTAGTTTTGAGAGCTGCTCACTTAAGTGGTGTCTTTTTATTCAGGTCTGATGACAAAAAGTATGCCTGAAGTTCAGTGGAAATATGAATCAAAAATACAGTCTAATTTTTAGAAGCCTTTTTGGGCTGGGTTGGTATCCAAGAAGTTACATAGAGGCTCAGGAGAGAGAGAGGGTGCTACAGACATTTAGAATGCTACAGAATTTATGGCTTTTCAAATACTAATAAACAACCAGAGCTGCTGAAGGTGGTTTCATTGCTCTGAGGGATTTTGAAGGAAACCTACATTATAAAATTTGTTGGTGAATGGGGTGCCATAGTGAAAAAAAGGGGACAAGCTGTGTAAACATTTTCAAAAGGAACTGGAGAGCAGTTCAAAGATGCAAGGCTGTGTGTGGGCATTGAGGTGAGTCAGTAGCATTTTAAGGAAAGACTGGACACAGACCAGTGCCATGGTCTCATTGACATGGTGGTGGGAGGTGATAAGTTGGATTTGATGGTCTCACAGGTCTTTTCCAAACTAATTGAATCTGTGATTCCCTTCCCAACACACCTGCCCAGCCAAAGGTCATCCTGTGATGACCAGGTCCAGCTTCAGGACTTTGTTCCTGTTAAAACACAAGCAAATCTGTGTCCGCACAGGGACTGGAGGATTTTCTCAAAATCCTGGAAGTGAAGAATGGGTCCTGATATGAGAAATAAAATATTGATTGGTTCAATTAGCTCACCTGCTGCTGCTCAGGTGACAGTGGGAATAGTTTGCAAAGCCCCTCTAAGAGTGGCCACTTCCATGGGGAATGCTCCCCTGTCCTGGGCACAGGAGGTTTGTCCTGAGTTGCTCTCATCTGTCTCGTTAATGCACACTCTGAGGATGTGTTACCTGTGAGCTGTACAGGTTTGTGGTTGAATTCCCTTCTTTTTAGATGCTGTGCCTTAATGCCTCGGTGACATTTCACCCCTGGGCTGTTTTAATGAGGAGCAGAGGAACAAAGAGAGGAAACAATCAATGGGTGGGTGCTGGCCAGCCATGCCATGGATGTGTAATACACTTCCAGTGTGTTGTGATGCTCCAGCCTCACCTAAAAAGCAGAAAAAGCAGAGCTCCTGCAGGGCTGGGCAGTGCCAGGCAGTTTCTAAATGAAGTTTCCCTGACCTTGTGCAGGAGATGGGCCCTGTCAAGCCTGGAGTGCTGGGGCTGGGACATCCCCAGTGCAGGCTCCACTTGTTCCTTGGTATTTACAGCTGGGAATTGCTGAGATTGCTCTGTGTGCAGGGGGCTGCAGGACCTGAATGCTAAAATGCTCCTATTTGCTAACAGATTTATATTTTAATTTAAAATTAATTCCAGTTTAAATTAATAATTTAACCCTTAATTAGGAGCATGTTTTTATCCCAAGCAGATTAGTCAGGCTGAGGCAAAATTCACTTTGCTGTAGAAAAGACAATCACATTCCTTTAATCAGTAGCTGCCACAGACTGTTACATGCATTTGTTTTCCTCTCACTGAATTAACTTTCTCTGCTCTCTGCCTCTGAGACAGACTCATCAGTTAGAGCCTAAGGAAGTTCATTTTCACACAGTAACAAGGACAACCAGTCCTGAAATTCTGACTAACAGGTGACTCAATGAAGTCATCCTGGCATCACACCCAAATGAAAGAGACTGAAATCAGAATAAATGCAGGTTTTAAGTGCTGCAGTTGGGAGTTACCACAGGAGTCACCAGAGCCAACAGGCTTGAGGAGATCTTCCTAAAAAAGCAAAACCAGCCAGCCTTGCTGTACAGTTTATATCACGTATGTAGAAACTCACAAAGTTTCCTTGACTCACTTTTAGTGTGCTAACACTTTTTTCTCCCTGGCCCATTGCATCTACTTCCTCCTGCATTGTTCCCCACTGTGAGGGAAAGAAAAAAGTCTTAGTTTCTGCAAGAAATTGTTGACTAAAAGCAACTGCTGTTCTCAGCTGGTTTTCATGCTAAAATTAGAGATTCTGTGAAGACTTCCTATGCTAATTCCTATGATTTTTTTCAACCTAACTGAAGCCAAAGCCATGGTACTTGCCTCAAAAAGCTATCAGTACATGTAATCCAATTTGTCTGACAGAGAACTTAATGCCTTTTGAAGTAACAACTTCATTTTTTCTCTCTTCTCTATCAGAATTTTTTTAAAAAATGATTAGGGAAGGAATAATTATAGTAAGTACATCGACAATATTTTTCATTGGCCTCTCCAGTTCTGAGCTTCAGTTTCAAGTGTAAATGCATATTTTTTTTCTCCTTTGGGCTGCTCAGTTGTGAGTAATCTGAAATTGGTCTGACAAAGACAGAAAGTGTAAGACAGCCTGAGGGGAAGACATGAGATTGGGATGCCCTTGCTAGGGCACATTGGGACAGCAGGAATCTGACTGGCTCACCCCCTCACTCTGACCATCACCACCTTTTCTTAAATGAGGTCTGTGTGTTTTCCTCTGAGGCATGAAAGAGACATTGATTAATGGAGCATTTTCTCTTCTTTGCCCCTCTGAATCTGTCTAATTCTAATGCAAGCTTGCTTACTTATGTTAAATTCATTGTTTTTATTAAAATACTGGTGGTAAGGCCTTTCTTTTTGGTCATTGCATTAAACTAGCATATATGTATTTATTAAAAAATTCTACTGAATAGAATCATAAATCCATCATTGCCTCATGGGTGACTGCCCATAAATGTAAAAGTGTCCCTTCAAGCTGGTTAAGCAAAACCAGCAGAGTTTAATATCTGGTAGCAAGCTTCCATGAGAAGTTTTGGTGGAAGTTCTCTGTATTCATGAGGCAGATGAAGTGTGATATTTAATCCTTACTGTGTTTGCTTAGTTATTTTTGCTGCTAAGAAGGGGATTGGCATCTTTTCTGCCTGGCTTGTTGTCTCAGGGCTGGAACAGAGGCAGTAAAGTCACTGGAGGTTCCTCTGTCAGCCAGAGGGCCACCAGAGGGGCTTGCTCGAGGTACCTCGTGGGGCAGCACATGGGAGGGAATGGCATTTGAGTCGTAAAAGGCTGCAAAAATAACAGCTACACAAAAAAACCCCCAAACCCAGTTGTTTCCTGCTGCATTTCCTCCTAGTAGAGGGGTGTAAGAAGGACTTAGGTTTCCTTTATTTCCTCCAGTTAAATGGGAATCCCCAAACCTCCTGGCAGCCTTTGAGGAGAGGGGAACACCAGAAGTGCCAGCTGGACGGGCTGTGCCAGGTCGGGCAGGTCCATGCTGGTCACACAAGGTCACCTTTAGCAATTCTGCTTTAACAGATTGTCTGGTAGGGCCGTGACTCAGAGGCTCAGACTCTGGGTTGTTTCCTCAGGGCTTGCAGGAGAGAACTTGGAGCAGGAGCTGTCTTTGCCAGCTGCTTTGCTGTAGCCTGGAAGTCGGAGGGAGCAGCTGCAGCCAAGCACTGCCATTTGCCAGGGCTGGGGAGTGCTGCAGGGTGGCTGAGATTGGCACTTCCCTCTGAAACCCTTTGGGCTCCTCCTGCTGTGCCTTATTGGAGGAGGCTGTTCCTTTTTAAGATGTCTCAGAGAAGAGCAGAGTAGTTGTTCTCTCACCATTCACCAGAGCATTTCACTCAGGTGTTTGGCATTGGGAGCTAACCAACAAATCTGCCCTGCCCAGGTGTTAGGTTTTGGTGATAGACAATAACAGTGCCTCCCTCCTCCATCACTTGCAAAGATGCTGGGATATCTGTTCAGATCTTTTTCCCACCTCAGGCTGCCCATCTAAAGACTTTGCTAACCCAAAAAAAATCTTTCTTATACAGGTCATGCAAGCTCCTGATAGTATCAGGAGCAGCTCATTGACATGATCATTCAAAAATGGAAGAGATCTTTCTCTGTTCTGGTGATTTTCTTGGTTTTGGCTTGCTTGCTCCTGACCTGATGAACTGAAGTGACGTAGTTTACAATCAGTGTGCCCTTGTAAGAAATTGTTAGCAGCAGAGAGAGGATAAAGTTAGTTTCTTATGCAGGGTAAGGCCAATGTTTTGGTAAATTAAGCAGAAGAGAAGAAAAAGGAGTGAAGTTCTCAAAATGCAGCCTACAAAATGTTTCTTCTTAGTGGTGCAATACACTGTTTTGTTTTCCAGGGAAAATTAAATGCAAATCCAAGCTGATGCATAAACTCCATTCTACCAAGACGTTTTATTTCTGTCAGCTCTGATTATGAGAAAAATCTGTAATTTTAGACCGTAAATATCTGCAAACTGTGATCCACATATGGGTAGGTTCCAGGGCAGTAGTCACATGTTAGAATCAAGATGTCCGTGGAATTTAAAACTCTATCCCTGTTACTTTGCAGCCTGTCGAGCTGGGTTCTACAAAGCCTCTGCTGGCAATGTGAAGTGTGCCAAATGCCCCCCTCACAGCTCCACTTATGAAGATGCATCTCTGAACTGCAGGTGTGAAAAGAATTACTTTCGCTCTGAGAAAGACCCTCCATCCATGGCTTGCACCAGTGAGTAGCTCATTCTGCTCGGGGCTGTCATTCTTGCTGCTCCATCTGTCCCTCCACAACAGCTCGCCTGCTTGCTTCCTCTCATGTCCCACTGCAGTCAGCCATCCACTCCCTCTCGTGTCTTCTTGAGTGTTGGACAGGCTGCTGGAAATCGGTGGGCTGGGTTTGTGTCTTTCCTGATTTCATTTTATCCTTCTTGTACCCTGTCAGACTCGAGAAGGAGAAGTAGGATTTTTTTATTGCTACCAGTACTCTCAGCCCTCAATCCTGAACTGCACCCTGAGGGGACTCTCTATTTATAAGAAAACATGGTTCTTGTTAGCCTAGGTCTGTAATCTAGTGAAATATTGCAGGAGTCTCCACAGGAAATAACCAGAAGAGTTCAGTTATTAATGTTTTTTACTTTTATATTTCTGCGCCCTTGTTACTCCCATTTTGGAGCATCCTTAGGGAGGAAATCTCACTCCCTGATTTCCCTTTCCCAGGACCACCGTCCGCGCCAAGAAACGTCATCTCCAACATCAACGAGACCTCCGTCATCCTGGACTGGAGCTGGCCCCTGGACACGGGGGGCAGGAAGGACGTCACCTTCAACATCGTCTGCAAGAAATGCGGCGGCAGCAGCCGGCTGTGCGAGCCCTGCAGCGACAACGTGCGCTTCCTGCCGCGGCAGAGCGGCCTCACCAACACCACGGTGACCGTGGTGGACCTGCTGGCACACACCAACTACACCTTCGAGATCGACGCGCTCAACGGCGTCTCGGACCTGAGCACCCTCTCCAGGCAGTTTGCTGCTGTCAGCATCACGACCAACCAGGCTGGTGAGTCTCTCTCCGCTCACCTCTCCTTTGTTCGAAGCTGCTGGGTTTTGTGCACCTTCCTCTCCTCTCCCTGGTTTACAGGATTTGCTCTGTGCCAGGGTGAGTAATTGTCTTGGATATTCCCATAAAAGTAAAAGCAGGAACAAACCCGGTGTGTGTTTCTGTCAAAGAACCTGGCAGCATGACTGTTATGATTAACTCCCAGTTCCCAGTTAATAGTCTCTAATAGCAGGCTCACATGATTCCTTAGCCAGAATGTGTTTTATTAATAAAACCAGATTTTAATAAAACACTCATTTCAATAATCTCCAACCTAAATTACTGTAGTAATCTTAGTGATTAATTTTGATTAAATAGAAGTGAAAAAAGGCTTTGATGTTAGATGCATAAAAAGCTAACATTAAATTAGAGAGGTTGAAAACACAGATTTTTTTTTTTTTTTTAACACCTTTACAAGTTGTCTCACCAACTCTGAATTATTGCCAACATGATGGGGGTGTGGAGCTGAATACTGAATTAGATCGTGGTGTCACAGTTGATGGGGTACAAAAGGGCTGCTCTCCTTCTGTGGAGACTTATTAAAGCCTTTGAGGCCCTGCATGAGCACGGCAGTGTGCCCTGGCTGTTGGATCAGAGCCTTTGTCATCGCTGCACTGTTCTGCCATTTGCTTCTCATTTGACATGGCTCCATTTCTCTGAAAGTTGTGAAGAATCTAGACTCTTCCCTGGCATTTGGTTGGGTGTGAAATTTTTAGGAGCAATGTGTGCCAGTGAAGAGAGACACTAGATGCTGCAATTTCTGTGGTTGTGCTCCATGCAGCTTCCATCAGGAGGCTTTGTACAGAAAACATGCATGTGTTCAGTAAGCCTCCTCCCACGTCCTCCCATCCCACACCATGTCCCCAGAATACTTCCAGTTCTGTCTTCCTGCAACCACAGACAAGTTAACATTGTTCTAAGTAGGCATCCTCCTGGTGGGCTGTGTTATTGCAATGTTTTTCACTGTAGAGGGTGTATGTTTTCTCCTTAAATCACAGATCAGCTGTAGTGGGAGGCATAAAAATGTGAGAACAGGCTGACCCAGTCACTACATTTCCCAGTGCTCTGGGGGGCTGTCTAGCTGTGCAGTAAGTAGGCAGACAGAGGTGAATCTACCCAATTCAGCCCTGGAACTGGAATTTTATGTCCATTCAATTTGTTACTGTTATATTTCACTGTTTTGGATTTTCGGATCAGTGACTTGGAGCATCCTTGTTGAGTTGCCCACTTTTCTCCTGTTTCTTTGCTCAAAGGTGGTGCCTTTCAGGCTGTTCGTCACCCCAGCAGTTAGAAACCACCCGAGGACAGTCCACAAAAAACAAACTGTCCAGGCTCAGGGAAGTTCTTTCTCTGCAGAGGCCTCCTGCTTTGCAGCGTGCTTCCCTAGGGCCCAGAGCTGCTGCCTTTGCACTGCGAGGTGGATTTTGATTTTGTTGTGGAATGAATGCACAGTACCTGGCATGTGGCAAAGTCAAAAGCGTTTCTGGCAATAGCAGCTCTGTTCACTCAGTCCACAGGCTGCTTAAGCAGTTTATTTTCTGCTTTTATGCATGGCCCGTTATTTCTTTAAGTACATTTAGGTGATGTGGGTTAGTACAGACTTAATTGTGCTATCTCTTGATCATGCCAGTTGGTTTACTGTATTAGAATTCCCTTAGAAATTCTGCAAGTTGTTAAAATTAGACCTTAAGTATGTATAGAAGCAGTCTCTTAAAGTATAATTACAAAAATAAAATTTGTCTTGCATTCCCTCACTGGTCAGATCACAAAAGGGATGTATCAGAAACACATTTTTAGCTCTGTAAGGTCTAGAATGCTGTCCTGGGAGAGCTTTTCTACAGCTTTATCCTTAATTTCCATGTACCATATCCAAATGGGTCTGGGTTGCCGTGAGGGGTCACAAATCCAGGTTAGACCAGAGGGGCCATGGGGCAGAGCAAGCAGAAGGAGCAAAATGAAAACCCTGTAGAGGGTAGATGGGAACAAGAGGGTCAAGTCTATGACCCTCTTTTTGCAACAACATTTTCCTGGCAGCTGCTCCACGTCAATCTGAATATTCTGTCTCAAAACACCAACTTTGCATGTGCATCTTCCTGAGCTCTTACCCCTTCCATTATCTAGTGATGATTCTGTGTTCATGCTTCCAGCAAAATTATTATTAAGATCAAAGTTTTGTGAAAATAATTAAATTTTCTGTATTTTTCCAATCTACTCATGCCGATCCCCAAATATTTTCCTTTTTTCCCCCCTGTACCTCAGTTCTTTATTGCATTGATGGTAAAATAGATTGTTTTCTTTTAATCACTAAAAGCACACTGTAACAGCTTTAAATGGAGCTTAGTTCTTGAGGACTTAAGGCCTTTTAACACAAGGTCTCAACAGTGCAGCTGCAAAAGGTGGTGGTAGCAACTAAATTCAGCTACAATAAGGCAATGTCAGCACTAAACCAATTCCAAGGAGTTTTGTGCTGTCACATCTCCTGGCATCAGCAGAGGAACAAAGGGGACATGTTGTAACAAGAGACTTCTTCAATTCTGTCCTCAGCTCACCACAGCTCTTCCACACAATTCAGGCAGGATGCAGATAGGTGCCAAAAGTAAATAAATTGGAGAATAAAGAAGAATCCCTGCAGAGGAAACATAGAAGGCTTTTTGTGGGCTAAATTTCGGCTAGAGATGTCAGTGCTTTCCTAATAACTCTAGAAAGTGATTATGCTTCTCAATTGAGAGACTAAAAGTGCCTAACCCTGAATTTTGGCCTCTCCACAGGTCATCTGTGCACCTGCAAAATTTTGATTCCTTTCTCTGTCAGAGATTTTTCCTAGAGGAAGCTTAGAGAGCAACCACCCCGGCATCCAAACTGAGGCATCCTATGCAAAGCTACATTATAAATAATAATAAAACCCCAGATCTACTTTATATCACCTCAAGCTTCCCTAGACAAGCAGTAGTTTGATTATCTGGAGTCTTCTCCTTTTATCTTTTATACTTCTAAAAGCCAGGAAGCAGAACAAGCCATGTAACTTAATCATCTGGCTTAACCCAGGTATGAAAAGCCATATGAAATCAGTTTGCTTAAGGAGAAGGTAACTAGTAAGGCACTACAGAGGTTTTACAAGAGGCCAGGATGAAAATTATTTTTAAAATTACCTTTTGAACAAAAGTAAGGTAGAGATAGAGAAATTAGGATCATTAGGAGTGTTGAAGGGCAGACATGGCTGATTTGCAATATCTTGATCTCCCTGTGCCATTGAAAATTCCAAGCCATATGTTAATTTCAGCTTGGAGGGATAAACATTTACAATGGAGAAAGAGCCAGTCAATTTTTCAGTCCTGTTTTAAGTGGAGACTTCTGTGGCTCCTTGGAAGGCTTGTTAAAACCTCCTCAGAAACAGAATTTTATTTGCCTGAAATCTCTGGCTTCAAGGGAATAAGTTCAGCCCCAAGCTTTGTTTCAGTGTATGCATTTGATTATTTGCAGGTACTTTGATGCTATTTATGTGCTCAGCCTGCACTGCACTGTCTTCAGCAGCTCACAAATGATGTGTGATGCTCCCTGTTTAAATAAAATCCATATTTAGAGAGGGTTGTGTGCACTTTACAACCTATATCCCAAGGCAAGTCCCTTAAGTAGATCTGTCTTCTAAGAGAGACAATTTGAGAGAGGCACAGATGTTTGGGGAATGATATATTTCTTTCTTTCCCTATGGCCCTTATAAAAAGGACAAGAAGATAGACTTATTAAAAGTGAGCTAATGACATGATGTAGGGAGTCTCTGGTTCACTGACTGTTATTACAGCTGTGCCCCATTACGTACTGAATACCTAGGACATGCTTGTTTTCCTGAATGACATTTATCTTTTGAGTTTCAAACATTCCTGGCATAAATAAAGATTTTACGCTCTTCAAATGTGTTTTACAGTTCAGCCCAGAGGCTATTCGAGGATCATTTTAACTCAATAAAACTCCTTTAGGGATATAAAAGAGAAGTGTTTTAACAATGTCACTCCATGCATAGCCTGTTATTAGCTAGAGATGTTCTGCCTGCAAAGTCTTTGATCCCTTTTCCCCCTGAATGTCAAGGAAGCTCTGCCAAGGCTTCAAAGTCTGTGACACACACTGGGCTCTTCAGTCCCCATGTGAACACTCCTGACCTGACAGAAAGTTCACAGATGAAGTTTGTGGCTCAGAGAGTTTTCCCTCTTTCAGAGCTTTTAGTTGTTTTTTTCAGAGATCACGGTGAGATTTCATTCAGCACTCGGTGGATAATGGTTTTCTTTGCTTGCTTCTGTTAGTCTTCCTCATTTAATATCTTAGTTTGGTACAAGAGTTAAAATGAAGACATGCAGGTAAGCAGGATGCTTAGTCCTCTGTTAAATAATAAACCTTAGACTTCTGTCTCTCTCTGTTATCTGTGCTGGCACTCTCAGTAATCACTGAGGGAAATCGTGTTCCTCTTGATTGTAAACACAGCTATCAATTTGCTTTTTGAAGCAATTCCCTCTAGGCAATTTGCAAGCTGGGCAGAGATGGGAAAAATTGTTTCTTTGGGTTTGGGGACTATTCCTGCAATGGGAATTATGAATGCAATAAGTGTCAGCTTCTACAGCAAAAAGAGTCTTCTTTTTAGTAAACTATATCTCTGTGTATATTAAAAAAATGTTTTAAATCAAACAAAAATATTAAATCATCTCCAAATCCAAAAGCGTGTGAAAGATGTCAGCACCTTTCAAGTCTTTTCTGTTAGAGGTTATTCTTTCCTTATGATGAACCTCCACAAATGCAGTTGCTCCAAATGACTGGGCAAGAAGTTTGAGAAACGTTGTTTCTTTTCTTGTTCTGAGCAGGTGGAAAATAGCTTACTGACAAACCAGTTCAGGAGCTCTTGGTGTTTACTTAAAAGCAGAGAAAATATTTTGTATCATAACTTACTTATTTGAGGGCAATTGTCTTCTCCAGTTTTGGATAATGGCTTTTTCAGAGATAGTTCTTAAGTATATTTTTACATTGTGCATGGGGTTTCTCTGGTTGAGGAAAAAATCAAATTATCACAGAAAGGGAAAGCCTGCTCAGCACCTGAATGTTGATATGGTAAGCATGGTGAATAAATTCTTCTTTCTGAACACTTCACTCCAGGAAATGTGAGGTTCTAAATTCCTCTAAGGTAATGTAACAAAGGGGTAGGGAAGGCAAAGAAAAACAGTTTATTTAAACTGATAGGGTCTTAACACATTCAGTGAAAAATATGAAGTATTGCAAAGCTTCCACCATCACCACCTCAACAGAGAGCAGAAAGAATAACATTTGTGTTGTGAGTACCTTTGGGATGAATCCTTATGAAAGCACATCCAGCATTTGTCTCCTCTCTGAAATAACAGCTGGGAATGCCACAGCACCATAATTTCCAGTTTCTGAAGTGAGTGCCTTGTGCAGCCTGATCCTCCCCAAATGGACATGGCATTTCCATGACTTATTATACATGTGTTTAACACATGAGCAAATCAAACGTTTTGTTTGCTCTGGGGAAGGCATTTGCTATCTCTTTTAATAAAAAGAGAGAGAAGCATGAACATGATTGCGCTACACTTAATGGCGTTTTCTTTTAATTTAGAATTTATTTGTAAAAGTGAGAAATGATCTCTGATAATCACTTGTCCAGTGACAGCTGCTGCCCAGAAGGTTGCCTTTCTCTGCACTTGAGAGGGAAATCAAGCAGCTGCCTTTTGGTGTAATTCCTGCTGAAGCTGCTTGTTTCCCCCTTCCCAGTTCCCTGCAGTCTTTCTTCCTCAGCACCTGTGAAATGCCTGCAGCCACTCTGGAGTTTGTAACCACAGGCTGGAGCCTTTCACAGATGCATTTGGGCACTTCTGCCATAATGCAGGCAGTCATCCATCAGAACAGCCATGAACAAACCAGTTTTTAATTTTTTTTTCTGTTTCTGGGAGAAATGTGCCCAGATTTGTTTCATCCAATGGCGGCCTGCTTGAGTTTGCCTTTGAAGTTTCGTCATGTTTCATTCCTTCCATGTTTTGACGTGTGTAAATGTGATCTTGATAGCCCTTCTCCCAAAATCTGTGAGCCTTTTCACCCCCTTCCTTATGATGGAATCCTACCAGGATCCAGCCTGGGGCTGGTGTGAGGGGCTTTTTGCTGATGTGGGATGAGTGGAAGGCATGTCACCTTCAGGCTGATGGTCACCCAGGGATGTTACAGAATCAGGTGACATTTTACAGCCCAGGTCATAAAAACAGATTGAGCCTGCTCCAGCTCAAGGAAAAGGTGCAGGAGGACAAACACAGGCACTGTGCTGGTTTAACTACGTGTCCTGGAGATTAAAGGGCAAAGGGCTGTGCCTGCACGTGCCTTGAAGTGCTGGAGAATTTTATCTGGAGGAGCAGCGTGTAGGGTTTAGCAGGTTTCCAAAGAGTTGTTAAAGTGGGACTATTTCCTCCTCCTCCTGCCTCCTGGGAAGCACCTGGGCACCTTCTTGGAATGTCCTCATGGGATGGGGCTTGCTTGCTTCAGCACAATCCTGTAGCAGTGCTTAACAGAGAAAGTGAATAGGAGTGCAGCCAGAGGAGGTTGAAAACAGGGCAGGTCCTGCTTTCTGTGAGCAGGCTTCTGTCATAAACCCCTTCTACACTAATCCACAGGACAGATGCTGGAGATGTTAAAGATTCCAAGTAAAAGCACAGCTGTTCACAGACTTCATTGTTAGTGTGATCATGTCATGGAGGTGTGACATCATTACACGGATTCGCGAGTCAGTGCTTGGGACTCTTACAAATTGAGTAGTGGAATTGATGGATAAACCCAAAGATAAAAGGTTGGTTCTCAAAAAAAAAACAGGTACTGGGTGGTTTTGCGTGAATCCAAATGTGTGTGTGGAGCATTCTGAGCAGTGCCAGACCCAGCACCATGGTAAGTTCTCTCTGTTCTGACTGTGGATGTGGCTCCAGTGTCCCAGAGAAACTGTCTCTAAGTGAGGGATCAGTTTGTTCATTCAAGCACTGGTATTTCTGCTTTGGGTTGTATGATAGTTTTGTGGTTTGGATGCTGGTCCTCTAAGACTGGCAGATTTAGGTTTGAGTCCCAGTGGGTCCTGCTTTGGATCAGAGAATGCAGATTTAATTTTCAGGTTATGATCTTTATTTACCGTTCTTGTTCCACATTACCTCCCAGGGGCATCATAGACATTAAAGAAAATTTATAGGTTGTATCAGATTACAGTATTATGATTAGATAATAAAAGCATCAGTTTTCTAAAGAAAGAAAAAGGAACAAGCCTTCCATTTGTTCAGCAGGGCAGAAGTTGAAAATTGAGTAATACAGTCAATTCTGCTTGGTCACCATCTTTCAGCATGGTTTGGACTATCCTATGCAAAGCATATTTTACTCTTGTTTGCAAGCAAAAGCTGGAAGTGAGCTGTGAGTCATTTTAGAATTAAATCCTTTCCTAAAATTTAATTTGTGACCTAGAAACCTAAGCCAGAAACAATAGGACTCTAAATGTTTCAGCAGTTGTACACATGTGCCTTCCCAGAGTTAATACCGAGTTCTCCCTGTCACAGGACAGGGAATTTTCTTTCAGTGCATTTATACATCTGTAAGCCAGTCACATGTGAAAACAATAACCAAGGAATAAGGAAAAAGTCAATAAGGAAATTTATATATAGCTGCTATTAAACTGGAGGAAAACAAATCATCAGTTGGGGTCAGTTTCAGTGGGAAATCAATTTGAGCAGAGTTTTATTGTCGTCTCTGCAGATCCTTCATGTTATTTGCTTGCACCTTTAATAGTCATGACTGAGGAGGTTTTTACACTTGAGCCTGAGCTCCCTGAATCATTGTGTTTGTTACCTTTTCAACATCCACATTCCCAGTTGTCACAAATGCTACCTAACAACAGCGAGCGCTCAAAGTACATTTCCCCTCTTAGCTCCAGGGAGTTTTCAAGGTTCCTGTTAAGTGCTCAAAGCAGTTAGGCTGCAGTGCCAGACAAATTCGAACCATGTGAAGTGTAAAAATGCCTCTCTGTCCATTGCATGGGACTGCTGAGACTAAAACTCTTCATATATGTCCACACAAGCCTAAAGTTAGTCATAAAAATCCAGTTCCTATTCAAGTGAAGAGGTTGACTGCTAATACATTAATCAAAATATCAATAATAATGTAAATAATCTAGCAGCATATGAGACATGGGATTAATTAAAAAATCACTGAAGCATCTTAGTCTAAAAAAGTGCTCTCCTTAAGTTTTACCTTGAGGTGAAAGTTTTCTAAATGGTGTACTAATTTAACCTTTGCATTCCTGTTGATACTTTCATATAGTTTTCAAAATTTCAATTAATCCTAAAAAGCTTAATAATGTCTCATTATTTGCTAATCCAGTTGTTTTGTCAGTGAGAGCTGCAGATTTAAGATAGAAAGTTCATTTTTAATTTTGAAGTTAAGATAGAAAAATAATGGAAATTCAGTGAAAAATGGCTGTTCTAAATATCATGTATTTCTCTTCCTTTTTGTAGCCTGATTTTGAATTTGATCTCGTCCTATTGTGGTTATTTAATTCTCTTTAGGAAACTCTTGATTCTCTCTTCCTCATATGGAAGACTAAAGTCTAAGCATTGTTGCACATGGTGATGCAACAATGCAACATCTTCACTTCTATTAGTTTATAATGTTAACTGCCTTTACTTTGATTTTTCTCTTTGCTGCATTTTCAGACACTTTCAATTAAACAGTGAAATACAGTAATTGAGCTGCTCCGATGTTACAAAATGGAAATTAAGGCTGACTTCTGTTTAGACAGTATTTAGAACAGAGCTTATTAAGTTTTACATTGTATTCTGGGCATGTGTACAACAAGAAATTAATTAAATAGTCCAAATGTCAAGTTATTTCTCCGAACTACACCCCAGCCCTGAGTTGGGGCCATATTCAGGTTACCTTAACTCTTACTGTATCTTAAATTTGTTGATTGCAGTAGATTTAAGCATAAACTTGTCAGTTATCTGAACAAGGTATTTTCTTTAATTGAGTTCAAGTCTTCTAGCACTTTTCAAACCCACCTATCTAACAGGTATAGCAAAAAAAAACTAAAAAGAATGCATTAAAATTTAAAACTGTGACAGTCCAGCTTGTCACTGACCAGCAAAGAAAGGTTTTGTGCTGGGAATTTTTTTCCATTTTATCTCACCTTGGTGTGGGATTAAAGGTGGCTGAAACATGATGTTCCCCTGATTATTTATCTCCCATCCCTGAGCCCATGCAGGGGGATGCTGGTCCTTCCAGACACTCTGGATGTCTCATTTCTGAGCAGCTTTGGGAACCCTAGGGATTAGGGAAGGTATATGAATGTTTTATAATGTTATTGATAACTGCAGAGCAGATGTTTTCTAATAAACTGCTGTGAGATAAGTTACTGGTAGCATCTGCAGAGATGTGTGCAAATGAGCTCAAAATAATTAATACTGTGTTAGGAGAAAGCTTGTTTTTTTAAGTTTGTCTGTATTGGAGCATGCAAGATTGTTTCAGCCTGCCCTGAGAATCTTTTAGAGCAAAATTACCATAATTTATTAGGGGAAAAGCCATTTCTGTTAATCATATATTAATTATTCATAAAATCAGTATTAATTTTACCTTAATGGGAAGTGTTACCAGCTGGGTACTGGGCTTGACAATCTATTCACATACCAAAAAAAAAAAAAAGAGATAAATAGCTTG
>VXBC01006188.1:37186-85041 GCA_013399945.1 Ploceus nigricollis
GGTTGTTGGGTTTAAAAAATTTTTACAAAACAAAAAAAAAAAAAAAAAAGAGAGATAAATAGCTTGACTTAAAAAAAAGACATAAAAATGACTTAGTAGAGCATAAAAGCAGCAAGTATGGATATATGAGTTCCCATGGAGCTGGCTACAGCAGGGAAGTTCAGCCTGCTAAGCACTTTGTGTTTTGGCTCTGGCACTGGTTTGTGGGATTCAAGTGGAATTGCTGAAGGATGTTTGTTGCACACAAATCCTGTCTGCTCCTCCCAAATTGATTTTAGGAATTTAAATTCAGGGTAAATTCCTCCTGCTGGAAGAAAAAAAAAAAAAAATAGCCACTTTTTAATCTTTTGTGAACCATGTGAAATGTGAAAATGCTGTTCAGAGGATGTGTTCAGCCCGGAATAAACATGAAAAAGTGGATCCTCCACTCTGTTAAAGGAGGATTTCAATACTTAGATTATGACTCGGGACTAGAAAGTATATTTTGCTGGAAGTTCAGCAAAATCAAAAGCAGAATGAATTTTCAAAAATTTATTTGAATGAAAACATTTCTTTTTCTTTCATTTTCTTCTTCTTTTTTTTTTATTTCTCCTGACTATTGAAAGCTCTTTTGCAAAAATGAAAACCCAAACAGAAAGGGCATTGGCTGAAGCATGCAAATGTGTAATGCCTGAGAAGTGCAGCTAGTTTTATATGAACAATAAAAAGGCTTCAGAGGATTCAGCCGATACTAAATTGTTGAGATCAGCTCTAGAGCCTTTTTATTAGGATAGCAAATGTTGAACTTATAAACAGATTTTATTTACATGTTAAGATAAAAGGCTGTTTATTAGTAAAAGATTTTTTTTTGAAATGACAGTTACAACCTCCAGTGTGTGATCTGTAAAATATAATCTGATGAATTTTGGCCAAAACCGTGGAAGAGAAGCATTTGGAATGGGAAGCCAACCCAAAAGAAACAAAACAAAATAATTTTAAAAAATTGCGTGGCTTTCAGTGAGTCCAGGAAACCCAGACCGGGTCTTGGAACAATGTATGGATCTGGGTGGTCTAAAACTGAACCAATGTTCAAGAATCTTAAGTAATTATGACTTTTTATGTGTGTGTTTAACATTGATACTATTTCCAAGTTGTGGGTGGTGGGTGAACCTATAGTATGCAATCAGTTGTCATGCCTAACCCTGGTCAATGCACATAAAAAATTATGTTATTTTGCAGTTTAGATTTTCCTTTTTTATTCATTTTCATTTTCAAAGAAATGTGGTGAAAAGAGAAGTGTGTATGGGAGCAATTTTCATCTGGAGAACTTACCAAATAATGATGCCAAAGAGGCTGAATTGTGCTGATGGTTATTCCCAGGCATGAATACCAGGAGCTCCTTGTACTTAATGCATCCCAGCATCCTTTTAGACTTTCTTATCAAAATATTAGGAAAGTCTAAAGTCAGAGTTCTGCAGAGTCTGGTAATGATAATACCTCAGCATTATAGCAAACAGGTACTGCTGCTATATTGCTCTGTGTTTTCACCCGCTGAATATATATCATTGCTTACACTGTAGTAGCAGATCAAAACCATCTGCTGCCTTGCCACCAGTCCTCCTCCAGTGGAGGAGAAAATCTCAGCTCGTTTTCCATGAGGCCAGGGTGCTCCAAGGCAGGAGTACCACGGCTGCAATCCAGCTGCTGCTGTCGGTGCGGGGCCAGACCTTTGCTGGGAGTGGATGAAATGGAAACCGCGCTCTTTGCCAAGAGCTGGAACAGAGATAAACTCGGTTTGCTTCTCTCCCTCCCCTCCTCCCCCTGCCCCCTCTGCAGCTCCATCCCCCATCACAGTCATAAGGAAGGACAGGACGTCCAGGAACAGCGTGTCCCTCTCCTGGCAGGAGCCTGAGCATCCCAACGGGATCATCTTGGACTACGAGGTCAAATACTACGAAAAGGTGGGAAGATCAGAGGGGAGGGGTTTGCTCAGCACTGCTGGGATGAAATCATTGCATCTTGCCTGTGTTAAGGTTCAGAAACACTCAGGTTCGTTCAGCCTGCCTCAACAGCACTGAGTGTTGGAACTCGATTTTTGGTGATGAGAACATCAGGAAATACAAAATGAAATCCTTGTGTTGTCTACCAAGTTCACAGAATCACTGGGTTGGAAGAGACCTTCAAGATCTCTTGATCCTTGGCTCTTGATCTCTCCAAGACCATCAGGTCCAACCCAGCCCCAGCACCTCAACTAAACCCTGGCACCCAGTGCCACATCCAGGCTTTTTCTAAACACATCTAGGGACGGTGACTCCACCACCTCCCCAGGCAGCCATTCCAGAACTTTATCACTCTTTCTGTAAGAAACTTTTCCTAATATCCAACCTATATTTCCCTTAGTGCAGATTGAGACTGTGTCCTCTGGTTCTGTCAGTGCTGCCTGGAGAAAGAGCCCAACCCCCCCTCAGCACAGCCACCTTTCAGGGAGCTGTAGAGAGTGATAAGGTCACCCCTGAGTCTCCTTTTCTCCAGGCTAAACACCCCCAGCTCCCTTAGTCATTCCTCATAGGGAATCCCCAAGGACATCAAACAAACACAAAGTAATGCAGTCAATATGTAATTGCTTTCTTTTCTTATTTTTTTGACTAAAATTTTGTTATTATGCTGTTCTGTCATGCTGTCAGTGCCCGTACATTAACCCATGTGCTGTTGGCACTTCCCTGTGGCACGAGCATCTTCTACATGAAAATTATTTGGAAAATGTTGGCTGGCCTACTGGGCTGGTTTGCACTGTGAAAGTTGTTTCTATGAATAACTGAATTCATAAATTGTAAGCAAATTACTACAAATGAGAGAAGACCTACCTTCTGCTTTTTATTGAAATTTTCTTTTATTTACTACTGTATATTTAGACATCCTATAGAGATCTATATTTATAAAAAAAAGTTTTTGTAATAGAATGTTTTTAGGAGGTCTTACTGGTAGAATTGAAAAGACCATAAATTGCCATGAGATTGAGAAGTGTGGTATTAGCCATTTTTTGATAGATCTGTTGATAGCTCTATTTGATATATTGCTCCTGGAATTAACAAACTTGGAAAAAAATCCCAGAATTCTGGTTTAATTGAGCATTTGCTAACAGTCTTCATATCTAATAATCAGGCTTATATTTCATACATTCCAGAGAAGATGTAGTGATAATATCCTCTAAGAAATGCTGTTAAAAATGCTCCATGAATATTCAGTTAATCTTTAGAAATTTTTTTTTTCATGGAGCTTTGGAGGGGCACAGTGTGGTGTTGGTAGTTCGTGCCTGATCTTCAGATGAAGAAAGAGGATCAGAGGGCTGGTTGCTGAAAAGATTTCTCCCAAATTTATGTAATCTTGATTTTGTGAAGAGTTTTTTTGGTGAGCACTTGAACCTTCAAAGACCTTGGTAAAAATCTAAACACACCTCATGCTGGTGATAAGGGGAGAAAAAGAAATCATCCAAAACAGAAAAGAAGAGGTGTAAGAGGCCTTGACACTGCAATCACTGCTCAGCAATAACAGAAATATCTCTGTATTATCAAACCTGTCTGTTTTCAATGCAATTCCCAAAGCCACAGCTAGATACTGTGAAGAAAATTAATTTCACCCCAGCCAAAAACAGCACACGTGATCTCTTGGGTTTTACTTGCCCCAAAGGGAGAGATTTTCTCCCCTGCTGTGCACATTCAGTTAATTTTAATTAAATCACCAGTATGTTTTATTTGTGCTGGTTTGGGATGTTTTGATCTTCTTTCTACACTGAAATTGGGGTTTTCTGTTCAAGGAAATTGCCGTCCAGTGCTGTTGTATGCACAGACAGAGCACGCAGCTCCTATTCCCACCGGGTGTATCCACTCTCAGGGAGCACTTGCTTGTCAGAAGACAGCTTTATAAGACAACCCACCAGTCTTAGGAGGCTGATCTTGCACATGTGTTTCTCCCCTTTGAAGTCTGTGATCAAGAGTTCATATGCACCAGACAGTTTTCTTAAACCAGGGAGCCAAGTGCTTGACAATGGGAGCCAGACCATTTAGAGCAAAAGGCTTTTAAAAAGCCAACCTTTCTGGCACCAGCGTTTTTAATGTGTGTTCTGCAGGCCCTTGGGGAATCACAAGCCTATTCCTCAGGGTTTTGAGGGGGAAAAAAAAAGTTTAAAAAACAAATCTGTTGTCAGAAGACTTGAATTTATGTATTTTTAAGCTTTGCAAATAGGTTCAAAACTAATTCTCTGATAAATTTACCTGGGGCCGGAGCAGCTCATGCAGAATTGTTACTCCTCATTCCTCCACCAAACACCTTTGCAAGATGCTGCTTTTCAGTCTGGGATTTCTAAGCATGCTTCCTTCCCTTCTCTTTTAAAAGGAGAGGTTTCTTTCCTTTAAGATCATCCACATTTGATTTTCTGCTTCAGAAATCATCTTGGTTGTGCTCATCAGAAAATCCACTGCTGTTAAGTGGAAATAAACCCTTCAGAGTTAGCAAATCTGGGTATTTCTCCTGACAAGTCATACCGGGTAGATGGCTTATGTTGAGCCATCCTTTTTCATCCTGCTTGTTTTCAGTTGATATGTCTTTTGTCATCTCTTAGAAATTAAAAAATAGAGCATTAATAGAGCAATGCAGGTCAGCCCAATTCTGTCATACATCTTGTTTGTGGCATTATTTTGCTAAGCTGGTCTTACTTAGGATATTACAAGAGATTTAGATTAAAAAATACAATTTCATGTATATAAATTATAATATCTTGTGGTTTTTTTCTTATGGATTATTGTCACAAAATATGTGAAATATATTCAGTTTCTCAAGGGCAGTTAATTAACCTGCTCATTTGGGTTTTTTTCACCAGTTATTGCCTTTGTGTAGCCGAAAGAGCAGAGCTTTATATGTGCCTAAAGAAATTAGTAGCTACAGCTTTAGGAAACTATTTCAACTTTTTGGAATTAATCGGAATGGCCTGGGTTGGAAGGGACCTTTAAGATCATCCACTTGCAACCCCCTGCTATAGGCAGGGATAATTTCCACTACCCCAGGTTGTCCAAAGCCCCATCCAGCCAGGCTTTGAACACTTCATAGCATGATGAACTGAGTGGCAGTTTTTCAAAAGCAGTGTTGGAATAGAATTGTACTTTTTGCAAAAAATGTTAGAGCTTTATTATGAAGCCCCAGTCAATATTTATTTGAAACATTTAAAAGACACAAAATCTTCTTTCAAAGGGAGACCACATGGAATTTTTAGGCATTTATTTTATGGTAAGGTGTAACATTTTATGTTAAGTTAATGGTACTAAATGACACCTCAGTTTAGTTCATCCATATAATGCTGTGCTGAATTTTAAGTGTCTCAGCCATCAAAGTGCATAAATAACAAAGCCATGTTTTTCCCTTGCACGAGCCCTATTCTTTGTTTCCTCCTTGTCCCTGTTCACATAATCATGTTCTCTTGAAGGAGTATCTTGTCATGTGAAGGTACAGAAAAAAGCCATCTCTTAAATACCACTCATAAAAATTGTTTCAACTAAATATGTGGCTTACAATTAAATCACATACACTTTATTAACATGGGGTCTTCTGCAAACAATGAATGAAATTCAGCTGCAGGCTCAGGTTGCTAAAATAGATTTGCTTTTGCCATCATAGGAATTCTGTGATCAGTGGTTACAGCCAACACAGAACTCTGCACTTTGAGGCTGATAAAGTGCATCATATTCAAATGCACTTTGTTGCTTTTAAACTCTTATGGTTCTGGTTTTAAGTGCAGGTAGGCCACAAATATTCCACAAGACTTGTAGGAAATGTCATATCCATGCAGAGCTCACTTCTGGCAATAAGGGCAACAGAATCAGGACTGTGGCCTGCTCCCAGAAATGTGTACCCAGATTTTGGCCTCTCGAGTGCACATGAAGCTGATGGAAAAAATATTTTTCCTTCTATAATATAAGCACTTTCTGTGCTTATCTGGAAAAGGGCAAACCATTCACCCTTCCTGGGACTGCCACTATCAATTTAAAATGTCTCCAAAATACGGTTTTTGTAAAACAAAGTATAAAATTATAAAATGTCACTTGCAAATGAGACACTAACAGTAGTAGGATTTGCTTCCCAACAAAGGTTGTGTCTGGTAAACTATGCAGAAATATTCAGGAAGAAATTGCTTTGTGCATCCAAGTTCAAATTTATCCTCAGTGTGTTTGGTTGAAGTTCTGCTTGGCAAGGACTGACTCTGCTTTTTGTGTATTCCTTCTGCTTATGGCAGCTATACTGCTGTATCTCTGAAGTTTTGCTTTATCCCCAAGAAAGATAAACTTGGGCTTTTATGTGGTGTTGCACTGATTTGATTACTAGTAACATAAAAAATGACTTCCAAAATATGTGTGTAAAAAGCTTCCCATAAACTGAGATACCATGACATCCTCCATACCATTGTTTTAAAGGTTTATTTTCCAAGTTCCAATGTGGATTATTAACAGACAGGGCCATGACTGTGTTTTCCCTTGCACGTATGTATCTGCACCAGAAGGAAATGTTTGCATTTCATAAAAGCAGCCTGAAGCGAGATCAAAATGAATGTCCAGTCATAGCATACACAAAAGATGTTGTGTTTTAAAGACAAGATTATTATGTCTTTGAAATTAAAATAGTTGCCTACATCCAACTGAATGACAAGATAAGGAAAGCCTGCAAATTATAATACTAGGCCTTTGTTAGTTCAAAAATAAATAATTTTACACAAGCCTGTTAGCTCTTTATAGTGTCTTCCTGTAAATTTGCTCCCCTGAATTTAGAACAGAGAACCTTTTAGAGAAGTATTGGGAAACTCTGAGGAGGTCCAACACTGATTTCCTTTTTATTTTTACTGTGCAAAGAAAATGGGCCATGGTCAACATTTTTATAGTCATTCTTTGAAGACTGGATCCAGCTCACCCTATCTGAGGTTTGGATGCTGGATGGTAACTTTTAGGCACGGGCTTAGCTGCTTTTTCTGTTTTCTTGATTTTTTTTTCCCTTTCTTTTTTCCTTTCACTGTGATTTCTCATGAGCATAATGTTGGATACTACATGGAGATTCTGGCAATTTTCCTAACTATGGTGTAAATGTTTCTGTTTCTGTATATCAAAGTACTGCCAAGAACAGGGCACTTAAGCTTCTTTAGCACCAAAGTGAGCAGTTTCTGATGTTCACCTACTAACCTAGAATATCCTGACTCTGTTCCTGCAGACAGCAGAGCAAACACACTAAAACAACTCCAGCCGCCTGAACTTTACACGTGGAGGTGAAATGGCAATGAGTGTGTTGGGTGTTTTCCAACCCCTGAGCTCGCGCATTGGCACTGCAGTGTTGTCAGAGTGAAAATGTCAGCCCCTCACCAGCTAATGCAATGCCATAAAACATGATGAGGATTAGGTGAGATCTTCTGCATCCGACGTGCCTTCGCCGGGCTCCTGCTTTCAGCCCGGCAGAATTCAATGGCTGCAGTGTTCTGCACGTTGTTCAAAGCAAAAGGACATCACATGAAATCCCCACCACCTCCAGAATTAAAAAAAAGTTCATGGTGGGGAACCTAAACAATTGAGATTCTCACAGTTTCCCACATGTGTGGCTGCTGGCCAAGAGGTTTTTTTTTTTTCCCTGAGACAGTTCCAGCTGCCATATTTAGGAAGCCAAAAATGCTCTTTTGGTACAAGATGGCTTTAGTAAAATAAGCAGTACCTCAGGCCCCAAATGCATGCTTAGATGTTAAGATTATGTGCTTACAGTGGGACTGAGACATACTTTTATCAGGATTAGCTTTTTACACAGTGTGAAGTGTATCGAAACTTACCAAATTACAAACCAGTCCTCCTCTTATTTTATATAAAAAACATGTCAGACATAGGTGACTCTTGAGCAGATAGGGGTTATGAACATAGTCCAGGATTGAGTTCAGTGTGGTTTTGTCCAAATGAGGATGGACACAACTATCTCATAGTTTTTATAGCATAAGAGAAAACCAGCTAAATCTGCCTTTTTGCTGGGCTGAGGAGCCTGAGTGGGGTTTCCCTTCTGACTGTTATAGAGCTAACCACTGTCTTGTAAAATGTGAGGCAGTAAAAGCTGCATCCTGCAACAGCTCTGCAGGGCCCTAAAATGTCTAAGTTGGCCTGTTACAACTTCCAGTTCAGTGCAGTAGGCAAATCTGATTTATGTTTTTTTTTAATAATCTTTCAATAATTTTCTTGTTGTATTACAGACCATGGACAAAATGATGCAAAACCATTTAATAAAATGTCATAAACTCAGCACGTCTAGTATTCGATTTACAGCACAATACCATAGCAAATCTGATGATTTAAGATATCTTGTTAAAAGATGATTGAAAATGAATGTTTGCACAAGCATTTTTTAGGCTATAAATATTCAAAAATACACCAGTCATCTCCAGGACGTTGGTAGTCATTTAGTACCAACCACCTCTTCTGTTTTTTAGGGTGTGGTTTTAATCTGATAATGTCTTTTTTCAAAAGCAGGAACAAGAGACAAGCTATACTATTCTGAGAGCCAGAGGCACCAACGTGACCATCAGTGGCCTCAAGCCTGACACCACCTACGTCTTCCAAATCCGAGCCCGGACTGCAGCCGGATACGGGACCAGCAGCCGCAAGTTTGAGTTTGAGACCAGCCCAGACTGTATGTATTTGTTCAAATGGTTTTTGCTGACAGCCTGCCCAGTTCCTGACTGATCTCAATGGCTGCTTTCACTCCTTCTCTAGCTGAGGAAATGTGTCTCATAACTATTTATGATGTGTCTTTCTTGGTAGCATTGCTGGATAACGTTGTGTTTTATCATTAAACTTGAAACGGGCTATAAAGAGTATCCCAGAACTATCACAGGTGGTGTTTTCTTCCCTCCCCTACCCTACTTCTACCTCAGGCCAGAATTGATGCCTTGCTAGACCGTGGCTCTTGCTGAGGGAGGAAGTGTGATAGAAAAACAAAGAGTAGTGTCAAGCCAAATCTTTCACCCTGATTCTGTGTATGTTAGAGATATGTTATGTATTTCATCCCCACTTCTTCCTTCTCCACCCCAGGTCTTATTCTGAAAGGCAAGCAAACTTCATGTTTTTAAAAAAAATTGTTTAAATAACAAATTGCTGTTATGGTAACTTGCAGCTTTGGTGTTCTAGTTGAAACTAGAACTGAAGTTAGGACAATTACAGCAAGGAGGAAACAATCAGTTGCACAGATAAAAAAAATTAACAGTTTAGAGGTTCATGAGTTTTCTCTGCAAAGTAATGCTACCAAAAGAAGGGGAAATTGAAAAAGTAGAAATGTGGAAGGAGACAGGGGTGCACATCTCAATAATAAGCATACAAGTTACCCAGATGACCAACAAATGGCATAAGTTTGTTCCTGTGGTACCCAGTTGTCATAACTGGGTGCAGCTGTGGGTGTGTAATAGGCACAGATGGGAATGGTGTGACCCTAAAGAGAGGCTCTCTAACCTGTGTGGGCCAGCAACGGTAGCTGGAGACTGATCCTCACATCAAAGGTCTGAAGCCATCCTGTCATTTTGTAGCTGTCTAAAGTTCCATGCTCAGGGAGCACAGGGAGATAGCCAAAATAAGGCAGAAAATAGCCCTTATTTTCCCTGTGGACATCTGTGTCTGTGTGCCCTGGCTTTCCATGACCTTCATGTGGATATTGTCAGGCTTAACTGGGAAACTTAGCTCCTAAAAGCACTTTCCATCATACAGAAGGGGAAGCGAAGGTGATGATTATGGGATTTCATGCCAAGGAAGTATTCCTTACTCAGCATGACATAAAGTATGAATGGCATACATGACATGTATGTTTGTATTTATGTACATGTTTATATATTAGCATCAGTTTGCTAGCAGTTGCTACAATTAGCAAGAGTAAAAATCAAGAGTAGCAGAAACAACTTTGGTAAATTGGCAAAGATGGCTGGAGTCTTAAATTTTCTTCCCTTGTATTTATTTGTTTGATGAAAAATTATGTCCTGGATTAAATATCTGCCAGGAGACCAAATGCTATATAATGATGTCTGTCCCCTGTGTGCATGTAAATTCTGATGTCACCAATGAGATGTGAGTGTGTGAGGTTATTTACATGTTTTTGTGTTGCCTTTGCAGCCTTCTCCATCTCCAGTGAGAACAGCCAGGTGGTGCTGATTGCCATTTCAGCAGCAGTGGCCATCATCCTCCTCACAGTGGTGGTGTATGTCTTGATTGGGAGGTGAGTCTGGTGTCTGACTTGCACATTTTCTCCTGTTGCCATGTCCCAGGGGGGCCCTGGTGACAGTGGCACATGGGGTGTCATGGTGTGGCTGGTTTTTAATCCTTTGTCTGCTGCCCAGGAGCTCCAAACAGTGCTCACAGTCAGTAATGAGCCCGCTCACGTTAGCAGCCCAAATCATGCAGCAGTCGTTAAAAAATGCTATAAACACATTCTCAGGCAATTGTAAAATTAAACTGTGGGGGTCAAAAATCAACAAATCCTCTCATTAGCCAATTTCCTCAAATTCCCTGAGAACATCACATGCCTCTATAGGGCACAGAGAATGTAAATATCATTAAACTTTCAAACAGGCATTTAATTGTGCAGGGAGAACATTCTATTCTGTTTCCACCTGCAGTTAACACATAAAATTCTCTATATTAATTTTTTTTTCTCTTTGCTTGTAGATTCTGTGGATACAAGAAGTCTAAACATGGCACTGATGAGAAAAGGCTGCATTTTGGGAATGGCCATTGTAAGTTACTGAAGCCTTTTAATGCTTCCAGATCTGTTGAATTCCTCCCCATGGTAACTGATATTTTTCAATTAAAAAAAAAAGAGAGCCATATCTCACTTAAACCAAGGTGAAATTAGGAAGAGAATTATCCCTTCTCTTGTGGGTAAGGAGATTTTCCCCAAACAATTATTCTTTGTTTCAACTTCTTTCATCTGTGTTCAGGTTAGTAATGAGCCAAACATCTCCGTCTATGTTCAAAAAATGCATGTGGTTGGAATTGTGATATTGATTCTGCTGTGCAGCACTGAAAGCCAGAGTACAACTGCAACTTCTTCCTTATATAAAGTCTAAGAAATATATTTTCCTTTCCCAAAGCAAAATATAAATAAATATCTTGATGAACACTAAAGCTACTGTGAAAACTGCTGGCTTGACAAAGTTCACCTGCAAATAATAGTAATAATCTGATTCTGGATCCTCTTTGCAATGTGCACAACTTTTTTACACCTTTCCACAGCAAGCTGTGGATCCTGAAGTTTGGCTCACAGGCAAAGCTCCATCCATACACCCTTTAAAACAGGAAAAAAAATTAGTTTTGTAGCAGGACAAGCTGAAGGGAAAAGAAGGTGATAGCCTAATTCCTGATCAGGAATGGGAACATTACTTGGTTGGTTTTTCATTTAATCACTGTGCTTTGGATTTTTTTATCCTTACAGGCAAAGATAATGCCCCTCATAGACACCAAGACAAGAAAATCCTTTTTTTTACCCACATAATTCTTGATGTCTAATGAGGCTTTGTTTAATAAGAAGCAGTAGTTCATCTTTGAAACTGTTTCAGCTCCAGATGAGCATCCTGCTACATCGTGTAAACCATGGTTGAACCATGTATTTCTGGTTTTTAGCATGTTGTAACATTGATATCTGTGGGATTTTTTGCACACAACAGTGGCACTCTGCTATTTGCAAGAAAAGAGCTGCTGGTACCAAAATCAGGTGGCCACTCCCCAAAAATAAGTGAATTAACATTTTAATGAGGGATTTATCTGCAGTAACTGGAAATTAGAGCTGCTTCCCAATCCTCGTGACAATGCAATAACTGTCCTCTGACTGTTCAAATTATTATTCTTTAAAGTTTCCTGCCCCTCCTCATCTCCAGACAGCCAAGAGCATGAATATCCATGATTTCTGTCTCCTTCCCCAGCACTGTCAGGGGATACACAAGCTGCAGCCCAACAACTGCTAACCAACTATTCTCAAAAAAATCTCTAAGGTTACATGTGGCCCATTGAATTAATGCTTCATCATCCAAATTTAATGAGGTTATAAAATAAAAACAGCCAGTAAAATAAGTGTCACAGACAAATAACAGGTCAGAATTTGCTCTCCTTACTCCCACACAATGGAAAGTTGCAATCACTATTCTTAAACATGGCAGTGCTGTTAAATTCCTGTGGATTAAATTGCTTTTAATTTGGCTTTAGATATTTATGTACTGTTTTCTGAGTAGTGCCATGCTGATTCACTGTGCAGTAAGACCAGAGCCAATCATGGGCTTGGTATGTCTGTTAGAAGTTCTTGAAAATTATTTATTATAGATTTTGCAGATATTTATCTGTTAGAATTTGTAAGTATGTACATGTGTGGCTGTTGAAATTTTCAATCTACCAAATCACAGTTATTCCCAAAGAATAAGAAAATTGCTCCTATGAACTAAAAAAATGACAAAGTAACTTCCATGGCTGTCATAAACTTTCAGCATCTTATATACAGCAGCTGGTTTATTTCAGTCAGTTTATTCTGAATTACTTTTAAAAAGGCTCCAGCCATGAGCTGTTCCCTGCAGCCTTATTACAAATCCTATAATATTACTTCAAAGGAACAAAAATGTTTCACCTCCTCAGATCCTCTCCCTTTGCCTTCACTGGCTGGGCCTTTTTATTTTTTTGCTACCTTTAGGGCAATTTGTGCTGTTAAAATGAAAATGTAAATTATTATGTTTGCACAGAATGAGCTGTAAAGTAGTGCAGCTTAACACATGTGCACGTGTTTATTATCTGTATTTCATGACAGAACCCAGTTACTGCACAGGCTGCCCTTAATTATTGGTGTGAAGGGATTATTCTCCTTGCAGCCACCATCACCTGATCTTGGGAACCTCTGGGGTCAGCATTAAAAATCCCAAGCCAAAAACCCCACAGTGCAGAAGCTTTTAATTGTTATTTTTATTGGGGATGTGAGGGGGCCTGTAATGTACATTCAGCATGGAGGGGAAGGAGCATTTACAAGATTTTTAACCAACAGCAATATACAGCCAATTACTTTTTGTTTTACTTGCAGGTAATTCTGTAATCATCAGACTCTTGAAGGAAACACAGTTGGCTTTTAATGCTGTGCACATGCAGCCCTTGTGTTGGGAGCATGGCTCTTACTTTGCATTGTTTTCAAGGCAATTAGCTTGGGAACTCAGTTTTATCATTTTTTGTCAATTCTGAGGCCAATAAATCCCCCTTTTTTTTTTACATACGTTTTTGCATTGTTTGATAAAACAATTTTGTGCTCTCATGGTCCAAAAGTTTTCTCCCCCATCTTTGCAACCCCAGCAAAAAAAGGTTTAACTATTTTAGCAGTGAAAAAACTGCTGCAGTATAATAATGCTAAGCTGGAAAGGATATTACTGAGTGGGTTAGAGCAGTGTTTGTTGAAGGAGTTAATATCTTTTACAAGACCAACTGGTACAGTTAGGGAAAGCTGGAATACATGTCTGGGAATGTAGGGTTTGTGTCAGAAGCAGAAAACTTCAAGCTGAGTATTTCACTTTTTGTTAATAAAACATATTTCTGTTGTAAAATGACTACAACTGAGGCAGGCACAGAAGGTACTAGGTGCAAACACAAGCAAGGCTTTGAGCTGGGCAGGGGGAATGAGGCTGTGCTTTGCTTTCAGCTGTTTTGTTGGAGGCAAAGGTTGGGAACGATCTCTTCCAGCAATCCCTAGCCAAGAAACTCTAGAGGGGGCCAAAAAAGTAACATGGATGTATGGAGAGCAAAGATCAAGAACCAGTCTTTATTCAGAACAATTATCTGCCTTTCTTGAATGTTCTGGCAGAGAGATTGAGGCAGGGGTGCATTTTTTTAATGTATAAGTTTCTTATTATGCATCTTGTTGATGGACTTAGGAAAAAAAAAAAAGCTGGAGTTAATCTGATTTCTTAAGATGTTCCTAAGAACTTTTCAGGTTGACTGTAGCAACACATTTTGTTCCTTGCCCCTTTTTTGTTACTTTGGAAGGGTCAATTTAAGGCAGCCTCTAAATGTAGCAGCCTGGGAGGGGTGAGTGGTATTTTAATATTAGAAAAGCAGTTAAATACTGCAAGTGCAGATATTTGAAATGGGTTGTCACACTTCTCTGCAGGACATTAGTGTCTGGTTTCACACTGTACAAAGATTCTGAAGACCCACAAAAACCAGTTTGATTTAAGAATTTCCTTCTTCAAAGGAAATTCTTTCCTTCCTCTTCCTTCTGTTGATTTGGTTTCTGTTGTCTCATGAGCTTTCTTTGGAAGGATTACTCAAGTCGAAGTAACATTTTCTCTCTGAATTTGTTTTTACACAGTAAAGCTCCCAGGTCTGAGAACTTATGTAGATCCACACACATATGAGGATCCCAACCAAGCTGTGCATGAATTTGCCAAGGAACTGGATGCTTCCAACATATCCATTGATAAAGTAGTTGGAGCAGGTAATGACCACCAGATATACTGAAGTAAAGATAGATTTTTGCTGTGTATATACTGTTTTATGTCTTTAGGTTCATAAAAGAAAATGTTCTAGCAAGTCTTCAAATTAGCAGGTCACATTTACAGCTGATTTCAGTGCAAAGTTAAGGGCACACAATTTTCTATTTCTTTTTTTTTTTTCCTGAAAGAAAGGAGACAGAAAGATAGCTTTTCAAAGGACACCAAGCCCATACTTGAGTGTACCACTGTTGGAAGGGAAAAGATCATTCGGCCTCACTTCTGTTTCTCTTTAAAATCTGTCAGCACAGCACAGAAAATGTTATCAACTGTGAAGATGTTTCCTTTTTTTTTTTCTCTTTCCTCATAAAAGGACTCTTGACTATTATGCCCTGAGTGAAACCACAAACTCATTTCATACCAGTCACCACGCATCCATCAGGCTGCAGTGACCTTTGGTCGTTGGATTGATTTTGGTCACTGCTTTGGATTTGAATTATTGATTCAGGAGGAAAGGGTTGTCTGTCCAATAACTAGTTGTCTGAGCCATAAAGATGCCACAGGTTGTTGGATTTACAGGAAACAAGCTGGTGAAATGATCAGATTTTGTAACAGAGGAGCTAGATTACAGAAATTCTCATTACACTGAGTGTTGCAATGGAGCATGTAGCTCCTGATGGAATGTGTGCTTCCTCCTTGAAGTGAAGTGGCAGATTGTCTCATTGAGCCAGAAGATCATGGAGTGTTACCTTTCCTCCTATATTAAAACATTTATGAGGATTACTGTTGATTTTTAATCCATTGAAAAATACTTGTTCCTTTATCATTGATTTTTTTGGCTTCTCTCTAAGTCTCTGGTTTGAATTAAAACCATGAGATCTGAGAGACAGTCTCCGAGTGCACAGCAAAAGATTTTCAGCTGGAAAAAGTGTAGAATCCAAGGTGCTGTACTCAGTACATCTCCTGAATCACCCAGCAAAAAAAAAGGAACAGTTTTCATCCTCTCCTACTGAAACTACTCAACTGTTGTTAGTTTGAAGTTATTTTGTGGAAAGGTGTTCCTTGCTGGTTTTAATGTTGCCCCACAAGAGTGCACTGTTCTCCATCATCTTCAGTCAAGGCAGCAAAGCTCTTTTTACTGCACATAGCAGGGAATTTGTGTGGGGATGGAGAAGGAGGAATACTCTAAATGTAAGTTCAGGAGCAGTGTGTTTCCTTGCAAGACTTTCAGGAGCCTCACAAATGCAAGCTTTCTAAGTTTTGGCTTATGCAGTATATGAATCTAGAAAAGGAATTTCTAAAGATCATGCCATATTATACAGCTTGGTTGTTCTGACCTATTTTTAGTCAAGATGCACAGCAGAATAAGAAGTAAACCAAAATTTGTCAAATACAGCCTCTGGAAACAGAGGAAAAATTTTTGAGAGGCTCCAAAAAAGGACTATGTCCTAAAGGAGTGAGGTGTTTTAGAAGTCTCCCAGCTCCACTGCAGTGAGAATCACAGGTTATTCTGGGTTGGAAGGGACCCCCAAGGACTGTGGAATCCAACTCTCAAAATGAATGGCCCCCACAGGGATTGAACCTGGACCTTGGCATTACCAGCCCCCTGCTCAAGCCAACTGAGCTAAGTGGCAGAGGGTTCCTGCAAGCTTTTTACATAAAAACTTGCACTCAAGCTGTAATAACACCTTTTTTTGGGCACCATAACTCAATTCACATGGTCTGGAGTACATAAGGCATCATAGTTAACATTTCCTCTTAGCAGTTGCTTGAGATGCCATCAGGAATAGCCAGGAAGGGAAGAACAGATGAAAATCAGGCCACAGGGGGCTGGGAGCTTCCAAAATGAGTTTGTGGCGTCACTTTACACTGCTATCACCCTCAGCACGTGGTAGCTTTCACAATCAGAGTGCTCTGAGGCAACTTCTTCAGGAACACTTCTCCCCAAAACCAGAAAGGCATTTCCTGCCTCTTACTGAGTCAATGACTTGTTTGAGTGAATGACTTGGTCTCTTCCTGCCCTTGTCCTTTGCAAGGCAAGTGTGAATGAAATTATAAACAAAAAGACAGGGATTTGAGAAGAAGGGATTCATTTTACTGCCCTGAAGTGTGACGTAAGTAATGAGACCTTCAAGTCAGGCAGGCAGTCTCGACATTCTGAAGTGCTCCAAGCAGTTTTTCACAGCTTTAGCCAGAAGCCTCTGAGAAGAGAGGGCTTTCAGAGCTTGCATAGCTTTGAAAACATACAGAAATGCAATAAGGAAATATTCTTATCCAAAAGAACCTTAAGAAAAACACAAGGGATTTTAGTGGGAGGCTAAGCATAAGAAAATTGAGGTCAGAAGCCACTTTTTCAGATTTTTCTTTGCAGTAATTTTTTCTTTTAAAATAACTCACTTATTTTTATGGATTCTGTTCAACAAACCACTTCAGAAGTTTAAATCCAACTGGGCAGTAGGAGAATACTAAAGAAAGAACTTTCTTGATTTGGGGTGGGTTTAACTATGTGCTTTGCTGAACAAGAAAGCAAGCATTTGCTTTTCTTCCAAAGAAGAAATATACTTGTAGCACAACATCTTGTATTCACAAAATTCAGGGGCTGCCTGTCTCTGAACTTACTGTGAAGGTTTGCTGTGAACATGGCTGATGTTTCCAAGGTTTATGAAATGTTGAACTTTGGTGCCTCTCCAAATCTGAGGGAGTTCTCTGCACAGATTTAAAATGCAGCAAAGTGAAGGGAGTAGCTGATTTCACAGAATCTTCATTTACTGTTCTCCTGAGTTCAAATGCACAGCAAACACCATCCCTTGATGTACTAAATAACCTCTTTCAAAAGAAATTAGAATATCCTGAAGAGAGATCTTTGTCCCATGAGCAGCCCTCCTAAATAATCCCTATCAGCTTCCCACATGTAAACAGACACACCAGTCAGCAGGGCAGGTTATTCAACCTTTATGTGTGTGGTGTAATTAGAAGTAAATGCCTCAGGAAGGCTTTGTGTGAAAAGCCATCATCCTCAGATCTTACAGTCAGTGCCAGGCTTTCCACTCAACACAAGCCCTTGTTCCTCCTAAACAGTGTCTGGTGAGACCCAGTCCATTTCTTACTGGGATCATGTAATAATTTGCAGGAAAAATTGTGGTGTAACTGCATGGGTCACTATGGATGTTGACCAGATAAATGTATTTAGCATCCATGCTGCCCTGGGTATAAAAAATCATAGGTTAATGTAGTTGGGCTGCCTGGGGAGCTCTTTCCAATGAAATCATTTTCCAAGAAAGTGAACCTCCTTTATAGCCATAGACAACAGCAAACTTCACTGCTAGAAAGAACCCATCTTTTATTCTCTTGCAGCGTCTGCTGGCCTTGAGGTACTTTTGGAATCTGATTAATCACTCAAGCTCTGGATTGTTCAGCTATGGCTAAATGGGACTGTGTTGATGGACATTACCCATAACCTTTTCCTTCCCAGAAGTTAAACAAATATCAGATACACGTTTCTGGCTTTAAAATGAAGGATTGATTGCTGGGCTGCTGGCTGAAATCATAGCTGAAGTCTCCATTGACAGTAACTGTAAAATAGTTCTAAGAGCTTAGCTTGTTGTCACTTTTTAGACCATTAAAACATCAAGAAAATGGAGTTGGAAGCTGGGTGCTGCAAGATTTATTTCAATAATTTTTTTTCATCTTCCCTCTGTTTTCAAGATGTGCTTTGGTCTTCCTATTTTGTGGTGCTCTGACAGTATTGAGCTGGGGCTGGTGTTTGAACTCCTGGTGAAGTATAATGGTCATTTGGGCTTGCAGAAGTTGAATGCTTTTAATTAGGTCTGAAAAGAACTCAACTCCCTTCAGTTACTAGTAATAGCTTTTAAAATTTGTTTTCTGAGCTGCTGCCTGTCTTGGCAGCCTGAAATACAAACAGTGTTAGAATCAAAGGATGTAATGTCAGTGCTTTTTAGCAATATGTATGTACATAAAGATATATCTTCCTTTTAGTGGTTATTACCTTGATAGTACAGTTCTATGCCTAGAGGATGAAGCAGCTGGTGGTAAGATATGGTGATATTAATTTCTGTGTTGTTGACTCAAATCTAGCCTGGGTTAGCAACAGAGAAAGGTCATTGCCCTACCACACATTTATTCCAGCCTTTTTTGATTAACTCAGCTGTCTAAAAAAAAAAAAATTCAGAAAAAAAGCTGAAAAGGGGCATTGAAATCAGTTGGTGCTCAAATAATAATATATTGAAACTTCCTTATGTGATTTGTGTAAAAATTATTCAACTGAAAAAAATTTTCAAGTGAGGTGTCTTCTTCCAACAGTATTCTATATATTTAATACTTTCTCTTTTGAATGCTAAGATGATTTTCCTTGTGCTCTGCTCTTGCATATTGCAAAAGGATAAACCAGTATACACCACATTCCAGGGGCTTTTTTGAGTGCTGATTCTTCTTCCTTGAATCCCTACGGAATAACCACATTTCAGCTTTTGTCACTTTTCCACTCTCTTTTTTAGGAGAATTTGGAGAAGTGTGCAGTGGACGCCTGAAGCTGCCTTCTAAAAAGGAAATTTCAGTGGCCATCAAAACCCTGAAAGTTGGCTACACAGAAAAGCAGAGGAGGGACTTCCTGGGAGAAGCCAGCATCATGGGCCAGTTTGACCACCCCAACATCATCCGATTGGAGGGAGTCGTCACTAAAAGTAAGAAATTCCAGCCTAAATAATTCTCTGATTTGCTGAACAATCAAAGGAGAGCAGAAGTGAATTGTAAATGAAGTCATCCAGGTTTATGCTCTGCAAAAAGCTCAATAATAAATTGGCAGGTTTAATAAACTCCAGAGTTAGGAATTGCTCCAAAAGGGCCAAGAGGCACCGGGTGATGATCTGGTAAGGAGTTGTAGAGACTGATGAGCTGAGGCTTCTTAATTGCACTGAACTTCACTGTGTTCTGCTTTCAGCTAAGTCATTAGATTTGTCATTAGCGTTAATTAATGAACAGCTGACCTGGTACAGCAACCAGTTCTAGTGAATCATTAAATAAGGCCAAACTTTTATCCTAGATGGTTTTCATGCAGGGGAAGTACTCCATGGGATGTTCAATATGTACCAGCACAAAGCATGTTAAAGCTCCAGAATTCCAGAATTCAAACCTCTTGGTAAAAATATCAAAGAAGAAGTCTTGAGGATTTAATCTGTCAGTAGTAAAATTAATTTTATCTCTGTCCTTATATATATATATTTACTTAAATGCCTTTTCTAAATCTGCCTTTGGGTGCTTTTATTATGGGTTTAGTTGGGGTTTGTTTGGTTTTTTTTATTGTTGTTGTTGTTAAAGCATATTCTTGGTCTTTGTTTATGATAACAAATAACCTTCTCTTTTTGAGACTAAAACATTTAACTGAAACCTCCGTGTACATGTGGCACCTTTTTGGAAAAGTATTTCAGCAACTCTCTTCAGCCACACTTTCTATATTTCCACTGCAAAATGAAGTGATACATTTAGCAATCAAATTTATCTACCTACATTAGTTATTAAGTGGGAAATCAGTAAGATTTTATATGAGGCAATCTTAAAAAAAAAAAGAGTGCCTCAAGATTTTTCAGGGGAGTGGAAAAAGTTGGTAGGATATTTTCTTGTTCATCCTAGAGGACCCTACTGGCAAAGCAGCTCTTTGCCATTTCAGTGATCAGCTTGGAATTTGCTGAGGATGTTTCTAGTGTAACTGGATAGAAACTTGCCAAATACTTTGGGTTTAAGTAGATAGTTTCATTAGTTTGAAGGAAATTTTGGTTTTTATTTGTGTGATTCAAAGTTTCACAAGGATAGGCATGAAAAAATTTCATAGCATACTGCTGAAAAGTATAAGAAAGGAAAACCCCACCAGAATATGTCTAAAAGTCACTAGAGAAAGGTATGTAAAACACTACATGTTATGAAGAGCCATAATTATAATAATAATAATGCCTTCTCTATGTGTGATTCATGAAAATCTATTTTGCTGATTTCAATAACAAAGAAATTATTGTTTATCTTAGGTCTCACAGTCCTATTAGGAAAGGTCTGCCTGCATAAATTGAGGTTTATCTCCTGCTTTGTAGTGACGCACATTTTGTACAGTCAGAATAAGATTTGCAGTCACAAAATCACTTGAAACGCCAGCACCAGTCTGCACACAGCTGAGCTAAAATCTCTTTTGTTACATTTTGTATTCCTGGAGCACTTGAGACAATAATTTAATTGCTGTACAGGCAGGAGTTTGTGCGTTGCTGTTGAATGTGCATTACTAATTCTCTCTGTACTCTGTGTAAGTGACTTCTAGTGAGTTTGCTACTCAGGTGCATTCATAGCACTGCTGTTTGCTTTGGGGGGCTGGGGGAGGGGGTCAAGAGTGCCAGCTGCCCATCACATCGATGTGTGAGAGAGCAAACTCTGAATATTCCCAGCTGAAGCCAATAAAACCTCAAGGGTACAACACCCTCTCCAGACAGCTCCAGAACAGGAGTTGAGAAATCTGCTCTGGAGCTACTTGTCTCCATTTTACTGGGCAAAAGTATGTGCCACAAAGTAGATATAATAATAAATATAATTATTTGTTTTATTAAACATTCTGCAGGGTGATAGAAGTACAAGAAGCTTGGGAGTTTGGAGGTGTTTTTGTTTGTTTGTTTTTTAACAAATCAATCACCACATCAGGCTTCCAGCCTCGCCTCCAATGCAGAATTGTTCCTTTGCTCCTTGTGGATTTCTGCATTTCCCAACTGCTGCCCTGCACTCCTGGGCACACTGTAGGCAGCAGTCTTAATAACCAACAATGTTCTGCTTAGTTTACTAATAATTTACAGCAATTTGTAGCCTGCTATTCTAATAAACCTGGGCAACGCTGTTGGCACAACTTGCTATCATTTATAAATGGCCGAGCTTTGATAAATGGATGCAGAGTGTTCTTTTAAAACTTCAGAGCATGTGATTCTTATTATGGGCACATTTCCAACTGAATGAGGGTCAAACCCTGCACTTAAGGCTTTTGGAGTGTGGGTGAGCAAGGCAGGAAGATGCTCCTGTAATAATGTGGAAGACATATTTCTTACTCTAATTTAAGTTCTTCGGATAAAGTCTCATAAAATTGCCTGAGTTTGTACAGAAACCAGGCACCTGTCTCCTGGCTTCAAAGTGCAGGGCAAAGTAAATCAATTTATCATAGAAAATTTTGGATAGCCCTGTACTTGAGAGGTCCAGCAGCATATTCTGGGTGTTACCAGAAATCCCTTTGAATTCATGTTACACACAGAGTGCAAATGAAGTACTTTTTTTTTAACTATGTATTTCTGGCTAGCAGGACTAAGGATAAATAGATTTTTTTGTTTGAGCTTTTACATTGTTAGATCTTGTATCTGTATCATCTCTTATATCATTCAAGATTAATGTTTTGCACACAGTATTTCCTACTGGCGAATGGATGACAGTCAATTAATTAGTCATTAGTGTGACTCCCACAGTATAACACATCATTTGTACCACAGAAAGAAGATATTTGAACCCATTAATTCATAATGTTCTTCTTGTATTAAACTCATTCTTTGAAATTACTATTTCTCTTTCCAAGATTTCTATTTGGTAGAAACTGTATTTTTTTGAAAAGCAAGCAGAAAAAAAGTTGTTGTTACCGTTGACTTGGCTTTTTTGATGGCTTTCTTGTTCCTTATTAAGCTGGGTACCTTTTTCAAGCCTCGTGCTGTTCAATTCTAAAAGCTAAAATTTCACCATGCCCACTACACAATATGCAGGCCTTTGTCCTACTTTTATGGTCAGATGCCTTCCTGTATTTTACATGCAATAATAATTCATCTCCTTAAATAAATTCATGCTCTTACCCACCTTTCTCTCTACCACAAAGAGAAAATAAGCAAAGCATTAGTAAATATTATGAAATAATGAAATCCATATGATGGTAAAATATTAGCAGGGCAATGACCTTGGTCTGAAAACTTCCCCTGTCATCACATGAATTTTTGCATTAGTTTCTCTCCAGCATGTCAGAGCTGCATAGAAAGTCTTGGTTGTGTCACAAAATGCCCTAAGGTGGAAGGAATGGTTTCAAAAACTGGTCTGAATATGTCTAGATCAGTTTTGGGGGAAAAAAAAGGCTTTTCAAGGGCTACTTCCTTAGAGTTTGCCAGTGCCCATGAGTGCAGCATGTTCAGGTCCCAGCTGTGTCCAAGTTTGGGCTGTCAGGGATCCCAGCACAGAGGGAAGGAGGGAATGCCCATCTTAGAGCTCTGCTTCTCTTTCCTGTGCCCTGTGTTTTACTGTGCGCTTTCCTTTCCATCTGTACCTGCACCCAGCCTCAGTTTGCCCACGCATCCTTTGCTTCCTTTCTAAATGTAAAGGAAAAATGTAAAAATTGTCCCTGGGTTTAGGAAGATTTGGACACATTCCTGAAATGCTTGGATTTGCTGATTGTGTTCCAATGTGTTTCTTTGAAAAGCCTGACCCCTGTGCTCTATTTTCAGGTAAACCAGTTATGATTGTTACTGAATATATGGAAAATGGTTCCTTGGACAGCTTCCTACGAGTAAGTGCAACAGGAAACTAAATGGGGCAGAAGTGGCTCTTGTTCTGGACTTGTTAGGGGTCTACTGCCACTCTGCACTGATTCATCAGCAGCTCTTGTTGCTTGATATTTCTTTATTTTCATTTGGGTTTGTGAGTATCATGATGTGCTCAGAAAGCCACTTAGGGAGCTGCTGGTCCATTTGCAGTAAGCATCATTCCAAAATTAAAACAATTTTGGTTGCATTAGTATGTCACTTCTATTAAAAATGAACAAAACAAAGCAACATTCTGTCACACAAAAAATGAGAACTGTTTTTCTGGAGGCTGAATTATGACTGTAATGTAGTTATGCTTATTGGTTGGCAGTCTCTATGTCTAAGCAACAGATTTTCAAAATGAATGGATTTGTGTAAATCTTATCAGTGAGGAAAAGTTAAGAGAATAGCCCCATACCTGAGGATGTTAAAAATGTTTAGCTAGCAAAGTTTACTGGCCTGTTTTCTTTTTCCAACCTTAGACATGCTAATGATGTGGTTGATTTATCTTTGTTTTCTGTCAAAGTTGGTAGTGAGCCTAAAAAAATTCGAATGCTCCCTGTGTCACCAAGATTTACTTGTGGCAAAACAAGGAGTGTAGGAGAAGTGAAATCCCATCTGAGGGGAAACACTGGTTTAATTTTAATTTGTTAGAGCAAATTCAGCTTTGGCTGGGAGACTGCTTTGGTTCTGCCACGGCTGAATGACATTATCCCCCAAATTCATAACATTGAACTAGACATTTAACCCCAAAAGGGGATAGATTGTCAACCTTAGTTTCTCTATGTACTATATATGTTATGGTGTCCACTGGAGCATGTAAAATACATATAAATAATGTGTCAGTGTAGCTGAATGAAATATCTCTGTACTGAACTATATATATTTTGTTTAGACTTGAAATCCTCGAAGAGAGCCCTGAGGAAGGGAGAATAATTTCTGACTGCACAGAACAGTTGTACAGCTTGTTCTTTCATTTTACTGTGATTTTTTTTTTACTACTGTTATGTGGAAACATAGATAAGAACCTTGTGACTCATTAATATCACAGGCAACTCAGGCCCTATAACCTTTTTATAAATGCCTTTTGGAACTACTTAGTTTGCTTTCCTCATTGCCATTGAAAGGCTCTCTGAGCATCTGATTCTGTTCATGGTTAGAAACCTTCTGGTTTTTAGCTAAATCTTTTCCAGAGTCTGTATAAAATTCTCTTGTATTGGCTCTGATAAAAAAGGAACAGACAACTGCTAGTAATCTTTTTAAATATTAATTTCTTCATGAAGGGGAATTCTGAGAGACTCTTCAAGCATCCACTGTGTCATATATTTGTCTAATGTTTCCAGTGCTAATATCACCTCAAGTACACTAATCAAAAATGAAAAATGGTTGCAATCAGTCTGGCAGACTGATTCATGTCAGATCACCTCACATGACAGAGCCAGCTCCCTTGTATTTAATAAAATTCCAGAAGCAGCAGCATGAGGAGTTGGAGAGCTGCCCATGAGGATACATTTACAGCACTGGGGAATTCATCTGAGAGCTGCACTACAACAAATGCTGTCCTATTGTCTATATATCCATATATCAATATCAAAAGTAGATGTCAGCAAACAGGTTTAGTAAGAGTTGGGAGATTTAAATTATGCCCAGAAGTAGATGATTAGAAATATATCCAACTAATGGTTTCTAGGCTAAGTCATAATGTGTTTCAGTAATTTTTGTGTTCCTGAAGTTGAGGAAAATTTTAAGAAATTAGTTTAAAACTAACAGAATTTGAAAGCTGCTGACTCAGATCAGCATTTGCTTTTGTTAAATGAATTTCTTATGTAATAGAAAACTTTCATTAGGCCATTGGGGAAGGCTTGGATTTTCACTAGAAAATCCTGTGGCCTTGCAGGGAAGTTGGACATCTGTTTCTGTAATGTTCTGACACTCCAGTCTCAGGAGCACACACAACTTAGATTTATGTGCTGCTTTCACACGTGTCCCATCTAGGAAATTAAAACTCTGATGACAGCAAGAAGGGGAAAAATGAATTTTCATCTGAATTGCAAATCTGTCCCCTTCCCTCAGCTGATTGGGAGACCAACATGGTTCCACATGTGGCATTTAAATCACAGCGCCTGACTCACGAGCTCTTCATTTGAGGAGCTTCCAGGGTATTTATGAAAAAATCTGTGCAAGGAGGAACATGAGCAATCCCTGAGATGATATTTCCAATGTTTTCCAGAAGCATGATGCCCAGTTCACAGTCATCCAGCTGGTGGGCATGCTTCGAGGGATCGCATCTGGCATGAAGTACCTGTCGGATATGGGTTACGTCCATCGGGATTTAGCTGCTCGTAACATCCTCATCAACAGCAACCTGGTCTGCAAAGTCTCAGATTTTGGTCTCTCTCGTGTACTGGAGGATGACCCAGAAGCTGCTTACACCACAAGGGTGAGTTCCTGTGTTCCTTTACCTTTTTTTAAATTCTTGTTGGTTGTGGCAAAGACTGAAATCTGGTGGAAATCTGAAATCTGAGGCTGTGGGAGGGCAATCTGTCCTGTGTGCCCAGAGATGTCCAATAAACCAGAAGCTCATCACAGTTATTTTTAAATTCATGTCCTGGAGAAAATAGAAAATGTACATACAAAAAGTATGGTTTGTGTTGGTAGATTACTTTCCTTAGACTATGCAAAATTCTTGGCTCCGTTTCTTTCTCCTGGATGTGTAAAGGAGTGAATATTATAATTAAAGCCTGAGTTCTTTTGGCACACAATAATTTAAGCCTTCATGTGTGCTTTGAGAAGTTTTAGTTACACTGCTGATTTAGCTCCCACACAGTAAAAAAAATTCCTACCCATTGAATTTTTGTGTGTTTTCTAGCATGATAAGACATATGTCTGACTGGAGCATACTGCTATCACTGTTCTTCAAGGGTGTGTCATTATACCTGCTCTTGTACCTCTAACTGAGTGAAAACTTGAGTAAAACAAAACAATGCACATCTGATTATCACCCTGAATAACACTTCCATTTTTTTGTGGAAGCCTTTAGCTTTATGTACATATGTGCATTACCCTTGGATATCTGGTTGCTCATGTTAGTGCTATTTAAAGTGGATTTTGTTAGCTTTACAAAAAGTGACATTAACATCCAGTATCTTAGTCAAGTGTAATTTGCATTGCTCACAGTAATCACCTCATCTTGACTGTACAAACCAGATTACAATATATCAGCATAACCTTAATGTGAGTTTTCTAAGGTTTCCTTCATTCCTTGAACACTGACAGAAGCAATCAATAATTTTAGTAGTTACATGCTGCCTTCTTCATGATTGAAATAAAATAACATGTGAGAAATGAGTAAAGAAATTACAGATTTCTTACACATTGTATACACATACTCTAATGGATATGTATTTATCAGTCATACCTTCATAACTTCCCAGGCATAAAGACTCCATTCTTTACTTGACCTTTCAGTGTTTTCTTTGCCCTCTGATAAACTTTGTCATGGAGTTAGAAATATGCAATATATACCACTTTAGAAAACTGTCTGCAGAGATCTGGCATGGTTAATATAAGAGACATTAGTAGGAGAAAGCAGTGTTCATTCTCAGTAGTGTTACAGCATTAATAAATAAATATTCCTGAAATGCAAGAGTTCCTCAGCAGAGAATGGTCTGTGATCCAGCCAGAGGTGCATTGCTGTGTCAGATACTTGTTTGCTCTCTTAAAATCAGGCTGAAAATGAAGCACAGGATGAAGCTGTCACATCAGTGACATATCTATGGGTGGCTTGGACAAGTCAGGGTGCACAGGGTTGTCAGTGTTTTCAGCCAGTGTTCCATGTGAATTTCCTCTTCCTCTCCCCCTGCCACCTATTTTCTGAGTCTACCTGCCTATTTGCAATTAGATAGTGAAATCAGATGGAAAGAAACTATTTTGTGAAGTGTAATCATCTGTGTTCAGTAAACTCCATCTGGCATTTATGGTGTGTGTGCAAACTGCTGCAGGAAGATGCTCAGATAATTAAAACCTTCAAATGCAACTTAGGACAAATCTAATTTTTTTTCAAGAGCTGTTGCTGTGAATATACCTGTGCCACATGTTGGCTCTGAGAGAAGAACAAGGCTATTTGATATTCATCTTTTTTGCTCACATTTCCCTTTGAAGTGAGTCTTATATAGATGTCAGGGGAGTGTTTCCAGGTGGGATGTTTGATCCCCAGCTGAAAGAAATGGGGACCACAGATGTGAAACAGAGCTTCACTCCACTGGTAGAGAGATGAACAGTTCATATTCCTGCTGCTTGGATAGTTCACAAAGCACAGGACCATTTCCTAGGCTTAGCACATTTTGCAACTGCTAATTATAGGACAAAGCCAAGACAAAAATAGTGCCACTTTTTAAAAAATAATTACATCATTTCAAACTATTTCATGCCTAATAATGGCATTGTCCCAAACTCTTTCCTGTCTTTAAAACTAAAGGATGACAACAAGATATTTTAAAACCCAGCAAAAAAATCTAATTATAACTCAAATTTCAAACATTACAGAGTGTGCATTATATTGATGTCCTCCTGTCCTCCATCTCTTCCTACTCCCAGTTGTCCATTTAGTATCAGTGGTACTAGGAAATTTATAGAGTTAGCTGCAGAGATAGATGCTTTATCTATCTAGGCTCCTTATCTACCCCTATTTTCCACCTATAAATGTCAAAGCCTGAGAATGATTCCACTGCTTTAATTTGTAATTGCAAGTCAGGATTGATCTACCCCCAAGAAGCCCAGCCAGGATTTCAATACTCACCAGTGCCTGGGTGAAATTTTATGTTGTGCTGTTCTTAGAAGCCATGTATGAAGCTTTGCATAAAGGCTATGAACATGTATCCTTTTAGACATCAATAATTTATGTATTCCTTTATATATCAATGCATAGTCTGTGATATTCATGCTATTGTACCAGAAGCCTGAAGGACAATGCAAAGACCACATGTGCACGTGTGAAATACAGGGAATCAGGAGTTGTAAGGAACTTTCCTACCTGCCAGGGTCATTTTTTTACCTCCTGAATTACTGTCACTGCCTTGATACCACAAAAGGTCTTTGGCAGCCCGGGGTCTGCCTGCTTACAGAAGGAGAAGCCAGCACGTGAATCAGGCTGACTGACTGTTTGGATTTTTTAATTTTTTCACAGAGTCTTTGTGCCTGAGGGGATGTTCTGTAATTATCTACATTCTCCATATCTATTCACTTTTAATTGAAACACCGAGATTGTATTAAAATTGTCGTTTTCAAATGTATCCGGTTTTTCCTTATTATTTTTCAGATGTCTGTATGACAAGTGGGTGGACTAATGATACAGTATGAAGTGGAAGTGAATTTAAGCAATCACAGTTGTAGAGGGACTGTAATTATGTCTCTCAAAGACAATATTTGGGAAATCAGTAGGTGAACTTTGACTATTTAAGCACATAGATACATCACCAGTATTCATGGCATTTTAATGTAAATGCAGCCCCTGCTGGACAGAAATCAGTTGTATTTTCCCTATAGATGCAAAATCACAGTGATACAATCTGAATGTATTGAAGGATGTGGTAAAAAAGGAAACAAAACTCCATAAATTCTCTTGCCCCAAAGCACAAGAGAAGAGGAACTGTCTCTGCCATCACTGACTACTCAAGGAGGAGATGATTTCAATATAAAACATTCATTAGTAAGGGACTGACAAGCAGCATCAGATAATGTCAGGTGTGTAAAAAGGTAAAACTGGCTCATCTCACTCACATGAATCTCTCTTGTTCTGTACCATGAAGACATCTCCTGAGCTCTCCCAAGTCCTGGTATAATGAATGAATGTCAGGCTTTTACTTTCAGCTTTTTCTGCAAAATCCTTCTACTAATTCAGTTAGAATCCATTTTTCTTGATTCACTCCTCCCCAGGCCTGTGGCTTAGGTGCCTGTGGCTGTCACCCTGTAACAGATTATAAATCAGAATATTGGAATGGGTTCTGAAGTCCTGGAAACAGCTGCCTTGTGCTGGAGTGCCAGACGTGCTCGAAATAAATTGAGGGCTTCATTGACTTGAGATGAATTATGTTGGAGAGACAGATACTGCAGGAATAGCAGCTCCATCTACAGAAGACAAAACTTTTGGTTACTGCTGGCTCACTGATTTCCGATCCTGAGAGAGGTTCTCTGACCCAGAGTGCCTGGGATTTTGAGCTGCAGTAACAAACTCCTACAATTTCTAACACCAAAGCTGTCTTTCTACTCAAGTTCGGGGAGCTTGGCTTTCTAATGAGCATGCCCTTGAAGGGAGACCATGACAAAAGCATACAAAAACTGTATTTATCTTCAGGAAATAATCAGTAAATATATTGCTGTTCTCATTCTTAAACTATTCCAAAAAAAGAGTCAGCAAAATCACTTTTTAAAAATAATTATGACATTTTTATGACAAATTGGGGAGCAGAAGAGCAAAATTACATTTTTAGACTCTCTTCAGTGGCTGTTGGTTTCTTTTTTTAACTACATGTTAATTAATATCTTTGAGTTACTTATGGTAATGCTATGTGTATCTGCAGGTTTGTACAGGATTACAGCTGAGACTTAGCAAAGAGAATTTGAAAGCCACTGACTCACACTCATTGTAATAAGGATCTGGGGTTGATGCACCTTCCTTTTTCAGTAAAGCAAAGCCAGAAATTGTTTCATTGAGTTTCTAATCTTTCTGCAATAAAGCAGTCCCAAAATGTGAGGAGACTAATAATTGTCCTTTTTTTTTTTTTTTAAATGTGTTTCTCCAATTGCATAAATGACTTTTTACATAAGATTATAAAAACTTTCTATCCAATATGAAATTCCTGCCCTTGTCTAGTGGGAGATGTCTGATTCTCTTCATGGTGGTGGGGTCTTTGTTGATGTAAATTTAGGATGTGGCTTTCCCCCAGGATTCATGTTCCTTATTGAAAACCAGGGCTCACTTCTAGCATAGAAAACAGAGATTGATTTCTTTATCAGCCTCACATCTAAAACTGTAAGTGGATTTCTTGTGAAAACACAAGGCTACAGGAGAGCTTTCCTTGTTTCTTGGCTGGGCCTTGGACTTGCTGAGGGCCCTGGACACTTGTAAAGGGAGCTTATTAATTGAGTATGAGAAAAACAAAGTCATTTTTATGTTCTTGGTACTGTTCTGGAGCAGCACTGGGAATTGTGAATAAAGTTATAAAGCATGGAAAATACAATGTACTTTTTGTGACTAAAGACCATCATCTAATAGATTAAATTTCCAAGAGAGAGAGAGATCAGGCTCTTCATCTGCCTTCAGTGATAAAACAGTGGTTTCAAACCCTCCAGTTTGTTTTCTGTGTCCTATTTGCTGGTCTGCAAGTGATGTGGAAATTTGGTGTTCACCTGATTTTAAGAGTTGTGTGTGAAATGAAGGTTTGTCTTTTGGTAGGGAGCTCTGCTAAACAGAATGGGATCCATGAAAACCATATGCCAAGATAATTCCCCCCTGACTTTTGCCAGGCCTCTAAGACGTACCTGGTGACATTTTGGAGGCCTAAATTGTAGTCTGAGTCAGGACTGCCTGCGTTGTTTATACTTAATTTAATTTATGCAATATTAGCCATGAAAATGAAGATGCTTCAGCATAGTTAGACTGTATTTAGGTTTCTAATTAACACTAATGCCTGCATTTCTATTGTTAACCAAGCCAGTGAGTCTAAAGCTGGTGATTGTACAGCTACCCTCAGTGCAGGTACAGTTTATGGGAGTGTAGGCAAAGCAGTAAAATATTGAAATCTTTTTTTTTTTTTTTTGCTAGTTACTCAGTGGAAGTCACTGAGAGCACTCTCCCCACAGAGGAGGTTGTGAGGAGAGGTGTGTGACTGGAGTATAATGGAGGTGTCAGAAGCACTGCAAAGAGCTGGTCTGGTGTGAAATCTTCAGAATATATTCAGTACACATTGTGCATAAGTGGAAATAACTTTAAACTCTCACAGTTTTCTGTACTAAAACACATTCACTCCAGAATTGCCATCAGGAAAAGGTTTTGCACTGCTATCTTTTCAAACTTTATTTTGTCATGTGTGACTCTCAAAAAACTCTGCCAAAGCTGGCATCACCAGGAATTGTCTCTTTCCTCTAATTCTCACATTTTAGAAACTCAGCCTGAGGTTCCTTGTGTGGATTTTATTAACTTGACCTACAGCACCAAGTGGTGGCCATGACCAGAGGGAGATGTTCCCCTACCTACCATGTTAATTGTACTGATAGCTTCAATTCTCTTCAAGTTTGGCATTTAATGATGGCTTGCTTCTCTTATGACTGTAAAAAATGTCCAAAGTCACTCTCCTAGCTGACATTTTTTCACTCTTCCCTCTGCACAGGTGACCCCATCTGAATCTGAGTTTCTGTGTCAGCTGGAGGCTTGGCTTTAGTGAAGTGAAGCAACATCATGGCCCCTTATTTTCCTTGAATGTCCTAGAAAACTTGGTGAAGCCATGCAGGGAATTCACTTCAATGCCTTAAAATCAGCCAAACCCAGCCCTCCTGTGCTGTGCAAAAGGACCTGGGTTATAAACAGGGACCTTGGACTGGGTTTTTCACCTTTAATGCTGTATGGCTGTCGTGGCAGTTTCCAAACATTTCATAACTGAAAATCAACCAGATTAGATTTACCATTTACTCTGATCTGTGCAAATTATGCTACACACATACACACACACACATATATATAATATATATGTGTGTGTGTGTTTCTAAAAAGTATGTATGCTGTACTGTACCATATATCTGTATTGTAGATAGATAAATCTATTGTAAATCTACTCGATATCAGTAGATTTTGCACTGAAATGTATTTTACTCTCTCTTTTACTCTTATGACAAACGGCAGCAGCGTTTTCCAGCTTACACTGGTTTTTCTTACACCAATATCACAACAACTGAGAATCTCAGAGATAAAATAATCAACCACACGAAATCATATTTGTTGCAGGACAGTCAAATGGACTCTTTGGTTTTGTTTTGCTCCCAGGGGGGCAAGATTCCCATCCGATGGACGTCCCCAGAAGCTATTGCCTATCGGAAGTTCACGTCAGCCAGCGACGCCTGGAGCTATGGGATTGTCCTCTGGGAGGTGATGTCTTATGGGGAGAGACCCTACTGGGAGATGTCCAACCAGGATGTGAGTAAATTGTTGTCTGGGTTGTGTTCTCAGATAAGGGATCAAGCTGTGAAAGGAGGCCAAGAGCAGGTGGCTCTGAGTTTTTGATGGTGACATTGAATAAGGTGTGGAGATGAAAACCTCTGGATCTCCCTGGTCAAGTAAAAGTTCATTGGAACTTGAAGAACCCACCATCTTTATAGCAGAGTGCTTTGGACCTCTGAAGGAGCAGAGTAGAGAATTTTATCCCATTGGTGGTTTTCTGTAAGATGATGCAAATAATTCCACTGCAATGAGGTCATTGCCTTTTACATTCCTTAGCTCATTGTTAGAAAACCCTCCTAAATTTCTGTTGATCCCCTTTGGTTCCACTTGTATAATATTCTATAGAAGTTTTCTGTAAATGTCAAACGCACAGAATAAATTGCTCTTGGCACTTGTGAAAAAGAGAAGCAAAGCATTTCTGCTAAGAGTTTAATGAAACCAAAATGCTTCTGGAATTAATCAATGGATAAAATAGAGAAGGAGAGTGATCTGATTAGACTTCCAATACAGGTTTCTTTGTAACATTAGTAAACTGTCCAAGCCTGCAATCCAAATGATTAACGGAGCTCTCCCAGTATTTTTTAAAGAAGCATAACATTTCCCCAAAGAAGATTTTTTTATTATCTCTATTTTGAGTTCTTTTTCTGTTGTTTTATTAATTTTAGATTTATTCCACAGGAGTTTCTCATGGACCAAATTTTATGGAGTGCAGTCACTCACACAAACAGATTTTCCAAGGAGATGATATATATTGTTACTAGTTCTAAATTAAAATAAATAAGTCAGTAACATAGTTGTAGTCAAACATTTTTCTGTTCTACTTTATGTTCAACAAGGACAAAGAGAAGAAAACAAGAAAACTTCCTTTTAAATGGGTACCTCTGCAACCCAAGTCTCTGCAGAAAAGAGAATGCATTTCTTTTAATTGATAATGAATGTTTTTGTGGAGATTAATGTATCCTGTTGGGCAGACTGATATATTAGTGGAGTGTCTTTAAGAATATCCTATTAAAATCAGAAATGGAAGGATTAACCTATTTATGTACCTCTCCTTTATGGCTGCTTAAACCATTAACTCTTCTCTTGTCCTTGTTCGGATTCAGAATAGTTTGTTCTGCTTTTCAATTACTTGATCCAGATGAAGAGGAAAGATTAACAGAATATAGCTTTATCATTTTCTACATTGAATACATTGGGTTTTTTTATTCATGGGGCAATAGATGCTGTAGGCCTGATCAAGAGGTGTTGGATTCTAATGAAAAGGCTGGATTAAAAAGCTTCTGGGCAGCATAAATTCTAAAGTAATCTTGGTTTTGTATGTGTCAATCTTGAAAAATTACAGAAAATCTAGACAAATTTTATCAGTCTAGGTAAATTATAAGGAATTGGGCTTGCACTGCCTAGTAGGAAGTGTATAGTTATGCATGAGGTAAGTTTTTAAAACATTTTGTGGCCCCGTGACATCATCCACAAGACCTTTTGTCTGTTGGTTCAGGATAGCCCGTGAGGGGGCAGGTTGATTTTTCACCAGGGTAGGCTGTTTTCCTGTTGGTATTTTGAGTTTTGCATCCACTGGAGGATGGGGAAAGGTTGTTTTTTCTGCTGTTGTTTTGGAGTTCAGTGTCCACAGAAGGATGTGGAAAGCATGTGTTGCTAAGGGTAATAATCAGAGGAGAGATATCCAAGACCTTTTGAGGTTTGCCATACTTAAGCAAGCGCTTGCTAACTGTGGCTTTTGTTTATGGATTTATTTCAATTGAGTGTGAGCTTTTGAGATCCTTTCCACACACTCACCTTCTTCAAAGTCACACACTGTATCTTAACTCCCCTTTCTGCATGCCTAATCTACTGCCTGGTTTACTTTGCAGATAAAGGAGAGACAATTAGTGAATAAACACGTTTGTTTAAACACACAATGTCCACGTTAACGTTCTCACAGCTGATAAAAACCCAAGTTGCTGTAAAGTGCCTTTAAGTTTGCACAAACTTTTCTCCTTGTGCAGGTGATTAAGGCTGTGGATGAAGGGTACCGCTTGCCACCTCCCATGGACTGCCCAGCTGCCTTGTATCAGCTGATGCTGGACTGCTGGCAGAAGGACAGAAACAACAGACCCAAGTTTGAGCAGATTGTCAGCATCCTGGATAAGCTGATCCGTAATCCCAGCAGTCTGAAAATAATCACCAACGCGGCGGCAAGGTGACATAGTAGTTCTTACATTGCTCATGAACCTCTTTGATTCCTTCATCTCCTGTAATTAGAATTTGTTTGCACTCTTTACTGCCTCTTCACCTTTTAACTGTAGCTGTTTGTAGAGAGAAAGATTTAATGTTTTTATTTTTATTATCGCCATGGTTATTTTATTAGTTATTTGCTATTATTTATCCAATTTGTGGAAGATTTTTGTGCTAAGGGTATGAAACCTGCAGTAAGACTGAGTAGAGTTTTTTTGAGAAAAACACAGCTGGCAGATTTGGCCATCGTGGGATTTTCCTTTTCCTTCTGCCTTTTCGTGGTGTTTTTTAAGTGCTTAGTGTTTCATAGGTTACAGCCAGCCATGTTCCTAAGTGTCTTTCTGAATTGGGTCCAAATACACTTAGGCTCTTCTCTGACAAGTCATGTTAACTTTAATCATCTGAATAATCTTTTTTTTTTCTTTCAGTAGTGCTCACAGACCTAAAAATGCACTTACAGTCCCTCTTAGATCAATGTGTTAACTAGGAATTAATTTTCAACCTGTGCAGTGTTCCTAATTGCATTAAAAACATTCATTTTTAATCCTGGGTTTTCAACACACTCTGGAACATCATCACTATGATGAGATAAGAATTATCTCATTGAGAGAGAGCAGCTGAAGAGTGTGTTGACACCTAAGGGCATAATGAAGATGTGATGAAAGAAGAGCTTTAGTTAAGTAGTCTTAAAGAGACTCGGTTTGTACAATGCACAAAATGTCATACTCTTACTGAAGGAGTGTAAAAGTATTTTTAGCATGAATGGTAGTGCCAAATCCTCTGTCAGGAAAGCAGAGAGAGTCAGAGAGAAAAGCACTCTGCTGCTCTGCTGCTTCAGACCCGGGCCCTGGAGGGTGTTCTGCGTGTCTCTGGGCAAGAGACCAGAGCCTGACACGAGGCAGGTTTTAAAAGGGAACACAAAACACCTTCCTGTCAGACCTCTCCTTGTGATGCAGCACACTTCCCACCATGGCAATTGGATGGGAAGGCTGAGGGAAATGGAGCAAAGGCAGTGGGAAGAGCTGCATTGATCCTGCAGCCTGCTGTGCGACTGCCATGGACCTTGCCTCCTCCTTCCTGGCCCTGGCTTCGTGCTGCACCCTCAGCCAGAGACTGGCCACTCTAATTACCTCCTGCTGCCACGCCATAGAGCAGAAAAAGAAAGAAGAGAAGGGAGGAGAGAGGCAGTCATACTAATGGGCTCTGCTTTTAAATTTATATATTGAGAGAAGATGGCTCGCACAAAATTATGTTTCAATAATTTTGCTTGGTGAGTCTTTAACACATAGGAAACCAACATGCTTACAGAAGCAATTATTTCTAGGAGGTGACAGAAAAAAACCAACAAACAAACAAAAAAACCCACAACACATTTTTGGGGAAAACACCAAACTGTTTAAACACTATTTTCTCAGTCAAGTACATTTCTTCCAAACACCTTGCACCACTGTGTGGCAAACCATAGGTGCAAAGAATTATTTTCTAGGGATGTGCTGCAGCAATCTGATGACCAGGGGAGTTGGAAATCATAACTGTCTTGTTTGGGTTTGGAGACCTGATTGCAGAAGCCAGGGCTGCACGTTTTTCATTCCAAACAGAAGCAAAATGTTTGTGGTCTTGTTTGTGGTCCTTCCAGTTACAGATTTGAACTGCAGCAGAGACAAAAACAGTGTGGAACCATAATTTCCAGTTACCTGTTCATAGCCAGTAGAAGCTGATATCCTCTAGTGGAGACCAAATTTACTCTAAGCACCATTTCCACCTGCTGGGTTCTGTGCAGGAGCTCCCCAGGGGGATATTTACTGTTCCCTCCCTTCTGCCTGTCCCGTGCTCTCTTTGCTCCTGTTCCATTCTGTGCTCTGTGGCACAGAGGGTGGCAGAGGCTGCACGTCCCTAGCACAGTGCCATGCTCTCAGCTGGTGGGGAGGCAAGGAGGGAAGGAAGGAGGCTGCCTGCATGGTAGGGAACCTCTCACAGCTGCTTTAAGCGAGCTCTCAGTGAAATGCTCCTCCTGCTGCTGCTTGGCTTTGATAGCGAGCACATTTCTGAGGAGGGCAACATCAAAGGTGATTTTATTCCTTCCTTCCTTCCCAGTTACCCCACCTCTGCCACATCCCTGCACATTCCTAGGCAGTGCAGTGTCTCTCCCTCACTGCCTGGTGACACACAGAGCACTGTAGGATCCCAGCATGGGAGTTCCCTCTGTGAAGGAGCTTCTTGCAGCTCAGGGAATGTGTGATCCGTGATCTCTCCATCTCCTCTGTCAGTGTCTGCAGGCCAGCCCAGGCTATCCTTAAACACAACCACGAATAAACACAAGTGAGGGGTGCTGGGCAGCCCTGTGCCATGAAATCATTGTCACAGCAGACTAATCTCAAACCTTAGACTAATCTCAAACCTTAGACGTGGCTGAAAATCTGCAGCCAGCTCCACAGCCCCGTGGTGCCCTGCAGAGAGGCACTGGTGGCAGGTAACAGCCCCTGGTGCTGGTGGCCAGGGACCGAGCCTGGAGGTTCAGCAGCGCTTTTTGACAGGCTGACAGAGAAAAATGAGACAGAAAAATGAGAAGTGAGGCTTAAAATGGGGTGGGGCCTTGCTGTAGCCTTGTGTGCAGGAATGTGTAAGTGATACTGAAGGGCTGTGGGTCAGGGCAGCTCCTGGAGAAGGGGACACAGTGGGATCCCAGAGAGGGACAGACAGCAGAGCAGGGGGAAAGCACTCAGGGACTCAGCCCCCAGGGCTCTGGGGAGTGCATTGGTTCAAGTGGCTGCTCTCAGTTGTTATTTGAAGCTGCAGCACTTCCACACTGCCTCTCCTCCTACCCATAATAAGCAATTAATCTAAGTTAGAGAGGTCCCAGCTCTCTTCTAGCTGTGTCTGTGGTGCTACTGGAGGAATGCTAAAGCTTGATGCCCACCATATGCTTGTAGGTGTTCAGAATATACTCAGGGAAAAAAATGTTTAACCTGACGACGTCTGGTGCAGATGCAAAACCTGCCTCTTCTTACAGATTTTAGGGCTGATGTTTGTTTAAAATAGTCACAGCACCGTTGTATCCTATTTGAAAACCATATTTCTGGAGGTGCATAGGATATCCCTGTCCTCTGGGTGCTGGTTGCTGTTCGCTGACCTCCACTAAAGGATGTGCTTGGCTGAACATCTGATTCCAGGCCACAGCCCCGGCACGTTTTACACTAATACCTCACAGAAGAGGAGTCAAAGCCTTCAATTCCCTCTTTCCTTTAAAGTTTTCTATCCCTTCAGGCCACTCCATGGTATCTAATAATTTCTTGATACTCGAGGGGATGTTTTTATCTTTATTGATCATGGCTTTGCAGACCGTTCTACGTGCCTTTGAACCTTACACTGACAAAAGGTTTTTGTAGCCTCAGCACAGCAAACGTTTCATAATACCTTTCCTCGTGTTGTGTTTCATCTCAGATTCATGTACAAATTCCATTTCTATTCCTTGTAAAGCACAGAGTATGGCTGATTTCTTTCTTACCTGTCTAAATTCACTTTTTAATCAGGTGGCCACCCTGAGCTCTTGCTAATAAGACCTGCCCTGGTTCTGGACGCATGAGTTTTTTGTGTCCCTTGGGCTGCCTGGAGTTAACCAGCTCTGTAAGGGGCTGTAGGAACAGAACTCAGTGCAACCCATGTGGTTTTCTGAAGCACAGTCTCATGATATTTTTATTTGATTTATGTCTTGCTGTTCTTTCCTGTTTTCTGAACACGATGTTCATTTTTCTGACGGAGTCCTGAGGTTGTTTGGATATCTTTAGGGTGGGAGTGAGTTCATCGCTCTTCCAGTTTTGATCAATTTCATTATTTTTCCTCTTGAGCTTATTGTTTTTTCAGTCCACTGTGTATTACTTCACATTTGTGAACATTTCATACAGATACAAAGCAGATGGAAACTTTTCTCATCTTGGGTTGGGGACTCAGAATCACTTCACCCACCTGCAAGCAAGTTGGTGAGGCTGAAATGGCTCTTCAGCTGTTGTTTCATTTGTGTGGGGAAAAAATTGTAACTTGAGTCATGCAACTGGAAGTACTTTGTGTACACTGCAAATCTGAAATGGACTCAGGAAATTTTTTTGATCCATTTAACTTTTTTCACTGATTTATATTTGTCATTTTTTAGATTTGTGGGGGTTTTTTATTCTTACTTAAATTTCTGATTCTGCATTTATATATATATACATATATATTTATATTTACAATGTATATTACCATCTTATATATATGAATCTTATTCTTACATGGCCATTTGAAAAAAATGTATTTAAAACATAGTGTGTAATTTAATAAATTTAAAGCATTTATGTGTCCCAGAGCTGTCATAGTATAGTGTGATCTTGAGGTATAAGGGTTGTGACACAGGATTCAGGGAGCTCAAACATTGTGGCAGCTTTCCCATATCTGCTGGGTGTGTTCACATCTGTGATGTAGGGGGGACTGAAGTCACTTAGTCTTCATGAACCTATGGAACAGGAATAGATGGGTTCATGCACAGCACTCATTTGAAAGAAAATTGAAATTTGTTTCTAATTCCAACATGTGACTTTTAGAAATTCTGGATTTCTGCCAGGCCTCTGACTGATTGCAAAACTGACATGGAATCTGCACAAAAAAAATCCCAACCTGCTTCTGTGTTTGCTTTTGGTGGTGTGAAAGTCAGTGTCAGGTATTGCTGTTGTTGTTTTTCTATACTGCAAGCACATATTTAGGAGAAGAGGAAATAATTGTATTACAAGGAAGGGGAGATGAACACCCGAAAATTCAGGATATTTCAGAAAAATCATAGCTGAAATTCTTTTCATATAGCCCATAAAATTTAGGGGGTCAGGGTCAGCTGTTCTTCCTGATGAAAAAACCTATATGAATAATTAATTCCTCATACATTCATTTTCATGTTAGCAAGTTGTTTGCAACCCTGCCTTGATTTGCTTAAATTTGGTGTGTTGTTTGAAACACTGGCTTGTGTAATTTCCTTGAGCAGTCTTTGGAAGGGCTGTTACTTGTGAGTAATTTTTTGCAAGGATTTACTGCTAAACATGTTCCAATTTGTTGTCTCTCATTGTGCTGCTCTCTCTGCTGTCATGCTCAGACATCCGGTGGCAGCACTTACAATTGAAAATTTGAATTTAAAACTTTGCTCCTCACAAAGTTTATTTCCATTTAAAATCTGATAATTCGGTGGAAGCACTCTGCATTCTAGCTTGGTAGGATTTTTATGAAATTCAAACTCAAAAAGAGCAGTGAACAGGGCAAATAAAAAATTCAGACTTGCTCCTTTTTGCAGCATAATTCAAGCCCTGTTTTTACAAAAATATTTGCAATGAAATTATTGTTTAGATTGGCTGAACACTTTGTTGAGAAATCCCTTTTTTTTGCCATTCAGGTCAGATGCTTGACATGTAGTGCTGACCTGCTGTAATATTGTTTGTTTGCTTCTCCCTGTTAGGAACTTCCAGGATGGAAGAGAGGAGGAGATTTCAGTTTTCCTTGGATGTTGTCATCAGGGTCTTTACAATGGGGTTTGAGTTTGGCCAAAAGTTGTGTAGGGCAAGATTCTGTGTGGACTTTAAGCTTTGTTTAAAATCCAGCAACAACCTAATCTGTGTCCTAAACCCAGACTGTTCGCTCTAAAAGAATTCAAATAATGTAAACTTAAAACTCCAGCTCTCTCTCTGAAGCCTGCTAAACATAAAATTGTGAATTTATGGAAGGAGGGGGGGAAAAAAGAAACTTAACTACAAATCACAAAATGGTATGCAGTAAGTCCTACTCCTCGGTGTCTAAGCACAGTTTGGATTGAGGGTTAGACTGAAGAGGTTTTTAGGGACTTCATTCAGCTAGAGCCAGAAAAGCCCTGTTTCCACCTGATTTTCCCAGTGGTCATTATTATTGAGGCTGGGGCAGGCACGACTCAGCCATTGTCCCTTCAAAGTGAGTGGTTGGAAGTGAGCAGTTAACAGGGACATTTAAAACATCTATTTGCACTTTCACACCTCTAATTCGGTGAAACTCGGGCAGGAATTTACTGCGGGTTGGGGCTGGGTGCTGTAGAATTTAAATAGAAATGCAGCTGGACCAGCGGGTGGCCTGATGGGGAGGGGAGGTTTTTCTGTTTATTGAGATTTCCGAGGTGTTTTTGGAGCCCTCGTTACTGGTGGTGGCAATTCCACACTGGGAATGCTGGAAAGAGGTGACAAAAGTAGAAATTCACAGTGATGCCTAAGCTTTTTATATATTTCTCATATATTTGTAGCTTGGTAGATTGCTAATGTATGGCTGTAGTACTTTTCCTGCCCTTTCCCCCTAATTTTGGAACACATCCCTGAAATATTTAGATTCCTAAATAATCTTTATTCCAAATAGGGGACCTACAATAAGAAGTGGGGCAGAGAACCCCTTGGACCAACTCCGAGGGGCTGACCCAGGGGTGGGTTACTGGGGCAGCTGAATCTCCTATTGGATGTAGCTGTTAAATATCCTAATTAATTGATCACACTTATAAGATCACAGACATTTATTTCTGGATGTGCCCATCACTACTGGAACACCTGGAAGCTTCCAGATAAAGATCTGCTTTTTACTTTACTATTCTATCACTGATGCAAGGGGTTTTTCTCTTTTGATTATAGGCAACAGCAGTGCAGCCAAAAGTGAGATATAAAGGGAAGCTCTCCACAGCAAATGGTAGATTTTAGGCATTTTAAGAGCTTTATAAAGCACTTTTCTCTGCCTGTTCTGAGGAGCTTACAGACTGTCCTAACAATAATGAGTGGCTGGCATTGAGGGTCTGTCAGCCAGCTACACATCCCAGGAAATGCCCATGTGCCTGTATTTCCTTAAAAGCACAGCTTAGGCTGGGTTATGAGGGGGGAAAAACCCAAAATTCAGCAACATGCTGGGGGTTTTTTTGCCTTTAATGGTTTGGTGTTGGGAGAAAGTAAATGAAGGAGCATTGATACACCCAGGCATGTGATTTATTATCCCACCAAGATGCTGAAAAATATAAGCACATTGAAAATCATGTTCTGAGGGGTAGCTAAAGGAGTAGGGAAGACTGAAGGATTGACCTTTGGGGCAGTTGAAGTTTTATTTGGTTATTATCCTAGTGGAAGCCGTGGCAGGTTAGGTTGTTTTTTGGGTTTTTTTGGGTTTGGTTGTTGGTGGTTTTTTTTGGTTTGGTTTGGTTTTTTTGCCAACAGTGGAGCTAGGAAACAAAAAATATTGACATTTAGAGAGGCGTACCATTTTTGCAGCCTCAGCTGCATTGTTTTTCCCCTTTGGTCATTTGTGTTGCCCCTCTGGATTTCTCCAGCTCTCCTTTCACTCCAAGGAGCAGCCCACAACATGATTATTTGGAGAGTATGAAAACAACACATGAAGGCCCTTGGCAAAAGCACATGTGCCCCCTTTAAGAGGTGAATTGTACTTTAGGGACTAAATTACCAATTCTGCTAAGAGCATGTTAAAAATGGGCATGAAGAGATGGAACTCCAAAGATTTTTATCTTTAAGGTCCAGGGATAATCAAGTAAACAGAATAACTCTACTTCTCCTTGGCATGCCATTTATTTACTAGTTTCCTGTTGATACACATGTATGCATCTGACTCTGATTGCTGTAGAAGATAAAACTGAAATTTGCTTTCTGTGCCACCTGTTGGTTTTGGGGTTGTCTCTTGAAATAAAATTCTTGTTAGACCTGAACTCTGTGCTTCAGCTCACCATAATCATAAAGGCCATAGGATTTGAGTTGCAGCCAGGCTCATAGGGAGCAATTTCACTTTACAAAATCAGCTTTTAATTACCTAAAATTTGCCACAGGAAATTACTTTATGTTTTTGGGGATTTTTTAAAAATGCTTTCCTCTTTAAAAGAAATTGACTGTGGAAAGGAAAGCCCAGATTTAGAAAACTGAAGGTTGGTTTTGCTGTTTGGAGGAATGGATGGAAAGAGAGAGAGGCTCCTACAGTACAAAGTCTGGCATTGTGTGTGCACAGCTCCTCTGTGTATTTGCAGAAGAAGTGGCAGGACATTTTCATTTTCTTTGTCTCAGTTCCTGGATTTTACAAGTTAGTTTGTCTCTTTTTCTCCCCAGACAGCAGCCAACCAGAGATGAGATTTTCATGCTGTATTGGGAAGGGTTCTAATGATGTTTTCTGTGTTTTTTCTTGCTAGTGCAGCAAAATTTTCCCTGTGTTGTGACAAAAAGCTGTGCTAATGACAATACACCATAGTTCTCCTCACTGCAGATGGCTCAAAGGTTAATTCCAACTGTTAAAGTAATGGACACATCCAGAGAAAGCTTCCAGCCACAGGATGTTTTGTAACTGGCATCTCACTGTTCAGTTTGTCTCTCCAAACTGAGTCTTGCTGTTTGGTTTTTTTTTCAGGGCACCACATGTCAGTAAATACAACTTTGTAGGTGTAGTAATTACAACAACAGTCGGGGTGAACAGGATAGAAAATCTTGCCATGACTGTCAAACGATGATATGAGATGGTGTATCATAGTTAGTCAAAGCAACAAGCTAAAAAGAGTTAAAAAAAAAAGGAAAAAGAAAATAAAAAGGAGGGGAGAGAAGAAAAGATGGAGAGAAATGTTCTATTTCACTTCCCCTGAGCAAACATGTAATTTCCATGATTTCTTTTTAATGACTCTCTGCTGAAGCTGGTAGGTACTGATTTATGAAAAGCTGTAAAGGATCAGGTGGAGCCCTGCAGGACGTCGTTTACAGCTGCACGGACTGCAGCCCGTCTAATTTGTCTGCTAAAGTGTGAGCTCATGGCACACATCACCCAGACCATAAATTCCCTGTTCAGCCCTTCTGTCTAGGGGCTGGGGCAGGGGGAAAAAACCTGCCAGGGTGTGCAGATGCTCTGCAAGCCCAGCTTTCCCCTGGTGCACACGAGGAGACAGCACAGACTCTTCGCAGCGAGGCGAATTCCTGCTCATTGATAAACAGTCCAGATGTCCTCTCTGAGGAGGAAAGTAACTAATTTTTGTTTGGAATCCTGCAAGAAGAAAAATGATACTTTACAGTGCTGGTTACTCTGAGGTCACTCGCATTAAAATTAGGTCATATTTTTTGTCATGATGATACTTTGATCCAAGTAATAAACATAAAGGCTCTTTTGGGCCACTCTAATTCCTAATCCTAGAGACCTGTTCTATTTCAACTTGTTTATACTTTTTTTTTTTTCATTAGTGATTCTTGAGTCAGACCTTGTTTTATTAGACTTAAGTTAAAAAGGTGTACTAGGCTGGGGAAAAAAAAATCTGTTCTTTATCACTAAGAACACTTCATAAATACTCTTAATTAATATCTTGGGATTCCAGACACTGTACCCAGAAAACCATAAATAAAAAACCATTGGCTTTTCACAGGACAAACAGTAGTCAGTGAAACTCAGGCCTTACAGCTACTGATTAAAACTATCTTGGGCCTGATTATCAAACTGAGCCTTTAAAGCTGGGTATCATGAAGGTGTGTAAGATTTGGTTTGACCGTGGCACCAGCACATGAAGTGAGCTGCTGTCTTGGGGGACAGGGCAGGTTTCTGGTGTCTTCTGTTGCTTTTCTTTCCATGGGTGGCTGTTCCCAGCATGTGAACTCCAGAGTTGGTGTCAGTGATCACAGTCCTTCTGGGCTCTGGAGGGAAGGTAGCCAGGCAAAAGCTGTCCCCATCAGGGACATCTCAGCTCTGGGACCTGGTGAAAACTGATTGTGTGTGTTTGGAGTTAAGATTTTCAAGCATCCAAGTAGCTCCTTAATTATGCTCTGTGTTCCCAGAAGGGAAAAAATACTATATTAACTTTCTGAGCCTGAAAGAAATCAGCTGATTGATAACAATCAGGAAAACATCAGAGTAAAAGGAGCTGTTTAAGATAAGGCCAATACTAAAAATCATTGTTCTTTTCTTCAAAAGTGAAAGGTAAAAGTCTTAATGTAACTAATGTTACTTATGTCACTGATGTGGTATCCCCTGACTCCAGGGCAAGTCAGGTGTACTGGAAGGATGTGGTGTTGTAGTACTGCTGATTTTGGTGAAATTTAAGACGTACTGGAATTGAGAAGGATTTGGATTTTCTAGGCTTCTTATAAGGTTAAAATCACTGTGTTTAAATATGTGGTTCTCCTGGTGCCTTTAAAATCTCCTCCTATTTATGTTTGTTCCAGTGATGAACAGAGATGACTTGGGTTTGGAGTGAAAAGAGTGTTTTACAACCCAGATCAGTTCTCCAGTTCCAGTAGCTGTTACCTACCTGTTACACTGTGTAATCACTGCCTTTAAATTATGCTGTCAGTCCAGCCACCTCTCATTTTCACTGCTTTCAGGGACAAAAGTCACTTCAAATGGGTTCAGCAGCAGTAGTCAGACTCCTGTGCAGGTTACTAGAGGGAAAAAGAACTCTGGAGCAGAAAATAGACTGTGAAGTTGCAGAGATAACTGCTTTGAACATTCTCTAGTTCAGTCTCAGGCGCAGCACAGCTAAGCACATGCTTGGCTTTAAGTCTGCAATAAAACAATAAAAATAAGGTACTTTGCTTATTGTTGAAGCTTCCAACTTAGTAGCAACATTTAGGATTTGTCAGTGGGCCACAATATTCTGAACATTTGATATGACCAAATTCCACCAAGACACTCAGCTTGGAGCCTGGAGTGTGCATTGTCTGTGTGATGTTTGGGACTAGGTGAATCACATAAATATAACCTAATTTAGTCTTTGTTAACATTAAATTGTGAGGTACCAATGCACTTCGTGAATGCTGCAGTGATTTAAACACAGGCATGGGAAGCTGGTGCTCTTCAGCAGGATGATTAGACAGCATTTGTCAGAGCTGCCACCACCAGTCCCGTGGTGGCCTCAGCAGCTGAGAACTCCCACAGACAAACAGCAAAGCCACATCCAGCCTGGATGCTCCTGCCACTGCTGAGTTCAGGCACAAAATAAATCTGTGTTTCTCCCTGTTCCCTAAATTCCATTGCATTATTCTCTCATTTCAGGCCATCAAATCTCCTCCTGGACCAAAGCAACGTTGACATTTCAGCCTTCCGCAGCACGGGTGATTGGCTCAATGGATTTCGGACAGGGCAGTGCAAGGACATCTTCACAGGGGTGGAGTACAGCTCCTGTGACACCATAGCCAAGATTTCCACAGAGTAAGTTGCAATCTGCAGTGGGTTTTCATCATAGCTACAAGTTCAAACATAAGCACAAAGGTAGCACTTTTATATGGCATTTTTCTAATCCTTAGCTAAAATTTTCTTACATTTAAAGAGACAAATGGGAATTATTTGTTGTAGTCGAAATAGCCATGAAGGAAACCTGTGTCTGGTGACTGTGTGAAGGCCATGGTCCCACAGCTTTTTCTCACTAAATACAAGGAAATTCCCAATTTCTTCCAATTCAGTAGCACCATGCATCATCTGGTACACTAGCATCACTTCCTTTCACTGAAGTTTCTCCGTTGATTCTTTAAATTCTGTATTTTACATGGGAGTTTCACTACAGCTGGCACATTGCCAATCTTTCCCTTTATTGCCCATCCCATATTCCACCAAACCAGGTGAGGGGGCAAATTCGTTGTAGCTGTTTTCCTCCTCCATGCTAATAATTACTCAGGGGCTGAACTCCCTCCTGCTATGCTTGGAAGTGAGCAAATGGCAAGTTTATTACATTCTAAATGCAATCCATCTTTGTTCCAGTGACAAGTAGGAGTAGGGTAATGTTCTTTCTGCACCTGAAAAGGCATCAAGTACAGTTAAAAATTTAATGCCAAAGGAAATCTTAATTCCCAGTTGGGCTGGCTGGATACACGACAAGTTATGGAGAAGTATGCAGCAGCTGTGCTACCAACAATTAAACACATCAATGCCATTAATTAGTGTATTACTGCCTCTATAAAAAGGGTGCTAATGGCTTTCTGTAACAATTACCCTTTGGGGACAGTGTAGAAATCCTCTAGGAATGCCCAATTTCCTGTGAGCCCCTGGTTAATTAGCCCTTCACAGGTGTTAAAGCACCTCTGTGTTGCACAAGGAACAATGAGACTGGAGATCCTGGACAAACAGGAGCAGAGACACTGGAACCTTGGCCATGGACTCCTTCACCTCAGTAGCAGAGTTTAGAGGACCTTTCACAGGGCAGTGGTGTGTCAGCACTGCCCAGGAAGAGCCATCAGATTGGTAGGGGGATGGAGGTGTTAGAGAGGCTCAGCTGATCCAGCAGTGTCCCCCTTGCCCCAAAACCCCAGTGCTTGCATCACTGGAGAACGATTTCTTTGCCTTTTGAGCTTTCACTCTGTTTTTCTGCAGCCCCCTTGTGTTTTCAGACAGTGGCTCTCAGTGTTTTTACACAGCAGGGCTTGTGTTTCAGCATTATCCCTGTACCTGGAGGCTCCTGCAGTGCAGCAGTGTGAGATGGGCAAGTTCATTGCTGTTTGCTGGGATCAGTGCTGTGAAATTCAGCATCCTCACTCACACACCTCCTCTTTTTTTGCAGTGACATGAAGAAAGTTGGCGTTACAGTGGTGGGCCCTCAAAAGAAGATTGTCAGCAGTATCAAAGCTCTAGAAACTCATACAAAGAACAGCCCTGTTCCTGTGTAAGGTACCAAAATGATGTTGCTCAGGAGAGGAAAAAAAAAAGGAGAAAAGTTGCATCGCAGGTCAAAAGTGATGGCTGACAAACGGCAGCATTTAAAGGAGTTCTTTGCAACAGCTTTGGAAACGCAATGGTTGAGATTTCAAACCCACAAGACACTCAAATACTGAGTATAAATGCCTTAAAAATAGGAGCAAACTTGTTTTCTATCTGTTAATCCTAAAGGGTGGGTGCTCTTGACTGACTGTTAATGCAGATAGTAAATATCAAAAGAAAAAAAAAAACACGTGAAAAATCCTTCCAAGTAAAAACCAGTGTTACTAAAACCTAGAGCCATTTGAATATTAAGTGACTGAATAACAGAAAAAAAACCATGGACATAAAAGCTGTGTATTTGATCTATACAGCAAACAAGAAGAAAGAAAGACTTGCAGTATTTTTATACAGAAGAGATCTGTAACAGGTATTTTATTTCTTTAAAAGCAAGGAAAATAGAGGACTATACCTCACAACCTGTCTGGCCATATTTACTATAATGTCATTGTAACATGCTATTTCAGCTTCAGGAAGGAACACAGAAATAAAGCTTGTAGTAACTTTGAGTTAGTTGACAAAAGATTTTCACCATTATGTTAGCTTCCCTAACTGTGTTCATTTAAATAGAAACAAGTCTTAATTTTTAAAAGGCTTATTTATTTTCTTGGTTTGTTTTATTTTTTTT
>VXBC01006188.1:86156-129524 GCA_013399945.1 Ploceus nigricollis
TGGGGTGGGGGGCTGACCTCTGGGAAATGCTTCTGGAGACACAGACCCAAGTTCTTAGAGTTTCAGACACTTGAAAACTTTGCACCAGCCACCCTCAGTTTCCTCCTGNTTTATGCTTAAATACCTTAACCTGGCTGTATTATTGCCAAGTGCCAAATGTTACCCAAACTTCATTGGTTCAACCTGAGAAATTGTCTGAGGGTTAGTTACTAGATCATTTTATACTCATAGCATCATGCATGGAATACAGAAGGAAAGAAAGGTGGTCTTTTTTCCAGCACTGACACTATGAAAAGCATCTGGACTTCTTTTGTAAATGAGATTTCTTCCATTTGCTGTGAGTGGTATTTTCACCCAGGCTGGGGTTTTGACAGTGGTGTGTGCACTGATCTTTAGATCAGGATCTGCCCCAAACAGCACATCCCATTTCCTTCCCCAGGGCTGCTTTCCTGACACAATAAAGAGCCCTGTTCTTGGGTGGGGTTCAGGTGAGAGATCTGCCAAGAAAATATAAAACAGGGCCAGGGTTTGTTGTATCCTGCTTTAACTGATGATGCTTTTTGAGTTCCCTGGTAAGTGACCCTTGTTTAAAAGGATGGCTTAAGCTGTGAAGGGAGGCTTTGGTGTGGAAGTTTACACATGCCTGAGCTAGAAACCCCCCTGCAGAGGCACTGCCATGCTGTAGGGGACCAGAATTTTTGGCACAGCTTCAGTGAGTACCTGTTCCTTGAAAGAAAGCAGAAGGGAGCCCAAGTCTAGGAGAACATTCACATCTCCCACTGGAAAAAGGAGACTGGAAGGTGGATTTTGGGGGCCCTCCACCATTTTCAGTGTCTTCCAAAGAGCTTCCCAACTCCTAAGTTTTTGTTCTGGAGCACATCAGTCCCAGTTCTGAGCAGACACCACTCTTTGCTCTGAAAATGAGTGGTTTAAAACACAGTGTGAGCCATTTCTTGTGCTTCTTAATGCTCTAGATGTGATGCCAGGCACACAGACAGCAGGCCTTGGTCACCAGGGGAAACCATTCTGCTTCCCAACATGATATTCTGGAATCCAGACCTGACTCTGATGATGAATCCCTACAAGTCCAAGACTGTGTGAGAGGCAGATGACAAAATGGCACATTGTGTTTTCTCTGTGCATGCAAAAGGAGGTGACCACTTGTGCTTCCTTCTGTTGGCTTGGGTTTTGAAGCTCCTTGGTATATAAGTGAGGAAAGAATCAGTTTCTATGGTTTCTGGGGCTGAAACTGTTCTGCTTGAATCCAGGACTTAAAAAATGTCCAGGCACCACATTTATCACGCAGTACTAAAGAGAAGAAGTGTTAGAGGCTTTTTCCTGAGTGCTGGTAGTGAGCATGTTGTAAAGGACTGGGTTTGAAACACACTCACAGCATAATAATTAGTAATTCTCTCTGTAAGAGAAGTGAATGGGTTTTAAAATTGAAATTTAAAAAAAAAATGGAAGAAAGGTAAAATAAAGCACTTAAGCTGTAAAGAACACTTCCCCTTATCTGCCCTAATCTATCATGAAATGCAGCAAGCTGGATAGAAAAGCTGTTTTGTGTTGCTTAGGTCATTCAGAATCTTTCTTTACTTTGGGTTGAGATTGCCCTAAATCAGACACTGTTACTGAATTTAAGCCACCAAAACCCAGTGGCAAACACTGTCTGTGTGGGGACAGCTTTATGTGACATTTCTCCTCAGCTTCATTCTGCTGCTGGAGTGTGGGGGCAAGGGGCTGGGGTGGGGGGCTGACCTCTGGGAAATGCTTCTGGAGACACAGACCCAAGTTCTTAGAGTTTCAGACACTTGAAAACTTTGCACCAGCCCCCCTCAGTTTCCTCCTGCCATGTGTCCTGTCATGTTCCTTGCCCAGTGTTCAGGCATGCTCAGCATAAAGGATTCAATCTCACCGAAGGGCAAAAAAAAAGAAGCAGCTGGGTTTTGCTTTTCTTTGCTGTTAGGAGTTGAGAGTTTTTAAAACCCATTTGGTTTTCTCTCCCTGTCAGAAGTTGATTTGTACTGTAAGTGGCCTCTGTTGCAAGCATCCTGTACTCCCTGTCCCCCTGTACATATGTAAACATAGCAGTGTACAATTCTTCAGTGTGGAGTAGAGAAATAGAGGTCGTGTGGCCATCTGCCTGTACAGGTTATGGACATCAAGCAAAATGCAAACTGCTCATAAAATGACATGCCATATTATTGGGTTTGTACCTTTCAATATAGTTTCCATTTTATTTATTTCTGTTTACATAATCTAGTTTTTGTGCTGTAACTTAGCATCCAATAAGCAATGTATAGATGTGATTTGATTGGCAATATGTATTTACTTTAACTTGTATTTCAAAAGCATTACTTACTCATTTAGATGATATATTGTGCAATTGTAGATGGCCTCTTACTAATGTAAAATGATTTGTAGTGGAAACATTTATATTTTTATAATAAACATAATGAAAGTATTTTTTACATACTGAAATACTGAGGTGATTGCTTGGAGGACAAAGTAAATTTATTTGATTAGTGTGATAAAATTGTAATTAAATATGGATAAATTCTGAGTGTTAAAGCATGGGTCTGGAGTGAAAGCTAGATATTACCTATATTATCTATTAAAAGAAACAAGCAGTGCAGGTTTTAACTAAACAGACCAGCATTTGTGCAAAACTGACTTACATCAGTCAAAGACTTTACTTTCTCCATGGATACTGGAAAACATCATCTTCTACAGCCTGCCTATGGGATATCAAAAAAAGCTGTCATTTATTTTAGTTGTGTCAAGTATTTCCAAACTTTTGCTTTCTTTCCTCCCTCGCCAGTGGACCTATTTTCATCTTATTAATATGTTGAAACCAGTCAAAGATGTACTTTTCAACAAAATAAAATAGCCCACCACGTACTGTAATTTCACCCCATGATCATTTCTTGCCTCTGAGTATCTGTATTAGATAATATTTTGCCCCTGTTTTGTTATGTCCCTGCCATGTTGTTTCTGTGTGCTTCACCCAAGTACAGGGTCTTTGAAAATGCCAACATACACAACTCAGGAATCCTCTTCCTAGGAAAATAGGAATGGTTTTGATGCTTGCCAGTTTCTTGAATTTTACAGGTTCTTTCTGTACCATAACTGATTTTGCATGCTTTTGTATACTACTCTGCTTACTGGTGCAAAACAATGAATGATATACCTGTCCTGGAGTCTGTAAGTTGATAAACTTTATGAATGTGGATGTAGCATACTTTTTTTTTTTTGGAGGGGGGGTGGCATTCTGTCTTGGTGTGTTCCACAGAAAGGGGAATCACAGAAAAAAAAGTCACCCAGAGCTGGACTTGTCCTTAAATGACCACAGCTGGACTGGAAGCCCCTTGTCCTTCCTGCCACCAAAGTGCTTCATGCTGTGGTGGATAAATGGTGTCATTTTAGCTTCCAAACAGAGGGGTTTGATGCTGTGCTTGAGCACCAGGGCTCTGGTGGGATCTAACTATGCAGATAATGGTGCAAACCATTTTCTCTGTGAGTAGGTTTCACCTCAGCAGTTGTGTTACCCCAGCATTATATTTGCTCTAGATCCTGGAGGGCACCATGGCTATTGGTGTTTTTATTGCTTTTACTGTAAAATGGTATTAATTTAATTCATTAATGTAGCCAGCTCTGGAAGGGCAGCAGGATGCACTCATTTAACAATAGCAGGACAAGGAATTGCCTGGCAGCCCCCACCACCACAGAATCCCAGAATGTGCTGATTTGGAAGGGACCCATCAGGATCATCAAGTCTGGAGAGGTAAATTACTGATAATCACTTCCATAAATTCAATATGCCTGTCAGGGCTTTTTAGTGCTGCCCAAGTGGTGTTTTTCCACTCTGCATTTCTTCCCAGGGATGATGCCCAGACCCAGATTACTGCACCATTGAAAGCCCAAGCAGTGCCAACTGAAATCAGAGCATTATTTCTGCTGTCTCACACGTGCCACCCCTGTTAATTCATATGGATATCCATGCTATTGACTTCCTTTCATTTTCTGAGCTGCTCTGATTCCTCAGATCCTTTCCAAGCTATCACTGCCTGGTCAGTAATTCTCCATTTAACAGGTGTGCACTCAGCACACCTTTTTCAGTCCTTGGTCCAATCCTTTGGGATTCCTTCATGAATTTTACTTTCCCAATTTAAAAAATACTTATTTTAGAGATATTTCTCTCAGCTTTGATTCATTCCCAAATACAAAGAGGCACATGGTGTTCATGAAGGTTACTCATGCAAAGATGAACAGCACAAAACACAAAGAACAGCTTTCCCTTGGCTTCCTCATGATCCTTTTCAGATGGCCAGAGAACCTCTAGTAAATGAAGAGTACTCAGTACATGGGATTTTTCAGCTCACTCTGCTTTCACATTCAAATGATTTCATAATAGCCCATATTTCCCCAGTTAGCTCATGAGAATGTCATGGGGGACAGCACCAGAAGTCTCAGTAAAGACAAGATAAATCACATCCACTACTTTTTAGATTATCCTGCCACAGAAATAAATTAGATGAGTTTGACAGGATTTGTTTATTCTTGACAAATCTGAGTTGGTTTCTTAAGACCTTGTAATCCTCCAGCTGCTGTATATATATCTGTATCTATATATAAGTAAAATCTTTCTGGGTATTTGAGGTTAGCATACCTGCTCTGGAATTGCCTGGCTCTGCTTTTCTCCTCTCTTTAAAACTCAGGATGATCTTTGCTCCTCTCCAGTTGCCTGGGCTCCAGGATTTCTCCAAGAGAATAGCCAGTACTTGGACCAGTCCCTTGTTGCTATAATCTATGCTATAAATAAATAATAAATATAAAAATATAAATAAAATATATAAATATATAATAAATGCTATAAATCCCACAGACTCTGAAAGCCTGAATGCATCAATCACTTTTGACTGTTAAGATTCCTAATTATGAAACGGAAATAAAATGCACCCAGACAAATATTTTAGTGCATGACCAGGTTCTGCTTTGAATTTTTGCCATCAAGCAATGACTTAGAGTCATCATTAAAGGAACATTTGGTTAGCAAATTTCATTATTAATTTTTAATTAGATTCAGCAACTAAGGTTATATCACTTTGAAGGTAGTTGAGCTTTATTAGAAATCTTTAAATTCACTCTATTGCTCTCCACGTAAGGGAAGAAATATCCTTTATCTTCACTCCTCTTTTATCCAGTAGTCTTAGAAAGCTCAGTTTTTAAGTTTCTTCAGTAAAGTGAGTGTCTACTCACAATGGATTTGTAATTAATACTGAGTTTAGCTTCCAGCCCTTTAAAGAAGTGTATGTTTGCAAGAGAGTGTGAAATAACCAGGGCTTTTTATTCTTAATTTTTGGGGATTTCGGGGAGCAGGCTTTTGGCTTCTTCTCCTGCCTCAAGGCCTGTAAGGACAAAAAAAAATGAGTGTTTAGTCTCAATGTTTTCATGGGAGTGTAGAGTAAAACATTTTATTTTAAGGCACTGAGATGAAATGAAGCCAGTAAAAAACATATAAATGCTAAACCCTATTTGTTTAAATTAAAAAAAAAAAAAACCAACCAAAACCAAAACATGGAGGTCTGGTAGTTTTGCACCATAGTCTGACCAGGGATTCAAATAAACATCTCTGATGTCAGTTTTCCTGTCATTCTCCCTCTCCACCCAGCAGGAAATTGTCCTTAGGTATAGTTTACGTTTTATTTGAAGCATTTTATTTTCACGGGGTGGTTCGCTCTTTGCACTTGCATTACTCTCAGAGCTCGTGCAGCTCAACAGAGGCTAAAACTGGGCTCAGATCACAGAAGTTTTGTGTGGCAGAGCCCCCTCCTCCTGCAGGCTTTCCCTGGTACCTGCTGTCCCCTGCTGTCCCCACCAAGCATCGTCCTGACCCCTCCTCCCTCTGCTGCCAATCCCCATCTGCTGTGGGGATTTTTACAGCCCAACCTCCCAGAAATTCCCCCAAAAAAAAGGATGGGAGATGACTTGAGGAGATATTTTAGAGTCAAAGCAGTGTTTCAGTGGCTGCACTGTTAATTGCTTGCCTTGCTGCGCTTTCCCTTTCTGTGCCATCCCAGTTTAACTCTGTGAATCCCATTTAGATTTGCCTGGGATTCTTTCCCACATAAATCACCTTCAGCATAGACATTTTGTCCCCATCTTTTCTGCATTACTTGGGTGGCTTTTTGCAGATCCAAGCTGGATATTTGCTGCCAGGTTTTTGACCTGCAGCTTCCCCTCAGGCTGGTTGTCAGCTAATTACCAATAATTATTCCCATTTTCAGTGTGCCCCTTTAAAGTTGCATCACCTTTTATTATTTAGCTATTTTTAATCTCTTTCTTTCACTCTCATGAAGTTTTTTGGGGGGCTTTAGTTGAGGACTAAGTCACAATTCCCACTTGGATATACTTTATAAAAAAATTGTGCCTCATTTAACTGAGTTAATAGTTGCCTAATTGTAATAGCAAAGCAATAAAATTCAATCCCTACAGCAATGTGATGCTGTAACTTCCTTTCCTCTCACTGATGGAGCAATGGGCTACCTGCCAAGGAAGTCAAATGAAAATAGGGAACAATATGAAAAAGTAAAATCTATTTCTGAGATTTGGATATAGATATTTTCTTGAGTTTTTTGCTTGGTTTTGGTTGGTTTGGTTTTTTTTTTTTTTAATTTAATATTCAGTTATTACTTGGTTCCATTTTTTACTTTCTGTTCCCAGCTTCTCTCATTGTGCATGTGGGTTTTTGGACACAGAGCAAGAGTTGGCTCACAGAGAAATATATTTCCTGCCTCTTGTACCTCTTCCTCATATATAAGCTGTCCTCTTCATATAAGCTTCTAGAGGGTTTTTGTGAAAAAACAAATATATCAGATACCACCAACAATCTGGAAGGGAACACCTCCCCAGCATGGACTATATAAATAACTATAATTAAGCCAAAGAAACTATTCTATTCCTTCAAAGAAATATAAAATAAAGATTAAATTGAAGCAAACCTCTGTCCCTGGCACCAGCCAGCCTTCAGAGCTGTAACTCAGCTTTATCAATTTCCTGCTGCAAGGTAAGAGATCCCATCAGAAGAAGGACAGAAGGCAGACACTGAAGCACAGGGCTGAAGAAATCAGAGACCTTTGCTGCTCTTAACACCCAAAACTAAGTGCATTCTTTCTCCCTTCTGTTGTAATTTCTGTTCAATATACCCTCTGCTGAACAAGTACCATAACCAGCTAAATTATGCATTTAGACTGTAAAAAAAGATATTTAATAGCACCCACACTCTAAGCAGCTCCTCCATGATTAAGATAATGTTGGGTGATTGTGATCCAGCTCTCTACAGTGTGTAGACCAGGCTCCATCATCTCAACATGTGTTTTGAGGCATAATCTATAAAAATTTATAACAAACATCATGAACACAAGCAGCTCTTTGGGCTGTTCTCTCTGGCTGCCACAACACCTCCTGCTGGTTTGGGTTTCAAGCACTCAGTCTGAACTATATTTTTGTCTTTCTAGTCTGTTTTTAACCATGACAGGCGCAGCACCAAAAGAGCCCTTTCCCCCTAGTCTGCCTGCTTCGATGTTTTCACTGGGATCTCTTGGGTGCCTTTTCAGAGGAACCTCTTTCACAGGATTTCTTCCCAAGCCCAAGTCCTTACCTTTAGCACAGGTAATCACTGGCTGTTCAGCAGCCTCCCAAGGAGTCCTTGCAATGATTTTGGCTGTGCCCTTTTGTTGCTAAGTGCCTGCTAGAAGGGTGCTAAAATTACAGATTAAATAATTTGCTGCTCTCAACAGAAAGATCCTGTGGATCACAGTAGATAGTGTTCCTTGAGAAGACAGAACAAAAGTTTTCCATCTTGTGGGAAAGCAGTGGGACAACCAGCTTGGATATTTTGCTCCTAATCCTTTGTAATTTACAATCTGAAATTTAGATCACAACCTTTTATTATCCTCGATGTCTCTGCAGTATCTGACTGAAAAGGCACAGAGACAAGTGAACCAATGGTCAAAAATGTCTCAGTGGCTTCCCAAAAGGGAAACTTTCAAACTTATCTGCTACTATTCTATCATTTTATCAACAGGACTTCTTTCTCCAAGTAACTGTTCTTGTCACACTGTAAAACATTGAGTTTGCTATGACAGGTCTGGCTGTGTGTAGTTACTGTGATACTGAAGCTATAAAACTTTTGAAATATTCTTGAAATATTTTTAAAACATTTAGCAATTAAAAGTTTTATGGGCTTGGATCACCAGGTATATGAAATCTGCTTGATGTTTTAGGCTAAATGTTAGTCCTGTATCTTGAGGGAGTTGTTGCCATTACTATGCAGACAAAAACTATATCTTCCAGTACAAAGGAATCTGAAAAAGCTCAGAAGGGTTGTCAGAAATTTCACCTACAGTTTGTGAAAAGCTGATTAATTTTCCAGTGGGAGAGTGAGAGAAAAAAAAAAAAAAAAAAGATCTGGTTTAGTCCCTGAAATACCAAGCTCAGTAATATCAGAGGCAGGAGCAGAGGACTCAGGGGAAGCATTCCTGTTTCCTTCATTTAGCCTTAGCAGAGTTTGGACACAGGGCTAAAGTTACCCCTCTCTCCAGAGATGCTGTGCAGGGGCTTGGATGTGGAATGGGAGCAGTGCATTATAAATCTCTTTGCAGAACATAAGAGTGTAAGGTTCTTGGAAGAAAAATACTTTGGCTCTTGTGTCATTTGAGGGTTGTGGCACTTCCAACCTCTCAATAATTGCCTAGCTCTTTGCATTTGTGAGAAAGCAGAATGAGATGCATTAAAAGGGGGTTCTGCATATTGTAAAAGTCCAACTGCAACTCAGAGAAGCACCCCTGAGACTTATTGCTACCATTAGAAGCTTAGAGTAATGTGCACATATTTTTCTTTTTAGGCCATGCACACTTTATCCAACTCTCAGAGGTAAAAGAAAAAAAAAAAGAAAAAAAAAAAGGAAAGGAAAGAAAAACAAAAAAAAATGTTCTATTATGTATGGGGTGTTTTTTTCCTTTGTTTTGATCTTGCCACCACATCCCTGGCATCACACCCCGTGGTGCCACAGTCCCTGGGGCTCTCCTGAAGGCCACAATTTCCCTGTGGTGCTGTGATTTCCAGCACTGCTTCTCATCTGCAGAAGGGTGTGAAGCAGCAGCTATGGGGTGAGGCAGGAAGGGAGGGGATTTCATTCAGGCTGGAGACCCCAAAACTCAGCTCTAGGCTTCCCTGTGGGATACCAGCACCTGGCACAGCCACTGCCCAGCCCTTGCTGGGGCACTGCCAGATTTGGCAAGGCTAAATGGTGGTGGAATACTTCACTAAGGAAAATGCTCATCAGTGGAAACTCATTGCATTTCATTCTCTGTGTGTATCTGGTGTGCCTCAGCAACGGGGGAGAGCCAAGGTAGAAGCCTGACTTTGTTAAGTGCCTCGTTGGCTTTGGTTCTTGTTGGGTTTGTCATTGCATTTTAGAAAATCTCAGGTCTACTTTGTAACCTTAAAACTGGAAATTTTCTCCTTTCTGCTGAAACGTCTTAATGTGCCTTATACAAAACAGTGGGAATGATTAAATCATAGTAAACAGGAAAACAAATACAATGAGGGAGGTAGCTGTGAAATAATTCAGAAGTTTTCACTTGGACACTAGCTATGCTCCAAAATCAGCAGCAAAAGCAGGTTTGAAACCTTTGTCAGCAAAGGCTTTCAAGAAAATAAGTCTGGTGTCTCACAGAAATCATTTGGAATGGCCTGAGGCAGAGAAACCTCTCAGTCTTTTCAGCTTCATGAAAGTTCATGATTCACATGGACTCACACAGCTCTTCCCATCCCTGTCATGCCTCAGGTTTTAGCTTTTATATTTTCAGATNACCCCTGAAAAATCTTTGTCCTAAAAGACAAATCCCATTTTTCCCCTCTGCCTGGTGTGCTGGGCACAGAGAGATGACAACACTGTCTGTGTCTGAGGCAGACATTAATATTGCTGCTGCCTGCATCAGGGCTCATCCCCACCCAGCATGGTCCCTCTGCCCTGCCTGTGCATTGTCACACAACCCTGACACACCGTGAGAGCCACAAAATGGGGGGAAAACCCCAAACTGCCCCGGCTCCCCTGCTGCTCATCACCCCCTGGCTTTTCCCTAACTCTGCACCTCAGCACTCCGGGAACAAGGGAACAACCTGTGCAATCTGTTCCGTGGGAGAACAGCTCACACAAGGACAATTTCCTCCCCTCTGCTGTTGGATATGACCTCCCCTGGGTAGGTGGGGATTTTGGCAGCCTGCACAAAAGCTAACAGAGACTGCAGCAGGAGCTGGAATAGAGCTGTTATGGCTTGACAGCCCTGTTTTGTAATGCACCGGGGGGTTTGGTTACAAGTCAATTGTAGCTTCAAGAAATTTAAGAGTATGGCATCAGCTTGTATGATTTTTTTTTAATGTTTAATACATGAAATTGCAGTAGATTTGGAGACAATGGCTGTAGCAGGCCCAGATGTCTTAATAAAAACTAAAATCAATCAAACAACTTGATTTTGTTGGCGAGTTTTTGCTCTGTAAGTGGAAATAAATGTTTTTGCAACCCTGATAAATTCACTCTGATTTTTTCAGGCACTGCCAAAACACTGGGTTTATATTGTTTGCTGAGTGATTTTTTTTTCCCTGAATTTGTGTTTAAAGAGCACTCTGTTAAAGATCATTTAATGTAACCTTTGTCACTACAGTGTCTATCAATGATGACCAAAAGCATGAAGGGGTCCTGTGGCTTGAGAAAAGACTTTTCACCTCCCCACTCTCTGTAACCTTTATTTTTCTTGAATTAACTAACTAAGGGACATGATGAAGGCAATTAAAGCTTCAGATCACTGACTCCATGTGGTCACAGTAGAGCTTATTTTTATTGTAAGATAATGATTCACAGTGAGGGAAGGAAAGCAAAACATCTTTTGAACAAAAAGATGCAAGGAAGGGATTTTAATTTGATTTTAGTGGGAGCATGGTGAATAAAATTACAGAAATTAAATAAAGCTACATGATATTTACTCCTTGGTAGACCAATGGGAGGTAATCAATGGCCTATAATTGGAAGAATATTTGGTTTGCATCTACTCTCAGCCCTTCCCTGGGCTGAAAGACCCCATCCTTCAAAACCAGGTAGTTACAACACCTGTTATAATCTGCACATTGGGCTCTGTACCTTGCTGTGTTCCCACAGAATTTAGCTCAGTCTCCAAGCCTGGCTTAGTACCTATGTCCTCATAGAACTTCTGACATTTGCATTCAAAAAAATCTCACTTAAAAAAAAAAAAAAAGAAACAAAGAAAGTGTTTCATTTTAATTATCCTCTTCTGAAAAAACTGTCTGTGTGTGCATTTGGGCGCCCAGAGTAGATTTTAATATAATTCAGAGATCAAAACAGTGACACGAAAGTTAAAAATAAACCATGTGGGGTTTTTTCTGGTGTTTTGGGGGTTTTTTGCCACAGTTAGAAACAAGACCTTTTTAGTAGATAGAATCTTATAAAATATTTTATACTCTTGCTGTCAGAAGTCATGTTACTCTTCTTAGGATATGATTCTTACCCACAATTTTAGAGAACCTGTTGAAGCAGCTGTCCAAAGCACGTGAAAATTAGAGGTGGTGGCATCTCCAAAACCTGAAAATTGCCATCCAGATAAATTAAACTGGAAGAAAGCCATCTGTCCTGTTGCTGGGGATGGAAAAAAGATGCCAAGGAGGAGCCTTGCACAGCTGGAAGGCACAACCACCCCACCAAGGGTGCTGCTGAAGCCAAAGGGAGGTGAAATCCCAGCCTCTTATCTTTTTTCCATTCTTCAATGAATGGTTACATCTAGCTGTGGATTCCACAGCACTACCCCTGGAGGATTTTTTTGGACAATCCTGATTCTCAAGGCTTTGGGGGTTTTCTGGTCCATGGAGCATAAAATCCTGAGGAGGCCAGAAAAACCCAGGATTTACAATCCTGCTGAAGATTTGAAAAGACCTTCTGGGACAGCTGCCTCCACACACGACTCCCAGAATCCCAAAAGAGGAGAGTCTGCATATCCATGCCCACCTGCCAAGAAATGGGAAATTTCTAGGCTCAAGCCAGATGTGTAGCTGGAGTTTATAAGACTTCCTGTGCTCTCTCAAATCTGTGGCTTTCTGCTCTGAGACAGTCCTTGCAGCAGAAAAGCTGAGCTCAGCACATCTGTAGACTTATTAGCTGCTTATCGGGTTGCTTTGGGGATAAATATTTTTAGATTTTTCATTTTCCATGAATTATTTTCATGGAATAATTGGAATTTCTACAAATGAGCATTTTTCTACCTAGAAAGTGTTCTCTCAATGCCAGCAGTCCTGAGCAGTGCAGGTGCAGCCGGTGGAGAACTGATATTTTTAAAGAACTTTTTAATGGGTCAGCTAACAAACCCAACAAAACCAATCCATTTTCCTAGGTGGGCATCTTAGGGAGGATTTTGTTCTCTCCTGGGTGCAGTGTGCAGAAAAATATTGGTCTTGTTAAAGCCTCTTGCTGGACAGAAGGGCATGAAGGTTTTATGTTACCTGTGCAAGCTTTGATGTCATGCCCTGACCCTTTTTGTCCAAATAGGGAATTTCACGAGCTACAAAAATTGTAAAACCTATCCAGAGGCAAAACGTTTCTCATATAGCCTTGAGCTCCTTTCCTCCTCATGAGTTTTCTGACAAAGAGGCCACGAAACCTTTACAGCACGGTAGCCCTTGGGTGTAGGGTGGCCTTAGAGGCTGGACCAGAAACACCATCAGTGATGTGCTCACACTGCAGGTGTTTCTCTGAAGGTCTTGTGAAATCCCAATTTTGCATCTCTGTGGTCTGGATTGCACCCCAGTTCTACCTCAGCTGCAGTTTCTCAGGGAAAATCAGCATCCTGTTTGTTACCTGTGAGGGGCTGGTGCACTGCACAGCCACGGGGATGCTGAGAGCATGAGCTTCTATTTAGTAACTGAGTGATACCACATGTGGAGTCACTGGATGTTTACAGAACTGCCTGGGTGGGTTGATCAAACCAGCAGGGCTTTTCCTTTGGTTTAATTCCTTTTAACTGATGAGAGTGACAAAAACCCCAAAAAAATCAGATCAAAACTAACTGGGCTGCATTCAAACAAACAAACAAACAAAAAAGATCAAATTGTATTGTGCTTTTATCTTGTTTTTTGAGGCTTGAATAGAGAGATGCTTGTCCTCTTTCTTGCTATTCCAAGCCTGGAAGGAGCAGTGCCTTGCAGCCTGGCACAGCTGGAGCCCCATGTCCCCTGGAGGCACCTAATGACTTGGAGATTTATTCCAAGGCACTTAAGGGATTTACCTCCCTCCAGAAACTGCTGAGGAAACGACCATTTGATACAGAAGAAGTGGTTTAATGTAATGACATGCAAGAGAGACATATGTCATATCCTCAGGGGCCCAAAATGCATCTCCCAGTCACCCAGATGGATATTCCCTGGTGCAGGATGTGCTCTTGTCCTGGACCCTGTGGCCATCAGGGAGCAACACTGGAAACTCAAGCAACCAGAAACTTGTTCTACTGTCACAGAAACCTCTCTTTTTGTTGTAGGAGCTTAACATTTGGCCTGTGCAGCTTCAACTTTTTCCTTTTAGCATGCACAGATCTTTAGGGGAAACTGTGTGGCTGAGTTTTTAAATGGGATCAGTAGCAACTACCTGCACCTGCATCCATCTGCAGTGAGTTAATAAAGACAGCTTGCATTCAGATATAAAAGTGTGTATTTTCCCATGCTGTAACTTGATTGTCTTCCACAGAGTTGCACAAGGGACAGATTTGGATAAAAGTAAATCCAGTCCAACTTTTTACTCAGGGCAAAACTTATATTGGGATTAATAGGCTATTCTGGCGTTCTGTCCTGCAGAATCAATTAAAAACATTTAGAAAGGAAAAAACAGACCACCCCTGGGGTTAGTGCACCTATTTTTTTATGGCCTTTTATCATGCATAGTCCTCAGCACCTGTTTAGAATGCTGTGTAATCTGAAGAGAGCTTCATTGCTTGGGTGTAAATGGAGGTTCCCCTGTCACAGCTGTGCATACTTAAAGCAGTGCTTAAAGCAACTCAGGGCAAGTGTGTCTGGCTCTTCTGATGACCAAGCACGCCAGGACTTCCTGAGGGCTGCAGTCTGCTGGCTGGCAAAAGGTAAAATAATCCCTGATATTGTTGTTTTTTGTGCTCTCAAATTTGAGGTAAACCTAGAGCTGTCTTGGGTTGGTTTGCAGACTATCGCAGGTTAAAATCTGGCTTGGAAGAGTTTTCTGTGGCAGCTGAGAGGGGGTTTCTGGTGTGGCTGCTCTGCTACAGGTGACCTGTGAGGCCCTGAGAGAGGGAAGGAACCTATTTCCATGGAGAGCCCCTTGGTGTGGGTGCCTGGCCTTGTGACCTTGGGATGCTGCATGGGCTGGGAGCTCTGCTGTTCCTTGGCCTTGCCTTGGGGTGATGCAGAGATTTTTTTTGTGCTTGAGAAGTGAAAGTTGGTGGACTGAAATCAGGAATTTGTAGCCTTGGTTTGTACCCCTGCTCTTGTGTGTCCTGTCCACCTCAGCAGATATGTCCCAAGATAAATGCTTGACTCTTTTCTAGGGTTAGCTAGACCCAATGCTCCTGCTTTTATGCAACGCATTGTAAACTGTAAGATTGCCTTTAAAAAAGTGATAAAACTCCCTGTAACATTTAGTATCTGTCTGGTAGAAATAGAGCTGCCTTCTTTCCTTCAGTTCCAGGCTTCCTCTTACCACCCTTTCCTGGACAGATGGGTATTGGGCTAATTTACCATGAAGATGTTTCCTAAATTAAAGATTTAGGTGATGGGAGAGAGGGAAATAATTTTATGCTTAGGGACAGGTTAAGTTTTAGAGGCATCTGGAGACTAAACTGAGCTTGGAGAGTGACAGTCTCAGCCTATTTTGCACCCTTTGAGCTGCAAATCTTTTGCTGAATTAGAAGCTTTTGATATAGATTGATTTACTTTTATTTTATTTTGGTTTTTTACTCGGGGTTGGGGAAAGAAGGTGACAGAGGTGGAAAAGAAGTGATGCCCATTGCTCTGCTGAAGCAGCACTTTACCCAAACCGCCGCTGCGAGCAGGGAGCTTGTCTGCTTTATGCTGTGTGTGTCAGAGCTGTGGCTGCCAGACCCAGGGATCAGGGAAGAGCTCCCACAGTTAATGGTGCTGGCAGGCAGAAGGAGCAGCTCCGTGGTGCTCAGCCACAGGAGGCATTCCCTGGGAGGTTTGTCCTGGATAACCACGCCGAGGATCGCTTTCCCCGCGTGCCGAGGGCACCGACGCTGCCTCTTGGCAGGACACGAGATGGGAATTCCATCCCAGGCCTGAAACTCAACCTCCCACCTTGACAAATTGGCTGTGAGCTGAACATGATTTGAGGCACTCCAGTGCAGCCTGGCTCGGCGTCACCCCTCGGTGCCCTGTTAATAGGACGTGTGAGCATCAGACAGCTTGGCTAAAGGGTAAATAGTGCAGAGCACACGGCCAGATTGTCTCCTTGGTGGTAAATAGATGGTGAATAATTGAATAATGCTGTAATAGTGGAGGAAGATCTGCCTAACATAAGGCACAAATTATGCTTCTCTCTCTCTCTCTCGCTCTCTCTGCACCCCTGCTCAAATGTTTCAGAATCCTTTTTCGTTGCCATAATTGGACATAATCAGTAACACAGTCAGTGACTAAAGGCTGTCTGGTATCAATTCCTGTATTCAGCAACCACAACATCTAGATTTTGAGAGAGTTAATGTTCTCTATTAGTTGATTAGTTCAGTTAATTTGTTGTGTCCCATGGTGATTGTAAAGTAAATACAAAAGGGAACTGTGTTTCAAATGTCTTCCTGCAGCTCTGTGTGTGTTATGGATGTGTGATATATGCATATGTGTGTATCTGCACGTTATATCTGCTTGAAGGTGTGGAGAAATGCAGTTTTCCCTGGCTTCAGAGGAAGCTTCTGGCTCAGCATCTCCTAAAGAAAAGTTGTTCAAGAATGTTTCCTCTGGTCCAAAGGGAAAGGCTTGTTCCATGGAGCAACTCAGAAAGAGAAATGTGTGTGACTTAGAGGAATTTATCTCAATTTTACTTCTAGATAGAGCCTGTATGTCTTGCCTTGTTTTCTAATGGAAATTCTTTGGGCAGGACTCCTCTTCCTCAGGAATGTGACCTTGTGATTAACTAATAAGCTTAATACAAATCATCCTTCCCCTTCTCCCAGATAAAGCTCATTTCTACTACTGCAGATGCAAATGTGACTTCTTTAAAGTATAAACCATGGGTAGACAATTAGTTGTGTATTTTCCTGTGACCTAGTGGATTAGTTCTGAATTTCTGAAGTAGTTCTTTAAGTCCATCCATGAAAGACACTGCATCTCACTGCACAAATGCTTCTGTTACCTCTGAGAAACTGGTGATGCTGGAAAAAAAGCAGAGAGCTTTTGCAGTGGCAGATTCCACGGATGTGGCAGGTAGGAAGGTTTCCTGTTGACAAACAGCTTCCTAGGGTAACATTTTATTTTTCTGAGGATTCTGAGTGAACTAGAGAGAGAAAATTTTGTACCACTTTGGCTTTGTACCATGGAGATCCCTATGCCAGCAGTTCTGCATCTTCAGAGCAAGCTGAAACCCTCATGTGGGGAGGTTGCTTGGATACCTGTGCTCCAGGATCATTTGCTTCCTCCTCTGTCCTGCCAGTCACCAGCAACTTCCCTTGGCTTCTATATTAGTCTTTATTCCTGAAAACAGGCAAAGATGGCATTTCCCACTCTGTGACAGCTGTGATGAGGCTCATGATGATGGGCCCGAGTGCAGAAGAAGCTTTCAGCTTGGTGGGGAACAGCAGCTTGTAACAGTGCCATGATTAAAGTGTCAGGTTACTGCTCTTTTGTATATTAGATGCAGACTGCAAAAGATTAATGCAGGGTGATTTATCTTCTGTTGGATTTGCTTGACAGTCAGTGAGACTGTAACAAATTTGCCTGGAGCAGGGGAGCTCAGAGAAAGCCCTGAAGGTTTAGGGGGGTGGGCTGGACAGCCCTCTGTGCCCTTCCCTGTCCTGGGGAAGTCACTTATGGAAACCTGCAGCATTACGTGGTCACTTGAACTCTTGAACTCAGGTGTTTTGAAGCTTCAAATCACCTTTTCCATGAAGCAGAATCCCCCCAGGCCAGACCTTCAGTTTGCCCACACTCCTGCAACTCCCCTGTCGCCTGCATTTTTTTATCACTGAAAGATTTCTGAATGAAAAAGATTTTCATTTTGTTTTCTATTTGTGGGTTTTTTTTGGTCCTCGGTCTAAAACTTGCCCTTAATCCTATGAGGTCTGGGGTGTCATGGGAATTTTGTTCTTCCTGGGCACTGGCAGTCTCTAGCACTGCTGGGTGAAACATCCTAAAGCTGGCTGGTGAGCAGGCTGTGAGCACTGCTGCCTGCCTGCTGAGCGTGTTCTGTACTCCTGGCTGTTAAATCAGGATGCACAAACGCAGCTGCCGAGTGGGGAAGCACTGCTGATTGGCAACCAGCATTAGCCCAAAGGTCAGTGCTAATTACTCTGCCTCGTTTGCATGAGAAGCTTTGAAAGGTGGAGGAGAAAGTGTGTGTGGCATTTTCTGCCAAGGAATTACTCGGCTGACAGGAGGATGTCAGTGCTCATCAGTGCTGATAGACTAAGAGGTGGTACTTGTGCAATTAAACAGGGTAGAAATATTGCCTCAGAGAGTTCACTTTCTGGGAGTAATTACTGTAGGTGTCAAGACATGCCTGTGAAAAGGAAGAGGATGTATTTAGTAAATATGTGAATCCAGATTATGAATGATTAGTCAGTTGTTTGAGATGATCACCTCTGTCTCAGGCCTGTCTTTTCTTCCTCTTGTTTTTGCATGTTTTTACTGCCAATTACACCAGGGAAGGATAGAGAGCCACATCTACACTGATTAGGCTCTGCTGATCAGAGTTTTGACTGTTTCTCATCTAATTGAACCTTGTGAGCTTTAGTGTGAAAGATTAAGGTGTTTTTTAAGCCTTGCTGTACAGACATATACCCTGCAGTTCTAGTAAAGAACTGAGCAGAACTGAGGTTGAAGCAACTGAAACAGTAACACAAGGGAGGTCTGGAGGAGCTAAAGGAAAATCTGACTTTTGGAAGAAATCTGAAGGCAGGAGGCCCATAATTAACAAGATCAGTGGCTTTGAATGACCTGGGTTCTGCATGTCAAATTTCCATTACCAGAATTTCAGTGGGGGCAAGGAAGCTGGGCAGTGGAAACAAAATCCCTTAGGAGTATCTGTTGATTACCTGAAGGTGAAGTCAATCAGGACCAATTTTAGGATGTAAAAACATTACTTCAGATGAAAGCTTTTATTCAATAGCATTGGTAGCATGATGGGGCTTGGCTCCAGCAATTAAAATATTGCCAGAGATACGTCCTAGAACATGCCAGGTCTGGTCTATGTCTGTGTCACCTCTGTGTATCTGTGACTCTGGGAAACACTGCTGAGCCTTTGCTGTTGAAGAGCCAGCATTTCCTTTGGTGTGAATTGGGCAAATTTAGTTATTTAAATCTATGTTCTCTTTTTATTTTCCCTGAATAAATCAAAGCAGAAAATAGCAGTAGCTCCTTGAATTTGTCAGTTGAGCTGACACATTTTTTTCCAAACTCTGTCCCTTGCTTTTCTCTGTTATTGTCACATATTTAAGCTGGCTTCAAACAGCCTGCCTACCTAGTTATTAAGTTACAGAGACTTCAAGTTCTGCAGAAGCCAAGGGCCCAAGCTCTGCTGTCACTGAGTGACAGACGAGTGCGAGTCCTTTACGCTCCTTTGAACTTCACCACTTTCATGCTCGTCCCGTGCACAGGACACCAAGTCTAAAACACACAACAAAACCCCTCTCAGAGAGGGGAGCAGTGGCTGTAGCCTCACATAAATCAAGGCTCTGACTTACCCTTAGCATAACAGAAAAATACCCGGAGACCAAGGGCTGCATGTTGTCCTTGGGGACAGTGCAATTTGTCACGCGTTAGGCTCCTGTGTGTGGCCAAAGGCAATGCTCAACAGAGCAGGCTGATAAAAACCCCTCCTGCTGTGCTCCCGTGGCACCTGTGTGCCCATGGATGGGGACTGCTCTGTGGATTTTTATCTTCTCCTCTGGCTGTGATGGGGCAGGTGTGGCATCTCCTCTAGAGGTGTTTCGGGGGCATCACATGAGAAGGGTTTGCTGCACCTCAGACCCTGCACCTTTTTTCTGGCACAGCAGCAGCACTGTCCCATGTCACCAAACCAAACAGAAGCCAAGGTACACCACTTTCTTCCTTGCAGGAAGTTTCACAGCTGATTTAAATCCTATTTCAATGCCTGGATAAGCTGCCTTCTGAGAGGAGTGAGGAAAAAGTTGCTGTCCCCTGCAAACCATCCTTTGCTTGGTTGCATGAATTTTGTTGAATGTTTTGTTTCATAGTTGTGACCTATCAGACACTACCTGTGTTTAGAAATTGAATTCATACAGGGTCTGAATTGTAGGGCAATGGGGTGGTCTGAATGGATAATTCAAAGTAAAAAAATCCTCAGATGGTGGAGGGTAAATAATGGGAGACTTGAAATGAAAGCTTGGAGCTGGGTCAGAAGTAGGAGGGCACAGTTATTGTCCCCAGACTGGGATGATAAACTGTGAGTAAATAAAATGGCAGAAAGAGGAGGCTGAGGACAAATCTTGAAGCAAGCACTAGAGTTAGAGAGGAATACCTTGATAGAAGATTTTACACCTTAGTTTACACAGCAGTTTTGACTTTGACTATGCTAAAGCCTGCTAAAGACTTCCAAAAATCCCCTATTTAGGCTTTTTATGTTTGGTTTTCTGATAAACATAAAGGTGAAAGAGAGACATTTACAGCAAGAGATAATTTCCAGATGGAAACCCTTCCTAGCTCAACCGCCTGAGAGGTCTGTGAGGTTTTAGTTCAAGTCCCTCCATAAACCAAAAGATGCTGCTTACAGTATGCTTATTTTCATATTTGATTAGCAAGCACACTGAAAATGTAGCAGGGAGCAGGACTCTGCAGGGAGGCCATTCCTCTCCATGCTGTGCTATCATTTGTCACTCAGTGCTCTTAAATTAAAAGCAGCGTGGCTGCAGCTCAGCTATTACCTACAGCCACTTAAAGGCCAGCACTTTCAATTTTAAGATGTTTTACATTTCTGTAAGTCTCAGTAACACATCTTCATCCATGACTGCTCACCTTTTTATTGACTCTGAATGAAAGAGAAATGTGAAACCATTTTTGCTGTGTGCCTTGAGGTGCTCCCAGGACAAGGGAATGTGCCAGTGTGTCAGGTCTAGGTCTGTTTTTTGGGGTTGGGGGGATTATGTTTTTTCTTTCTTTTTCTTTGGAGTATAAATGGGGATGTAGTAATGCCTTGAGTACACAGGAAATTGTTCCCTGGTGGAAATGTGGTGCTGGAAGGTGCTTGAAGTGTCTGCTACCACTGCTTGTGTTATCATGAGCCCACTTTTACTTCTTTGCCTCTGTAAATGGAGTGATACCTTGGATTACCTGAACTAATAAAATTAGGGTGCTGGTAGGGACAGAAAAAGCTTCATTAAAGGGAGATCTATAGCAGGTTGATATCACTCTTTATCTTACCTTTTCTATTTTTCAGGTTATGTAATAATTCTTAGTTAATTCTAAACAGTAACAGTTGATGGGGTCTGTGGGTGGGACGTTGTCTGCCCAAAACCTTGGTTACCTGTATTCAATGAGGGCTAGAGAGGGGAAAAAGATCAAAATCCTGCTGGGTTACCTTTCCCCATTCTTCCATAAGTCCTTAGTCTCTCATGGTTCCTACTGAACAATGACAAACCAACAGAATAATTCTTTATTGAGCAGAAACAATTGCATTTGAAATGTCTCATGGCATGGCCTATTTTAATGTGCCACAATGAAACTTATGAAGAGCCCGTTGCACTGGCAGCTGAGGGGATACAAGGAGGAAATATCTGATATTTATATATTAGAGGACAGAAAGCAGTTTGCAGACACATGACTTAAAAGAGCTGATATTCCTGGACAAGGAGAGCTCCCTGAGTTTTACCCTTCCAGTCACTGGGAGACCTCTCAAGGTAAACAATTTTCATAAATTATCAAGTCTCAGTGTATTGTAATACCAACAGACATAAAACTCAGCTGAGGGAAGAATAATCCATCTGGCCTTCAGATGACTGTGCAGTGATGCATAACTTTTCTATTAAGAGCAAATAAGCCTTCAAGCTAAGGGATACTGGTGGAATTGGGGAAAGTAGAAAGAGGATAAAATCTCAGACACAGTTTGATAGAAACAGTTGTGCAGCCCAATTTCCTGATATAAGACTTTAATATTTTTTATTCCTGAGGTGTTTTCTATGAGAACAACAAAGATGATCTAAAAAACCCCCAAAACTCATATTAAAGCCATCATCTGGGGACGGATGTGAATTACTTTGTTTATCTAACCAGTAAAGGAGTGCCTGAGAGCTGCTACTACATTCAACTTCAAGACCTTGCAGGTCTGCTCTGTAAAGAAAAATTCTTTGCTGTTTCTCGTGTGCTTTGCTCAGTTTGAAAGATGAACCAGCTGATCTTTGAATCTGACCATAGGCAGGTTGCAATGACAGCTGATCCTGGGGGAGGAGAAAGCCTGAGGACAGTAAATGTCTTTAGGAACTTAGAAGTCTCAACATTAATGTTTACATCTCCCCCTGCCAGAAATGTCTCTGAAGGAGGCTGTTGCCATCCTGTACCACTGATCTTATCCTTACTAAAATATCAGGAGAACAGCATCCATCCTGACAGGGAAAGGGGAGCTTGAGGGTAACTTCATAACTCAGCAAAAATAACTCAGAGACAAAAATTAATGTTATGTATTAAATGATTAATTAACCATGCATTGGAGAAAAGGTCTATCTAATGCTGGAGCTGTATTCACTGGCAGCAGACACCTGGCCTGAAATGCTGGAAGACACATTTCCAAACTCCTTTGATTCATTTTTACTGTGCTGGCATCCTCTGGTTGGCTGCAGAGCTCCCAGCCTGCTGAGAGGGTTTCTGCAGGGTTGTGACATCTTCTGGAGTTGATATTGGCTTTCTGGTGCTGGTGCCTGCCCAGTCTGGAGCCACTTCTTCAGACAGAGAGCTAGAAGTAGGAATTGTAAAAGTGCCAAATTGTAATTGAATGTGGAAGAAAGCTTAATGTAATTGTGAGACTGGTTCAGCACAACCTTAGACATTTTATAGCAACGCTGCTCTCAGTTAAGAAGAGCTTCTGCATTGTAAAATAGTAAAAATGAAAATCAGTCAAAGGCACCTTTGGTTTTATTTGGGGTTTTTTTTTTTATTTGATTGGCTGTGTTGATTTTTTTAAATTTGTGGTCGTTTTTTGTTTTGTTTTGTGTTTTTTTGAACTGAAATGTCAGTGATGTGAAAACAAATCAGTAAAACAAAGCTAGGGAAACTAAAAGGGCTTCTTGTCCCTCCTTGCCATGAAAGGGATCTCCCTACCACAGCCCCAGGAGTCCTAACCTGGGAGCAGAGCCTCTCAAAGGAGACACTGAATTTCCTTTAAAATAGGCATTTCATGGTCCAAAGTGTGTGTTTGAAGGAGGGGGAGCAGTAAGCACCCCTGCTTTGAGAGAGAATTCATCTTGTTTTCATAAACCACTGGGCTGACAGATCTGAAATGGTTGCAGAGATTCCTGAATTGCCTTTAAATTGGAATTTAATGTCACTATGTTCAAAACAAACAGCTTCCTTTTTTTTTTCTTTTGTTTTCCCCAACCTCAGAGTTTGATTTCCTGAATGTTTTTTGTATCAGTTTGAGCTGCTGTGTTTTTGGCTTCACTGCCTCTGAGGCTGCAGAAATCTCTCTCACTGTGGGGAACATGAAGCCCTGAGTACTGTGGTGGGTTAGAGTTGCCTCTGCTGCCTCAGACTTTGTGATAAAACAGGAAAAGCCATTAAAAACAACCCTAAACCCACCCCCCAAAAAAATCCTAATGCAAAATTCTCTTTTGTGAGTAGTGGTATACATCAGCTTTCTTTAAAAGAATATATAAGTAGTTCAGAAGCCAAAGTTAGTTGAGGGTTGATGATGGTTGGGGAAGGAGCCTCTGAAAGCACATTCTGCTTTCTCACATCACCTTCCCCCAAGGAAACCACCTGAAAAATCTTCCTCAGTGCTTCTTCCTTCTGTGAGATTTATTTTTGCTGACCTCGGTTTTACTGGATCATTCAGGCTAAAGCTCCAGCACTCACTAATGTTTCAAAGTGTATTCAAACCTCTGATTAGCTGGAAAAAAAAAAAAAGATATTTAGCTCATTATCCTGTTTCAAAATTCTAATGGAATGGCACTGCTGCTACTGTGATACATTGCATATTCAGAGAAAAAGTGAATGTCTGAGACATGAGAAATGTAACATCCTGTCACCCTTTGCAGGGCAAGAATCTGATGTTAACACATCTTTGATGGAGAAATCAAAGGGGGGAAAAAGAATTATTTTGGCTGCTCTGCAGTGATGCGAGTGCTTTTACTTCTTTCAGTCTGATACTATTAAACCCTACAACATTCAGAAAAAAGGCAAACCCCAAAGCCCAATAAAACCGCCCAAAAAACTAGAAAACCCGGCCCTAAACATCATCAGTAAAAATAATTATTAGTGAACTTTCATATAAATAAACATATATATATATATACACACACACACACTCTGAGAACGTGGGCAGGGAACCTTAATTTAATTTCCTACTAAAAGCTTGTTTGTGTCCTTGTAATTACTTCAAAGACCTGTACTCCATTTTTAAACCTTCTTGCAAGGTCTGTAAGGGCAATGCCTCTAAAACAGTCACACTGCAACTTAAAACTGCTTTTTTATATACTGGGGAGGAGCAAAAGAGACAGAGAGAGTGATAATCCTGCTGTTACAAAAGCAGGTAGGGAATGCATGTGTTTAAGCTTAAAGGAGTGCAAGTCTTTTTTTGGTGTGTTGGCTTTTGGAAAAACTGATCTAAAATCCAAATGGCAACATTTTGAGTTATGTGATGAAAAACACAAAGCAGAGATTAAGAATAGTGAATATTTACAACACTAATGCCCTCAGTATAGCTCCAGGCAGTTATTAAATAGCAGATCTTCTTTCTCAAAGTAAAAAAAAAAATGGGTTGTTTTTATCTGTGTGATAATAATGTAAGCAATGGATTTTAGCCTACATGACTTCAGTGTTTAATGCAACATTTTCATTGAGTTTAATAAAATGTGTTTGTGTCCTATGTGTGACTGACAGCATTTAGGGAGATAAACAAAGAAATCTCACATTGTCACATCCCCACATGACATTCAGGTGGGGATGCTGGAGGAGCCTGAGTAATTAAATCCAACATCCAGAGGCCTCAATACACCTTGAAAGGATGTTGGACCAACCTATGGATTTTGTATCCTGTTGATGTGCAATCACACTTTGGTTCTTTGGGAACAGAGTGGGAAGTGTTTTAATTCTCTGCAAAGCCAAAACCAACAGAAAAGATGATGAAATCATATGATCCATCTACAGTGGCTTCCTCCAGACATCATTTTGGTGCCACTCACCTGGAAAAGGTTGTGCCAGCATTCAGACTTTCCCAAGGACAAGGTCTTGATCCCAATGCTAGAAATCAAGAGTTCCATTGACTGAAGCAGGAGCCTGTGACCAAATCAGTCAGCTATCAGCAATCTCTTCCTGATGAGTTCACAACCACCTTAATTGTGCATTTTTAGACACACGTGTTCGATAAATATAGAACTTCATAAAATAAATGAGCTTTTTGATCAGGTTACACATCAGCATAAAGCAAATACAAGCCCTGAAAGAGCAGCATTTAAACATTTCAGTTTTGAAGGATGAGAGTATGTAAGTACCCTCCCTGAAGATTTTTTTCCTTTTTTTTTGCCCCATGATTAATTCTTCATTTTCTTTAATCTGTTGCCATGTGCAGCAAAAAGACAAATTGTGTTTACATTACCTTGGTCCTTCCCTTCATTTCCAAAACAACTGCTTTTATGCACTTCATGCAGCTCAAATCAGGCCTAATTACCAAGCCCTACATCTGCTTTCAATCTGTGGGCTAGCACACAAAGTTGCTCTTGTTTTGAGGCTTGCACAGTGGTTCCACTTGTTTATGTTTTGCTTTAGAAATGTATATCTACAAACATCCACCAGGACAGCAACATCCTAATATTTGACATCCATCATGCAACAGCAAGGGAGGATTTCTACTTGGGTGCTTTGCTGTCTCCTCAGGCCAGGCACAATGCTCTAGACTAACCAAGCTCACTGAGTCCATACTGAGGGTCATTATTATTCTCTTTTTGCTCCTTTTATTTAAGCTGCCTTTGGTTAACAAGCTTCTTAAAGACTTTAATAAAAATTTCCGTCTCCACCGTTTGGGTTTCTTCCCTCCACAATACAAAAAGTTTTGCTGAAATTAAAGATACCTTCTAAAGGCCATAGGGAGGAAAGAGATCCATTCTGCTTTGTGTTGCACTCATCTCAATTTTCCTTGGAATGGTTGTGCATGAAACAGTAGAAAGATGGCTCTGAGAATTTCTATATTAAAATTTAGAGTAGGTGAGTGGCAGAATAAGCTTGAAAAGGCAACAATTACTTAGAAGGTCATTCTTGGTACAAGCAACAGCATGTGGGTCCATAATAAGTTACTTTGTGCGTGAGAGCAAATATAAAATTTATTTTATAGAAAACTAGGGTTATGTGATATACATTGTATAAGCAGGTGGTGATGGGAAAGCCCAGGAAAATACCAAAAATAAGAACCAACAAAGTCTCAAATTTCACATTGATTCAGACAATGATATGGAACTACTGCTGATTTTTTGATAAACTATTTACTTTGCTGGGGCACCAGAAATGAGGTGGGATGAATCTGGGTTGAAATACTTAATATCTTATCTCTTACACACAGAGGAGAAAGGAGCAAGCAGCAAGTCCAAGGTGAGATTTCTGTCATAAAATGCTGTCAGGATTTTGTTTTATTCTGCCAACATCTAAGCCAGTTGTATGCCTAATGAAATATATATACATTACATGCAGGTGCCCTCTCAAACTCTAAATGAGCCACCACTTATGTGTTGAATGTTCTAATATTTTTTTCTCTTTACCCCTGAAGGTGTAAAGCCTTTTAGGGCATTTGAATGTTTGGTTTGATCTCATTTGATTCTTTGATGTATTTGTGAACAACAGGGCCAGTATTCCTTTACCTTAGTGGGTCATTTGTGTTTGGTTTTTTTAAATGCATATAATTATTGATGATATTATTACAGAGTGCATCTGCTATAGAATAGCTCTCCTATATCTGTTTTATGTTGTGTAGTATCTTTTGCTATGTAATAAGACTGAATTGAGAAGGCTCCTTTGCTCCATTTGAATTACTCTCTGTCTTGACATCACATTCTTCATTTCCTTCATTTCCTCAATGACTTAATAAGTACTTAAATTAAACAAGAAAGGCCTTCTAACAGAGGTGAGGAAATCCAGAGTTAAAGCTGCTACTCTGCTCTTAATTCACCCAGTGGTGCAGAGGCACTCTATTAAGAAAGCCACAGAACAGCAGGTGAGCTTTTATCTCCTGCTTCTGCAATGTATATTCCATATGTGCTGCACAGGTCACTGCAGATGCTGTGCATGGTCACCCACTGCTCTGGACCCCTGCTGCACCAGCCTACAGCCAGGTGATGTAAGAGGATGAGGAATGACTGCCTGATTAATATATCCCTGTTTTGCTTGATGAGCTCTCTGCTCACAGCACATTCTTTCAGTGGAATGAGACCCAAAACCATCTTCCCCCCACCCCCTCTGTGGCCTCCTGTTCTTTCTTTCACTGCTCAGCTTGTGTAATGTGTGGAACCTCTTGTTGTGGTCTTCAGCTTATTAGAAACAGAGGCCCTTTCCTCAAGTGCTAAAAGCTCAGGAGCCTTTTTTGGGTTTCCCAAATTACTCTTACGAGTCAAGAAGTGAGTCCTGGCATGTGCCAGCTTTCATATTGCAGAATGTTCCTGCAATGGCATGGACAGAGAATGCCCAGAGCTGCCTCACTTCTCCTCTTACCAAGTGCATTTTACTCTCTGGGTGAAGCTGATGCTTTCCATGCAATACCTTCTGTAAGTTATTACACACCTAATGTTAGTTGTTGGTTAATGTAATTCTTTCTCAGGGAGCTTGACAGGATGCAGGGCCTTAATCCTCAGTAATACCTTCTTAACACTCTTATTTAGACCACAGTTATTCTATGGGAGGCTGTTTTAGTCTGACTCTCCAGCCTTGACTCCCCATGAGCCTGGACCACTTGGGAGCAGCTGAGCAAGTGTGTTCTCTCTCCTGCTGCCGCATCCCCAGGCTGCAAAATGCCAGGAGGCACACGAGGCAAGGCGGGCTCCCTGCTGCCTGCAGGGCACCAGCAAAGCTGTTAAGCATCTGTGGTGCTCCATGTTGCTCATTCCTGAGTCCCTGACTGTCTTCTGAGGCAGCAAAAGCCAAGGGGAGAGGAGGGTGAAGTCAGAGAAATTCCTCTGCCTGCACACTTTGGGAGCTGGCTGTGAAATGTGCGTAGACACCCTGCGAGCTGCAGCTCCCCTCGTTGTGGAAATGCACTGATCAAAGGCACTCTGTCAGTATCTGATTAAGAGCCATGTAAGAGTGCTGAAGACATTTCCTTCTGGCTAACAGCTCTGATTACAGGGGGCTCCTGGAGTGAATTTCCCTGCTTGCAGACAGCCTTGTCTCCAGGCTCCACCTGACGCTCTAGGGTTTCTCAATGCCATGGCTTCCTGTTGTTGAAGGCTACTATTCATTCACAGCTTGTAAATCAGTGGCTTGTAAATCAATGGATGAAAAAAACTACTGTTAGAGAAATGTTCCTCAGCAAATTCCTCTCCCTCCCCCAGATATTTGTTTTCCCAGGGTGTACAGTCCATGATCATGGAAAAATATTTTAAAATTCAACATCTGTAACTAATGATAGAGGTGGAAATGAAGGACCATACCTTCTTCATTACCTAGGAAATTTGCTGTAACTACTTTAATGTGATTTTTATTTTATATTTTTTTTTTTATTTAGGATTGGGTTTATTTTATAGCAGAGCCAAATTAACTTTTTTATTGCTAACAAGCAATAGACTCTCATCTTTACAGTAACCTTCAGAATGGCTGAAAGCTTAATGTAAGCAAGAAAGAGAGGAGAGATCTCTGGGGTTGCTTAGCACTGATTTTCCTGTAAAAATGATTGAAATAGTGTTAAGGAGCTCTACCCTGATGAATGCATCCAGGTGAACACCAGCAGCTGCTACTACTGCAAAGAGCACAATACATCCAGTGAGGATCTCTCTCAGGGGCTGGAGAACTCCAGGAAGCAATGATAATTAGAGGATAACATTTGGTAGCCAAACCTCAAGAAACACACACCCTTCGAAACAGAGCAGGCTCAAACTGAATTACTGCCAGACATGCTGCTTATCTGGTGTAACACTGAGAAATGTGCTGTGCATGTCATTTTTTAGTGTTAGCTCCTTTCTGTGTCAGCAGGCAGAGCTGCCTCTGTGGCTGGTGGTCTGCCTGCAGGAATTTTACTGGGGCAGATCTGGAGAGATCCCAGTATTTAATCCCAGCTACAAAGCTGAGTTTAGGGCCTCCCTGTCCTTCAGCCCAATGTGCTCCTATCCTTATCCCAGCCAAAGCTTCTCAGGAGGAGAACCTGGACCTCTGTGCTGTGCTCTCCTCAGGCACAGTGCAGATGCAATCCTCTGCAGGTCTTGAATAAACTCTGCAGCTGGTGTTCCCAGCTTCTCTTTGCTTTTTAGACAGAGTGGCCAATTCCAGCCACAGAAAAAGAGAGTAATTTTCAATCTAAGCTCATTTAACATGTACCAGATGGGGTTTCTTTTGGTACTGAGCCCTAGAACAAGGCAATGACTGGAGGAGGGCCATGAGAGAGAGAGATAAAGAGAGAACTGCTGCAGCCACAGCTCTGAAAGAATCCATGGGATTTTGTAGGGGGAAGATGGAATAAAGATGGCAGAGATATCTAGTGAAGGAGCTGAGGCAGGATTTGAGGGAACATATGAAAAGTAGTAAGAACTGATGTAAGAAAAGAGAAAAGTTTGAAAATAAATATAATTTAATATTCACTGAAAAGATAAAATATGTGACTTAACTTCCTAAAGGGCAGAGGAGCAAATTCCTTTTTCTATCAAACTAGATGATACACCAGCCAAAGAAACATCTGAAAATGTGTAGGGCACAAGTCAGAAAGTTATGGTCAAGAGATGAAAATTTAAAAAAGAGATGATTTTTCATTTGTGTTTGACTCTAATTATCACACCATTAATTCTGAATTTAGAAAATACTTGCTGTGTTATTACTCTTGATGACGTGGTTAGCTGGTTATGCACGTTATGTTACTTGTTACCATGAGAAAAATCTGGGAGTGTGCTTTGAAGTAAGAGCTGAGATGCAAGAAAATGTGTTTCCTAAAATGTACTGACAGCTTGCAGAAGAGACTGGACTAGCAAGAAAACCTCAGCTATGGAAAGAATAATGTGCTTAATTTCACAGTTCCTGGAAGTGTTGTCTCTGAAAGAACTTTGTCTGTGCACAAGGATAACTTATATGGGGAGAGCATAAATCTCTTTGGATTCATGTTCCTAATAAAAATGGGTCCAAATTATTTTCTTAAGTGAAATCAGAATTGAACTTGACGTATAAAATAGTTGCATGAGGTTTTTCTGTTCTCTGTAACTCCTAATTTTTATGTTCATTTCCATTTCTTGGTTTTAATGAAGAATAAATACAAAAATGCTGAAATGTCTTAAATTAAGGGTTGCATTTGCAGTATTTCCATTAGAAAAAAAATAGAAATCTGGTGGCCTATCCAGCTCTGGGTAACCAAGAGGGTACCTCAGCTTCTGGATCTCCTCACATACAAAAATCCCAGACTCTGAGGTTTTCCAACCACTACAAATCGATAGAGAGCTCTTATTTTCTAGTTGTATCCCCTTAGCTTCTCAGAACCTCTGGAAACAGTTCCTTTTATTGCTTTCACATTTAGGAGTAAAATTCCCTTAAGTTAGGTATTTAAAAATGCAGTTGTAGAGGAGTTAACCATAAATTCTGTGTGATACTGCTCAGATGAGCTCAGACCGCAGGCCCTGTGACACCTGACCCCTCAAAGTCTGCTGATTCACCTGAAAAAGCTGACTTGGAACAAAGCCCTTTTTTCTGTGTCTTGCTGTCCCAGTGAAAAATGCTTTGCTCTTCTCAGGAATGCTGCAACTTCTACCTGAAGCTTCTGTTGCTTTTCAAAATTGAACCTCTAGACCTAAATCCACGTAGAAGTAATTTATTTTGAAGCTATTTTAATAGGCTTAGGTACTAATTAGTTTCGATTTCTTGATTACTGTCTTTAATCATCTTGTGGCTGGTCACTTGACCCTAATGACTCAATCTTTCTAATTTGATTAGGAAACTATGGGCACTGCTAGGATGAGTTGCCTGGATATAAATTGTTTCTGGAAGGACCTTTAGTAGAAATGTCAAAAGAATAGCTGCTCAGATCCATCATTTCCCTCTTATTTGTGCTTGGTTCTTCCCTAATTTTGTAACCAAGGGCTTGTAGGAGACCTGATGGATGCTCCTTCCTTTTTGATGTTGTCTGGGCATGGCTGGAACTTCATCACTGAGAAGGAGACCTGCCTGTAATTACTGGGCCTGTCCTCGTGATGAAATTGTCCCTAGGAAAGGACCTTAAAACAATAAGACAAGCTTAATATCAGTGAGCAACTCTGGTGTGCCCATTCTATTCTGAGAGTCATGTTGCAAACTTCATTCTACTCTGTGTGACTGGGGAAGAATTTAATTTTCCCCTGGCTCCTGCTGCATCTCCTATTTGTGTAAATAGAAGGCACAAAAAAGCCCAGAATGTAACTTTTTTTTTAAATCAAGTGAATTGATTTTTCATTTGTGTGTGTTTCCTCCAAATTTTTTTTGGTTTCCTCTTGTGTGTGTGTCTTTTGCTTTCTCCTGCCTCTGCTTTTTCCTCCTGTCAAGCACCAGATTTTTGATTTGTGTCACATTTCCTTCTCCCTCCTTTCCTGCCCTCTGAAGTCTTCACTGCTTTTAACCAGGGTCTTGTTTAATCATTGCATTAGTCTCTGTTAAGACTTGCATCAGCAGAGATGATCTGTAACATTAATGGCAAACAAATCCTGTGATGTATCCCACTTTCCTTTTCTTTTGCTGTTGGAGCTTGGATGTGCAAGGGTTAGAAGGCATTTACCCCAGAACATCTTGTGCTGACCTTGCAGAAGTTTGATGAACTTAAATGTATTAGGAAGTGTTTAAATCCAGGCAAAGCTGTGGAATCTAAGCACTTGTTAGAGACACAAAGAGTGCTAAAGCCTTAAAGCCTTTAATAAATTAGTGGAGTTTTTTGAAATATTATCTCTGGAATGTGGTTGATTAGAGTCTCAATAATCATTTAATAAGTAATTTTGAAGCCTTAAGTGGCTGAAGATTTTTTTCAGGGGTACCAATTGCCTTAATTTTTGTCCAAATCTCTATTTAAAATGTTAGTCAAGAACCTGAAAGCTGCAGATGGAGACATTTGATTTCTTTGCTTCTAGCTGGTGTGGAGGCAGTAATCTCTGAAAGCAGGGTTGTGGAATTATTCCACACTATAGCTAAGCTTAACATCTCCCCAGTTCTTTAAGGAGAGAAAGAGATACAACCATTAATTGGCTCGTGGTCTCTGTGGTGTGATAGCCAAGATGAAAAACTGATTATAACTGCAAATTGGTGTTGGGAGCCACTGGGAAGTATAAAACACATCACATGTTTTCCAAGGTGCACAAGGATGTTTGGGCAAGGTGTGTGTGAATATCTATTTATCCACAGATTTCCCCTTCTATCTTTTTTCTGTCTGAAGCTGATTCAGAAATGATGATGAGAATGTGAGGGAGAAAATTGATCAGTGTCCATGGAACAGAGTTCAGACCATTAGGACTCTGGGCAGTGGGTTTTAGTTTTGGTTAAATGCAGCACCAGTTGGAACAGACTTGTGGGTCCTTTAGGAAGCTTTAGGAAAATAGCAAATAGGAATATTTTATAGGGAGGTACTTGTTAAGTAATTGGTCTATGATAATGAAAAAAAATCCAAAAATCTCTGCTGTGCACTAAAGAGAAAACCTCTGAGGGGGGGAGGGACACTTTGAGTCACCTTGGATGTGTCAAATACTAATGCCTGATATATAAAGGACACCATGAATGTTGATAAGAATTCATGAAGGCAATAAGTTTTCCTTTTCTATCATATTCTATCTAGAGAAAGAAAAAATACTGTCACACTGACAACAGTGTTTCCTCTATAGGTTCCTCATGCTCTTTGCAGTGCAGAATGTTTATCTCTGCAGTTGCTTGAGCAACAATCTCTTGGCTGCATCACGCAGGGTTGTCCCCTCTCTGGAGCCTGCAAGTCCCTGCACAGCAATGTTTGTTCTTCAGGTGCACTCCTTTCACACCCCTTCTTCCTGTCCCCAAAGGCTTCTTGGCCTTTTTTTTCCTCACCTGCTCCCCTACATCCCCTCATGAGCTGTGTATACCTTCCAATAGTTGGTTGATTATTTTTTTTAAGTGGGAACAAAACCCTTATTCAACATATTTCTAAATTAGATCATTGAGGGAGGAGGAGCAGGAATTTCCAGTTACCTATTCTCAACTGAAGTTCCTTTTTTTTGGTGTTTGTGTGTAAATTTAAATGTCATTTATCTGTAGGGAATTACAAGAAAGGGAGGGCAGCTCCCCCTCTTAAAAACAAAGATTTAAAGTATTTTCTATACTTTTTTTGCATAACTTATATTTGTTCTGCATTTTACTAATCAATTGAAGATGTTATAATGAGACAGTGAAGAAATCAGTAGAGTTAGGTCTTGGGTATGTGAAGTTTCCTGGCTTGGCTATAACCTGTTGTATGGCTTGTCACAATTTGTTTTGCTTCCTTGTGCATGTTAGAATTATCATTTCACAGTCCTTTAAGGTTTCTCTCTGAAAGTAGTATAAAACCTGCATGTTGTTGTAAGAGAAAGAGAGGGAGTGACAAAGCTGAAAAAGACTTTCAGTGTCAGGAGCAATGTGGGCCAGCATCCTCTTTTCACAGAAGGATGGGGCAGCTATTTGTATAAATTTTTTGGTTTGATTTTTTTTCTGTGTATGCATATTGTCCATTCTATATTGCCAAATTTAAAATTTTCCACCAGCCTTGTTTCTAAATGCACTGATAGCAGTGCTTTCAGTTGTGGTTTGTTTGTTTGACTTGTGGGTGAAACAACAGGGAGCCCACAGATGGCATCTAATATTTAGGCAGGAAGAAGTCAGCACCAATGTCACAGAGGAAAGTGTTATAAATAGAAAATGTGTCTGCAGAAGAGCTAATTAATTTACAGTGAAGACACTAAGCAAGATAACTGGTGCCAAATTCACGCAGGAATATTTTAAACTGACATTTTTCTCAGCCTTCAGAATAACTTCCATGCTGCTCCAGCATGAGGGAGTGTAAAGAAGCTGTGGGAAGTCTGGTGGTGTGTTTCCAGCTTTTCTGAGCACAAGTTCTGCCAAGTGAAACTCTGCCTCAGTGGCACAGCCTGTGCTGGCAAGGGACAGAACATGTTCAGCTATCTTGTAGCTTTTGGTGGCAGAAAGCATCCCACTCACTCTTGGGGAAGTGCAGGGGTGCGGTCCTGGTGAGAAGCTGCAGCACACTGCAGTTCCTTCAGTGCTGAGGTGGGGCTGTAATCGAGTTAACCAGCAACAACAGATGGGTTTGTTCACTTGTTGGTTGGGTTTTTGTATTTTTTTCCCTTGGCATGCTTTAAGACCTGGATTTAACATCTCTGGTTAAATGATACTTCACCTTCCCTCCCACATCTGGCCCTTCCCTTTTGTGCCCTGGGTGCAAATGAATGGCTTGTCTGTTCCCTGTGCCTCGCCTTGAGCCTGAGATCTGTGGCATAATTTGGCTCCAGTTTGATAAGACGCAGACGCGAATTCAATCTGCTGTAACTAAACCTCACCATTTATAAATCTCTTGATGATACTGAGTTTTAAGCAATTTTTCCTCTCTCTCTGATAGATGGGGCAGAGGCAGATCTGGTGTGAATGCCAGCTAAACTGTGAGAATGCAGCACAATACTTGGGTCGGGCGCTTGGTCAGTTTTTTTTTATATTTAAGTTAAATCTACACAAATTTCTTTCACTTTGCCAGTGCTCTTCATTTTTATGCAGTTAAATATTTCTTTTTCATGTTGACTTCAAGTACCCAGCTTTAATATCTCAAATTTTTTAATTCCCTATTTGGTAGTGGGAGGCTCTCAATACTTATTCAAGGTATGGGTTACATGATTTTGGAATATCTGGGGAAACTTTCCAGAGCAATAAATCTCTTTCTGCTTGGAATAAATTCACTTATGGTGTATTGTCCTGGGTCTTGCAACAACACAGTCTGGTAGCTCTTGAAAAATAGCTGTATGAAATATACAAATAAAGAGACTAAAAGACCTTGAAATACAGTCTTCCCAATTTGGCCTTTAAGGATTTTTTTATTGTTTAATTTGCTTGGTGACCTGACTTCTCCAGCCAGTGAGCACAGTAAATGCAGTCCTACTCTCTCTCTTTTAGCTCTTCACAAAGTTGCTGTCTGTTGGACTTACCTCTAGAAATATCATTCGGGCCTCCTTATGCAGTAGTCTTGTTCAAATATACATTTTTTTCTCATAGTTTTTAGCCTCACTGAAATTTTCCCCCTTCTTCCCCCTCCTTTGCCTCTTCCCCACCTCCAGCTCCAGTCTAAAGCCATATGGACTCCTTCACTCTGAGCACTAACCTTTGATGAATATGCCCTTTATTGCTGCTCACTCCCAGAGTCTGCAAGGAGCAAGACTGATTTCGCAACTGGTTTATTTCATATCCTAAAATCATCCTGGGTAAGGAAGGATCACAGAAGTTCTGCATCTGAAAGTTGTTTTTCACCCAATGAACAAGTTCAGCAGAGTTAATCTCTTCATAAAGCCCCAACCATTCCTTACTAATGAGAACCACGTGCACATCAAATAGCACAGGTCCTGGAGAAAAATACTTTGATGCTCCAAATACAGAACATCTTCAGGCTAAATGTTCCAGGAGACCCAGGGTGGTGGGGGAAAGTGGAGGTGCAGAATGGAAATGGGTTTTGGGGATCAGCATCAAAGTTGTGTGCGGGGAGACAGGAGCAGGTGACAGCTCAGGTCCCTGTGCAGGGGCTTTGTGCTGAATACAGCCCCAAGCTATCACCAGAGCAAAGATCTGCAGAACTCATGTGAAGCGTATCTTTTGTTGGCTGGCACATTGCAATTGGAGGGCAGGAAAAATACCAGGGGTTTGGGGAATTGTTGAAGAAATGTTTCATCCATAATCTAAGTTTTGAGGCGCTATTAAAGCTGGTGTCATCACTTGTGGTGTCACTCAGCTCTATTTTCCATTCAGAGTGTAAACCAGAAACAAACTTGCCCTCAAACTGGAATGATTGTTTGGAGGAGTTCAAGCACCTATCTGTGTTTGAGGGGGAGGAAGGATGGAACAAAATCCATTGTGACCAGGAGCACAGGAGGGGAAATCACCACTGCAAGCAGACCACGTGCTGAGGCTGGTGGGTAAATGTGCAGGCTTTTTGTGCATTTCCAACCAAGACTAATTACATCTGCTCTATTACTCTCTGTAGCATTGCAGTGAGCACACAGCTTCACAAGTTCACCATTTGTGCATCTGTGTGTTTATGTGAAATGCTTCGGCTTTATTTCCTGCAATAATTATTCTTTCACTTCTAAGGACAGCTCTGACACTTATGTCTGTCTGTGTAAAAGGATGCACTCCCATTTCCTTTCCCTTCCAATAGTTAGACCAGTAGCTAATCTGTGTCAAATAGTTCCCTGCAAATGGATCACTTTTCTGCTTGTGTCCTTAGCTTTGCATGGGGTGACTTCTGAAGTTCCTGTCCTCACATATCAAAGACAAAAGTAACTGTGTGGGTAAAAATGGAGTATTAGGACCAAATCCTCAGGTATATTAGAATAGAAGATGCACATGGGATTTTAAAGGTGCCTTTCCACTCTTGCAGGTATTGAGAAGCCATTAGACCCCTGCACAAATGTTGCTGGTGGTTTTGTTTCTGAAAGGCTCTGTCCAGCAGACCAGGGTGACCAGAACACAACCTGTCTGGCTCAGCTGTGCCTCATTCTGCTGAGAGGGATGAGGGTGTGGATGTGGGGAATATGTGCAGTGCTGGGGTTTTTGGACTACATTCACCTTGGAGTCACTTTTTTTGCTGCAAGGTTGCAATGTGTAGTTAGCCCAGGTCAGGTCATGGCTGATGCTGTTCCTGCAAGGCCCCTCCCCCTTCCTCTGTCTCCCTGACACTGTCACTCCACTTAAGAGAAAGAATTGTTAGCTACAGGATCCTAATCAGAACCTGCCCTTCTGCCCTGTCATAGCTCTTACTTGTAATTGTGCTGCGTGCATCTGTAGCCTTTTTTTTGTTTTACTCAATAACTGAGGGGTGTTGTTCCCTTCTGATGCCTTGCTGTGTCCCCTCCTGGGCTGGAGACAGTTCAGGTTCCAGAAGCTCCACCTGGAAACCATCCTGCTGCTGCTGCTCCCCCTGCCTGCCCCGCAGGGAGTGATCGCCTAATAGTTTACACATGTATTTCAATTATCTCTTCCCTGCTTTCCAGCTCTGCTACCTGCCCTGCATCCATCACTGAGCAACAGCAGTTTTGGGTGCAGCACCCAGGCTGCATTAAAGCCCTGCTTGATGGATTCCTTATAAAGATTAAGGTTGCTGACATTTCTGTGCCCTAGCTCAGATAGAGCATGCTGGCTTTGATTATTCTCTGTTCCATCCCAATATAAATCTGAGTCAGTGGAGTTATGCAGATGCAAGGGGAAAATCAGATGTGCTGCCCAGGCCTTTTGATGTCACCAGCTGCCTGCTCTGATTTGCATCCATTGCTACAGAAGGAAAACAGGAGCTCACCTTGTAAGCAATCACCCCAAATTCAATAATTAATCTAAGAGTGCACAGTCTATGTCATAGCTGGAATTATTGTGCCAGGCTTCATCACTCTGCCTTCCTTTGTATCTCCCTGGTAACTGGCTGTGACAGGGGAAACAATCTGTTGGTTTCCTTAACCAAGACGTTAAAATGGGAAACACATTAAGCTCTAGGTGCTAAAGGGGTTTCTGGGGTGAGATGAGGAGGAGGAAGGGTGTGGAAGCCTTGAACCAGTGATGCTCACTTTGACAACATTGTTTTTATGCAAGCAAAGCCCTCCCAAACTCATTTAATATTTTTGTCTTCCTGCTACTACAAATAATCAATTTGTTTTTCTGTCACTGCCCTGTGCTTGTAGAAGGGATTGTTCTCCAGCCCTTTCTTTTCTCTTTGCAAGAAAGCAGAGCATGTTTTATTGAGCACCTCAGTTCAAACCTCTGCAGGGCTGGCCCAAATGCCACTCTGGCTGTGGATCCTGGGCAGAATACTTCTACTGGTATTTTCCCCACAAAACATAGAGGAAGTCACCTTGCTTTCCTTTTGTGGCCCATGGAAGATCTTAAGGAGCCAAAGAAGCTGAGAGTTTGAGCCACTGGGAAGCTTGGGCACTGTGCCACTGGCAGTCCTGGTTTGAGCTCTGGTGTGGCTGTGATGTCTCCTGGGGACTTGCAGAGAGGTCTAAAATGACCCTGTGGTCTAAAGAGGAACAATACTGTTGAAAGTTTGGAGAGAAGAGGTGAAGGTCTGGTCTTCCCAGTGTTTTTGGTCCACTCCAGTTGATTCAAATGTTTCACTTTTAAATGAAAAAAAAAATCCAAGATCTATATATCATGGCTTTTTGTTTGGTAGTTTTTGCTGGGCTTTTTTGTCATTTTTGTTTTGTTTTGTTTTCAATAAAGAAGTAGCAAGGAACCAACTTCTGTAAAGACTGGGACATCTCTGTGTGTGTCCAAAGGCCTTTATAGGATTTTTCACTCTAAAACCAGAAAAGGCTGGGGAACTGAAACTCATGTCGCTTGAGCCACAGATAACTATGAAATTTTAGGCCCCCAAGTTAAATTTTGTTTGTGGGCATTTAGAATATGACTTAGTTTGAAACCTGGGTCCTGGGGGTTGCAGGAGGTTGTGATATTGTGACTGGTGAGCAGAGGAAAGTCTGCCTGTTAGCTCAACTCGCCCTCATCATGTACCTTTCTCCTCTGTCTTTTCTGATTCATGTTTCAGACCGCAAATCATACAGAAAGATGCCCTCTGTAGGTCACTTTATAGAGTAGTGATTTACTTGCAGATGCTGCCCCAGGTATTTTTCTGTCAGTGTGTCTTAAATCTCATCCCTTTAGGAGCTGCAGGCTTGCAGCTCAGTTCCCTGCCATGGGCACGTTTGTGGCTTCTGATTATAAACCTGCATTACCATCTTCTGTGTAATAGTTGCTTTTCATTATCTCTTTGCAATTTTCCAGCCCTCTACCCGCCAAGAGAAAAGGAAAAAGTCAGGTCTTCATCCTGTGTGAATAAGCTCCTGTCACTTGTGATCCATTGGTTTCTAGAAAACCATTAATTGTGATTCCTCCTCATTAATTCTGGCTATGAAGATCATGCAGAGCCCAGTGTTGCATTAAGCTTTTTATTGTTGAGAGACAGCAGCAAGCCATGACCTTATAAAGCCTAGCAGGCAGTATTTTTATTAGTATATAAGATATGATGCATTATACCTGCCATTTCTGTGATTTTCATGGATGTTCATAGCTCTTAGGAACTCGGTACTTGACATTTAAGATGGATACAGCACCAATTAATTTAAAAACACAAACTTCCTGGCTATTCTCATTATTGAATTAGCACAGTATTGTGAACCACTTGCCTCCTGTGTGTGAGAAACAATTTATGAGCAGGACATCAATGTTAATGCTGTTTTAACCTTTGCTGGTTTGCTTAGGGATGGGAGACTTGATGAGATGCTTAGATCTTCTAGAAAAAGTGCTCATTTCAGGCAGCTAAATTGACCTGCTTATTGGTATAGTGATGGGGAAAATGTGCTTTGGGTACAGGTTGTAACCTGAACATTCTGGGATTCAGACTTGCTTGGAAAAAGCAGGAACCTGGTAGCAGGAATGGGGTCAAGGTAAAATTTACTGTTTGTTTGTGCAGCTGGAGGTTAGTGTCAACTAAAAGAATCATCCTGTTGCTTAGAGAACATACTTGGAAATGTAATTAAAACTCTCAGCTGAGTTGGCATAGCCCAGCCATTTTTTAAAAATCTCTTTTCTTCCAGTTTTGCCCCAAACTCTGCAGGAATCTGTTATTGTTCCCACTCTTGCTTGGATATGAAAAGTCCTCAGTACTGAATTATGTCTCCTCAGAGAGGACAAGCAGCTGCATAAGATACCAAACAGCCAAGAAGTTTTACCTCTATGTACTGTGCAAGAGAGAAAACAGCTTTGACATACAATAGATAAGAGAGAGATTGGTTATTTTAGTGCCTGTGTTTATCTTTGAAGCTGTATCAGCAGCCCAAGAAAAGTTGATTCTGCTCTCAGAGTGAGCCCTGCAGCTGCAGGCTTCATCCTTGGAAACCATTATGGGCTTTACCTTCTCTGTAGCTGCTTGTTTGAACTTCCTAGAAATGTTTGAAGGTATTGGAGGGGGGATCTGGTGCAGAATTTCAGAGACTGACCTCAGTAGCTGGAGAGCTGTCTGGAACTGGAGGAGGAGCAGCAGCAAAGTTTTCAGACCTATATTTAATTGCATTTACTTTGTGGTATCTTTTCAAGAATGAGACCCATTTTAAAGAATGAAGCTCCCTTATCAATCATTTGGATGAAGTTTTCAGGGTCAGTGATCTGAAATGCTGAAATGAAGTAGTTCAGATTTGGATATCAAGAGCACAAACTGCTGTGGAAATTGTCAGGTTTAAACTGATCAGGATACAAACACTGTTACTTTGAAAACTAAATAAAGGTTAAAAAAGTGCATGCTAAGCCACCAAGCAGGAATAACAATCATCAAGTGGCATTCAAATAGCTCTGTTGAGGAAAATTGCTAATTGTTCCTCTTGGGTAAATAGGTAAAAGTAGACAGTAGCCTCAGGCTAAAAAATTACAGCCTTAAGCCAGACAGAGAGAGATGTCTCAGCATCTGGGTGTCTCAGCAGCTGCTGTAGGTTTGGGTTCAGCAGTGCCAGAAGGACAGGGGGGTGAAGGTAGGTGCCTTGAGAAGAAGCACTCTGGGCAAGAGGCAATTCTGATGTCCTTAAACTACAAATAGCTTGAGAGATGCTGCTCCTTGACAGCAGGCTGCTCCTTAAAATGGGCAAATAAATTTAGTTACTTTGTCAGGCAAAAATGTAAACTTTCTGTCATCTTTTGGTGTCTCAAAACACTTTTTGCTTTTATTTTAAAAGGAAGACAAGGGAAGAAATAACTTCTAAGAGAGTTAGCACTGTCTCTGCTGAGCAGTGTAAAAGTGCAAGATCTATTATATCAACACTGTAAGTTTGGCCTGCTATGTCTCTGCCTGAAAATTCAGTCTAATCTGGTGTGATGTATTCCCTAGATGCCATATGAAAAATGAAGAATTTGCCTTTTTAGAAACTGCTCCAGTCCTAAGCCAAAATATCCATAAAGCAGCAGCTACTGTTTATCCACTTGCACAGAAACCTCCACGATGTTTTACACTTTTTGGATCCAGTTACAGCAAATGTCACAAGCTGAATAACAAACCTTATTCCCAGAGATCTGCCTTCATTATTGATGGTGCCTTTAACAAACAGGAAAACAAGTAAAGAAGGTGGGAGTCTGACCTGCACTTTGATCTCAATGTGCAGTTAGAAAAAGCATCAGCCAAGCAGAGGGATGGATGGAGGAGGACATTGACAGGACAGCTTCTGACCTTGTGTCCAAAGACTGCCAAAACTCCACAGGTTTTTTGTTGTTGATAAATGAAATAGCTTTTAAATGCGCTGCTATTGCCATTTATTCCCCTTGCTGTTGCCTCATACCAGAATTGTGGCAGCTTCCAGGTGATTTCTCTCAAGCACTGGAGGGGAACTCTCTGCTGACAAGGAAAGCTCTGCATTGATTCATTCACTGTAATATTCATACCCTTCTGATCCTCAGGACTTAAATGAACCTTTTCTGGCTCTTCAGCCACAGTATATTGTGTTAATCTATCAATCTAATTAGTACTTTATATGGAGGTTGTGTTTGGGAACAAGGAGTGGAGCTGGGAGGTGAAGTGGGAGTTGGACACAGAGCTCGTTCAGACAGCAGAAACCAAACTTTGTCTGTTCAGGGAATGTCCTAAAACACCCCAAGATGTATATATGGGACTTGGTTCATGTCAAAAAACCAAACTGTTCTGGCTTGGAGAGCAGCAGGTGCAGGGATTGCTATTCCTGGAAAACTTGATGAAAATGTAGGTTATTCTGATTTCATCTGAGAAGCTGATGCCTGACCCTGTGAAGGTTGGTCTGCAGATCCATTTCTTTGTTCTGCTGGGAGGTTTCTACTGTAAAGGTGTGGGCTTGGCTTAGCACTGTGTGCTCTTACCCTTCTGGGCCATCTCTGTGTAAAACTTGAACCTTTTGGGTTGGAAATGTTGCAAAAGCCATACAGATATTTATGGCCTACAGGGAGCTGCTGATTTGTCTCTTCTGTTTCAGCTAGAGCTGTCTCCATGGTGCTTACCCAGAATATTGGAACATAAAAGAGTTGTGTCTTCTATTTGTTGCAGCAACAGGCAATTGAAAGACTAAAATAAATGTAATATTCTCAAAATAAATCTAGGGAAAACCAACAGCCTATCTTCAGCATTCTGGCAGCCAGTGTTGTATTTGTTTTTCTTTGCTCTGAGTCAAACTGTGACTTCTCTCAGCAGAAGGAAGCCAAAAGCATATATTGGGGTGGTTCTGTGAATAGCTGAAGCATTGATGGCATTCAAATAAGCATGTTTTGCCCAGCTGTTTAGGAGAATGTGCTGCATAATTGGTGTACCATAAACAAAGTGATTATTGGCGAGCACAGCTGTCATTTCTATAGTCAGACTTGATGGAGAATCTGGGAGTCACATGTTATGAAAATCTGGTGGGTCTGTTTTGTCGTTCTTAATTTGTAGGCTTCCAGAAGAATCTAGAAGATTTCTCAAGCAAACATAATGTGCTTGTCTTTTGTGCAGAAAAAGCTATAATCACTTTCCTCATTGAGATACAGCACTGTTTCTTTGTGGGTGCAAAGGGAAGTAATCAAAGCAAAGTTAATCAGGGCTTTTGAATGTGGGCTGGGGATTTTTGTGGGGTTTTTTGTTTGTTTGTTTGTTTTGTTGGTTTATTTGTTTTAAATGATGATAGAAAGTAATTTTTAAAATAAGCAAGTAGCTTTTTTTAAAGAAAAATCATATTCAGTAATCACATTTTGAAAACTTAATGTGCTGAAAGGACCAGAAATAACTTCTTGGTCAGAAATAGCTTCATTGCCAGATATGAGCTACTTTGCTGAGGCTGTGAAATAATAAGAAACCGGTTCAGGGTAGGAATCTGTCCAGTTGCAGGAGCTCCCTAAACAGATATGCTGCAGAAATCATAATGGACTGCTTCTGCTGGTGTTGTGATCTTCCAGCCACAGAAAAAGGAGAGGATTTCTTGACAGATAAACATTTCATCAAGGAATGGGTGGAGGAGAACTGGCTGTTAATGGTATGAGGGCTCCTCTGTCTTCAGTAAAGTCATGTACCACAAACACATCTGGCCTCTTCAAGAGTCTCCCAATCAGACAGGTTTCATTTTTGGGTAAGTGTAGCTTGAGCTCTGTTAGCTGGATGTGCCCGAGTGCTCTCCTGCTGCGAACTCCCCAGGGGAAATTAAAAGATTCCAAAAGTGAAGAGGAAAAGATTAGGCTTAACACTTTGTAATTCCTTGCCGTGGTCTCTTTGTGTCCCTGAGACCTCTGCTGGCCCCAAAACTACAAATAAGTGACCAGGGAAAAGGGGAAAACACTCTTCTCCCTACATTTCTGTCTAGGGAGGGAATGTCTCCCTATTATAAGGACCATGTAACAGAAATAGGAGCAGAACAACACCAGACACTGTCCAGCACAGTAAGAAATCCCAAATCAGGATTGTCTTCAGCTTGGGAAGATGGCTGCGGGGCTTTTTGTTGGTTTTTTGTTGTCTTTTTTTTT
>VXBC01006188.1:129533-150265 GCA_013399945.1 Ploceus nigricollis
TTTTTTTTTTTTTTTTTTTTTAATCAAAGAGTAGAAGAACTTGTAATATGAAGCTAAGCTATGACTTTTTGTTAAAAAAAGAAAAAGAAAACAAAAACCACATACATCCCCAAACCCCCTGAAAATTTGGAATGGGACTATGAAGAATTTTAATGTATTAGACTTCCCCTGAAAGCCCACAGGCAGCATCCTAGGTAGCTGTGGAGGAGACCTGATGAGAAACACGTGAGGTGAAGCTCTTTGAATGATGATGCCATCTGCAGGAGTTTCCCAGCCATCAGCCTTTGTCCCAGAAGACCATTTGTACTTCACAGCATTAATATTCATTAGGTGTAACACCATATGTTGCACAGCAGGATGCATTGCCAGCAGACTGTTTGTCATAAAGCCAGATTTAATAAAGCATTGTAAAACAAACATTATGATGATAAATACAAAATGACAGGCTAATTAAGAGAATCTTAATTGCCATTTTTCCGTAATAACATTTGTTTAGTGTGTATCTGTCTTGTGCTGGTACCTTCCTTGTACAGCTTTTCACTTTGTATTAGCTCCATAAGGGAATCTGTGCCCTGGATGTTTTAAGGCACTTAATGTTCTGTTGCAAGAAAGAAATTCAGGATTAATGAATAGTTGCTAGACTATAGATGTCCATAACCATCAACCTCCAATCTTGATGAGTGCGAAGAAATCCAGCCCTGAAATGTAGATTTCAGAGGGGTGTGAGTAGGCTGGGGACAACTGACTCCCCCTCTTGAGGGAATCGTTTGGCAATGCAGCAGTTGCATTTCCTCAGACAGGCACCGTGCAAGCCTTTTACAGGAGGAGTGCTTTTCAGGGAACAGCTTAGGTGTCCACAGCAATTTTCACATTTCATTGTGCAGACTGAAAGGCCTCTTTTTTGCCTCCTTCACTAGAGTAGAATTTCATTATTGCTCCAGTGCCCTACACTGGTGACTTCATGGGAGAGGAAGGGATTTAAAGGATGTGAAATGATATTGTGAATTAATACAGGGAAGTGATGCCTATTTTTCTTCTTGCTATTACCTTTTTATCATAGCTATTGCTGCCAGAGTGTCAGGAAATTAATATATCCATCTTCAAACCTGTCAAGGTGGAGAGTTAGAAAACTTTCAGAAACTCTTGGAAAAGGAGGATGGAGAAATAAAATCCTGCACCATACAGTGTGTATATTCAGACAGTTGCCTGATTCTGTTATATGATGAAGATAAAAAATCATGACTTGAGAAGGCCACAGCAAAACTCATATGGGAGGTTTGCTCATCATAGCTGGGCTTGTAATTGGATTTTAGTGTTCATCTTAGTGAGGTCTTCTCTTCCACAGGTGTAATTTTTACTGTAATGTAGATTTGGGGTTTTGCCTCTGTGTACAATTTTGTTGTTACCATAACCAAAACCTGAAAGGCACAAAACTGAAAGCCAGGGGAAGGAAAACCCCAACTCTTTGATTATTGTGACATACTTTGAATTTTACCACCACATCTTTCTGCATGGATACCTTAAACATGTTATTCATTTCACAAAACAAACTATCCTTAGGGGGAAAAAAAATAGAGTGAAAAGTGTCCAAAAGATGATAATTCATTAATTAGAAATATTTATCTTGCTATTGTACCTCGGATGGAATTTTTAATGTACTTTGACTTGTAGATTTTGAAATAGCAGTGTTTCAGAAGCTGAATGGCACTTGCTTTTTTGTTTGAGGTTTGGAGTGTTTCTGCCTGTGCTATTAGCATTTTTTTAATTTAATTTGTGTTAAAACTGCAACTGAAGCACAGAATAAATGTGACGAGTCTTGAGTGATAAGCGACTTTTTTTGTTGCTGTTGTTTGGAGGTTTCCTTCAATAAGAATAGGTGAAAAGGATTTTATTCCCTCTGTGAGCACTTCCTGGATGGTAATTTACAGTCCTTTCCAGTCTCCCACCTGGATCATCTCCCAGCAGTATCTTATATAGTGCTTTACTCTTGGTTTTCTCACTGAGTACTGCTTCTTTCTGTACCCTTGGGTTTTGACTACTCTGCTCAGGTTTCATTTTTCTCCCCTCAGCGCACATAAATTATCAGTGAAGGATTTTCTAGCTTTACTCTGGTTTTTGGGGGGGTTTTAACTACTTTGACTCTAGGTTTTAGCCTTATTACAACTATTACTCCTTCTCTTTGCTTGCTGTGCTATCCTTGGGTGGCTGTTGGGTGTTTGACATTGCCTGTGATGACCAATTCACTTTACATCTTCCAGAGTATGAGGTGAGCAAAATGTTCACTTCCACCTTGTGTAGCCTCAATAGATCTCATCACAAAGGAAGAAAAAAGTTCAAAAAAATTATTAAAAAAAAAACTCCTACTGGATGTCCAATCTGTACTACTAGGAAAAAAAATGTACGTGGGCTTTACTTGAAGCTCTTCTGCAAGAGGCACTGAATGGCAAAGAACCAAATCATGGTATTTAAATCATCCTGGGATTGTGGAGAGAAGTTGGATGGCCAGGACAAATTAATAATTGAGTGCTTTCCCTTCCTCCAAAGGATGGCCAGGACAGTCATACTCTAGAGCAGGGAAGATGAGGTAACAGCAGTGAGGTGCTGAAGCAGAGGGATTTTTAGGAAACTGGAGATGGAGTCTCAAGGCACATAATGAGCCATCTGATCCTGCTCAGAAATGGTGAATGCTCTGCTTAAAATATGCATCTTCACCTGACAGCTGTAAGGATTTAAAAATATTTGTGTTGCAATGCTTTATAAACATATTTTATCCTTTATGACATGAAAATTTTCATGGCCAAGGGGCAAAAATGATCAATTCACAGACTCTGGTTTAGGAAAGTGGTTCAGCACCTTGGGAGTTGAGTGGTGAATAAATACACTGAGTTCCTCATGTGTTTTGTGCAGTTCTGCTACTCTAATTTATTCCAAGTAGCAACCATACTTTTTTCTGTCCTCACACTTTCCTCTAGTGATGTGATCAAAAATTGAGAGGCAGCTGTTGGATTTAAGGTGCTATTCTGGCCCTTCTGACATCAGTGGGAATTTTTATTAGAGGAGGGAATGTGTGCTCATGTATTGTGGGCTGAAAACTTGTTTGTGGTTGTGGCCCATTTGTGTTTTGTGTGTGTTTTTAGTAGTTTCACATTGAGAAATCCCAGTGTGAGTTTCCTCTATACAAAAGATTATCTGTCTGTGAGTGGTGAGTTACCAAAATCTTCTCAGTTCTGACCCTGTTCAGTAATACCACATTAAGAAGAGATGTGTGGTATATGCTAAGAATGGGTTCCTGAGAGCTTTTAGAAAAAACATTTTCAGTAGATCGGAGTTTCTTGTTTGTTTTGACACCTTTGTCATCTTAATCTCTTGAATAAGTAACAGCTGATTTTTTCATACTTTAACACACCAAAGCCTTCAAAACAGTGATGACAAAAGGAAAAAAAATTAGTTGTTTGCCTTTCCATAATAGGCAAGTAAAATTGTGCTCTATTGCTGAATCTGTGTTTGGCAAAAAGATTTTTGACAGAGTGACTGAGGATAATTAAAAAATTAACAAGTGGGTGGTACATGCAAGCATATAGGGCCTGGGCAATAAATAGCAGTAAAGAAATGAGGGAGGACCACTGGAGCAGTGATCCTGTTCTTTGGTTTGTGGCCTCAAAGTTCAATAGATGTGATTAAAAAAACCATAAAACCCAAACAAATAAAAGCCTAGATGAAGATCAGAGCTGGAGACTATTGAAGTGCTGTGCATGTCTTTAAAAAGAGTTGACTTTATTTCCCTCATAATACTAATGTGTGCTGTCATCTGGGCAGCTCTGAAGATCACAGACATGTCACCTCTCTTCCCCTTTGCTGCTGCAATGTCTGTGACGTCCAAACTTCACACCAGCACAGGCCTCACTTCCAGAGGATGTGGAAGTCTTCATTTGTTAAAAGGCATCCAGGAAAATCAATATAAAATGCAATTTATTAAGTCAGGCTCAGAAAGTCTGAGTTGCAAACAGGTGGAAGCTACAGGAATTATTGGGGAGACAGGAGTGGTGCTGGACCCATCACTTTGACTTGGTGCTGCTCTGACACTGATTAATGGTATTGGAGAGCTGTTAGATGGCCATGGCTGGCTGAGCTGCTGGTTCCAAAGCTCATTTTCCTCCTAATTGGACTTTTTGAATGGAGGAAGAGTGGTCCTTGCTGAGCAACCCCTCAGGGATCACCAAGGAGTGATGCCCTGACCTCTGGACAGGCCTTGTTGGTCAGAGGGGAGTCCCTTCCACCTTTCACTGCCAGCTTTTGGCTCAGCACAGCTTCTAAAACACCTGGCAGCACAAGCAGGCAGTGAACAGTTCTCCAGCTTGTTATTTCCCAGGGCTCAAAATATAAATCACCTTTGCCAAATGAGATCAAAGTGAAACATGATGAAATGGAGAGGTATCTGAAAAGATTTTATAAAGATCTTTGGGTTATTTATTTTCAGGCCAGCTGAGGAGGCTGAGAATAAAGCATCCAGCTGGGAAGGCTAAGAGAATAAAGCATCCAGAAGTCAGATTTAGGGTTCATAAGCATGTTCTGCTGTTATGAGTTTAATCCTAAAAAAATTATCTTGAACATTAGCGGGGGATTTGCACCCAGAGAAGAGAGCAGTGCTGTAAGAAAGCTTTTCTGAGTTACACTAAACACTTCTTACCACCAGGAAGAAATGCCATCAGTTTGTGACTCGTTTTCTAAATTATTCAGGAGCGGCCATGGGGATTTGGATTAAGGTTTATACACAATGACATTCTGTGCTAAGTTTCAATCTTGGAGGGATTGGTGTTAAAATCAAGCACTGTGTCATGTGATTATAGGACATGAAGATGTGTGCTAGAAAAGGAATGAGAAGCAGAAAGATAAAAATCATTATTAACTTCAAGAAATAACTGTGAGCTTCAGTGTCTACATGCAAGGAATGAGGTGAGGAAGGAACTAAGAGGAGAAGCATAAAATGGTTTGATGCAATTATAAATTAATGTTAAATGAAAACATTTAGGATGTCAAATGGTACCAATGAGATCCAGACTATCCTGTTTCCTCACTCTAAAATTATTTATACTTTATACACATAGCAGACACTTGCTTCATTTTGAATTTCATCTCATCTGGTAACATTCTGCAGCAAGAAAAGAGCAAGTCCATATTCTAAGCAGATCAGTAAACAATAAATTCATTATAAACAAAAAACTCAGAATAAAATAGCCTAAATCCTAAATGGACATTATTCTTGAATTTTTCTGTGATTGCTTATGCTCTCAGCATCCTCTTGTGCATTTGTTGGAGAATGTCTGGCTAGGTGTTTTCACATCTGTCAGCAGAGCCAGCCCCTAAATGTAGAGTGCAGCACTTGGGAACACTTCGCAATGATCCCCAGAGGACCTTTGGCCTGCAAAAAGCAAAGAAAGGATTAGATGGACCCACAAATGCATTACTTTATTTTCATCTGCAAGAGGAACAGCATTGCTCCAGCTTGGTCCCACATGCTCCATCACTTTGGACAATGATCTTGCCAGACTGTAACTACTGCTGTGTTTGAGAGGTAAAAGTGTTATATTTAGAAATCCTCAAGGCAAAGTCAGAACTTGAAGGATATATTGTGAATTACTTTAGTAAATATTTTTCTTCTGTTGTAATAAATGGAAAAAAACCCCAACCAAACAACAACAAAAATCCTTTAATAAATGGCTTGGAAGAAAAATCAAAAAATGCACTGCAGAAAGGAGAGGCACATTAGCATGGGTGGTGCTGCAAGGGATAGAGAGAGCAAAACTGGACAGGCAAGGAGAGACCTCTGGAAACCAACACCTCAAAATAATCATTGTGTGATTTTATATATGGGAACTTTTAGGAGTTATTTCTAATAGTTTTGTCAATACCTATATCTGGTGTGGTGCTGCATGAGAGAAGAGCTCCTTACAGTGGGACAGTTTTCACTGTGAAAAATATCAAGTGGCTTAGATCAGAGTCAGATCCTCAGCAGGTAATTAAGTCTTTCTGAATTGAAATATGGTAATGAAAATGAAGAAGCCTCCAGACTGCACTTTGAGTTGGAGATTGATTCTTATTTTTTTCCCTACTCTGGATGACTTCAGAGGCTTCCAGATAAAAGTTCAGTGTCCTGCCTAGACAATTGTTTCTTAAACAAATTATTGATGATGCTTTGTTTTGAAAACTGCTGGAACTGTGATGATATGTGTGATTTTAAACAGAAAAGTTAGCAAATATGAACTTAGTGTGATGGCACTAACTGGGGGAAGCTTTTGACTTGCTGACCTACAGTACTTGTTCTTTATTTATTCATTCATATAAATATTTTGTTTAGTGTCTACTTTGAAAACACTGAGTTAGTCTGAAAAAAAGTTGAAATATTTTTAAGGCCTGTGTAGTTTTCCATACTCAAAAGAAAAAGTTTTGGGGTTGATTTTTTTAATGGGAGGAAGGGGAATCTTCAGAAACTCCCCCATATTTACACACTGAGTTCCTGGTGGAGACTTGAGCTTTAAGGGCACTTGGCCACATGAAGAGGGGGAACACTTGGCTGGCTGATTGCTTTTCTGTAAACTCTGGCCTTTTGCTCTCATTTGCTATTTAGTTGTGAATTCTTCATCTATTCATTGCCACTAAATCCAGTTGTCTTTTTATGAAGGCATTAGAGAATCTTTTCAACTAAAAAGAGAAAATTCTGGACTTCCCTTTTTTTTTTAAATTTTTTTTTTTTGGGGGGGGTCGGTTGGATTTTTTCACTGGGTGTTTTGTGTGTGTGTGTGTAAGATTTGTTTGGTTGTTCGGGGATTTTTCCCCTTCTTTTTTGTGTATTACTGAAAAATTACACCACTTAAAAGCACCCCTGGTAATTATAAATTTCAGCCTTTTCCTTCCTGTGGCAGACAAGAATGAAATACAAGTCCACAGGTAACAAAACATGCCAGTAACTTGTCGGTGCACAACACTTAAAGAGCTTTCATTGGATATCCATCTTCAAAGTGCCTTGTAAACAGTGACAGGCAGAGTGGTTGAATGAATTCATCACTGCTGAGAAGCATTGGCTTGATTAGATAATCATCTAGTTTCTTTTATGCTACAGGGCATTTCACCTTTAGTCTTTAGCTGTTGGCTTCTGGAGAGAAGTATAAATTACTGGGCTGTGATTTTTCCCACATATATTCATTGTGGTCCCTGATAAATTTTCTGAACCTCCTAATTCCCTATCTGACCTCAGGTATGCTTCTTTTTCATTAAAATCTTCAAAGATATCTTTTTTTTCTTTGTGGAAAGGAGAGGGAGAAGCAGATTGAGCAGCAGTGCTGCAGCATCACCTTCCCTGCCAGGTGTGTCCTGCAGGTCCCAGCTGGCAGAGGCACCAGTGCAGCCTGGGCACAGCATTTGTCCCTTGTTCCCAAGGTGCCTCTGCACCACCTGATACTGAGATTTATTGCTGAAAGGGGGGACTCTGCTCCAGGGGCTCAGCTTGGAGAGTTACTTATCCAGGAATAAGTATCTTATCCCAGTGCCTGGGGAGTAGTGGAAGGAGCTGGGTTGTTTTCCCAAACTTGCCCCTTTTGACCACAAAGCCAGGCCCAAGGGGGATTTGTTGCTCTCATATCTTGTGCTAAGACTCTGGAAAGTTTGCCAGAAAAAAGAGGCAATAATTTTTTTTCTGTGAGAGCTGCCTGGAGACATTGCTCTTTATTTCTGCTCTGCACCCCTCTAAGCAAAGCAAATCAGTGTAGTATTGTGGGAGGAAGAGACTTCTGCTGCTCAAAGCCTTCCTGCTCCTGGCCTTATCCCTTGGCTGATTTTGCCAGGAAAGGAGCCAAGGAGCGTAATCCCACATCTGCCGTGGGGGACAGTGACTTGGAACCCCTTTACAAGAGATGCTGCTGCCACAGAGGGCAGAGCCCTAGGGAAAGAGTGGTTTCCAGAAAATATTGGTTTTGAGAGAAAGCGCTGCTCTGTCCCTGCCTTCCTGGAGGCTGCCAGATCATCTCTTGCCATCCATGTGGGCTCTACTGTTTTCCAGCAGTAGAAATTGCAATTCCTCTAAGTTTGCTCCTTGGAATTGCTTTGCCATCAAAAGGTTTCCTCTAAAATTCTCCCAGTTGCAGACTGAGACTTGTCTATCTCTCCTCCTGTCTGCAGTGAGTTTGGCAAATGAACTCTGTGCCTCCAGTTTCCAGTAAAACCTGATGTGGCAGTAAATAATGATCCGTCCCTGAAGCCAGTTAAAGTAAATACATCTTAAAATGTCTAATTAAAAATCAATCCAACACCTCATACCTGCATTTATTTCTTTCCAATACATCCAGATTTAATCTCTAGAGCATAAATAATCTTTCCTCTGATGATATTTAGAGTAGGGCATTATGTATCTTTTCTCTGAACTATGTTTCAAATATCAATGCCCACCCCCCATATCCAAATATTGTGTGGTTGTATCACCAGCAAAGGTAGCAGCAAGCAAAATTTATATATTTAAGGAAGTAATTTTAGGTTTTTTTCCCTCTAAATGCAATTCACATTGTCTAATATTACTAAAACAAATGGGCTATAACTCCTCACAGAGGGGCATGTTTTTAGCATTTGGCTTTCAGGGAGGTTCTCAAGCGCTTTCACATGAAGTCAGCATCTCACCCTCAGCTTTTACAGATGGAAAAGCTGGGATCCAGAATGGGAAGTGGCTGGCCTAAGGTTTCTCCAAAGCCCTTGGAAAGCCCCTCAATTCCCCTCCAGCCCATTAATTTCAGGCAGCTGCCAAGCCCCAGATCCTTATTTGTGTTGCAGCAGCACTTAGCAACCTGGGCTGGGGTCGGGGCTGTGGTGCTGCCCCAGCCAGCAGTGACCATCCCTATTTGTGTGCCTTGAACCCAAACAGCTGCAGCCAGGAGCCAGGAGAGGATGGAAGAGTGTTGAAGTGACATGTCTAAAACCAGACCTCAGAGAAGCAAGCAACTTCAGCAGGAAGTCCTTGAACTTCAGCCACTGGACGATGATTTCTGCTTTGGTGTTAGGGAAATATCCCTCAGCTCCCAGGGGGTGAGCCTGCAGCTCTCAGGGAGCTGGGGGAGGCAGAAAAAACTCAGGGTGTGCTGCTGGCCAGAGGGTGCTTGTTCTGGTCATGAATTACCTCAGGAATTGGGTGTCATTCCAGTGTTCCAGTTTATCACAGCACATTGGGGTATTTTGCTTTCTTTTAATGGTCCACGTGTATTATATGTGCTAAGCTGAGAATTTTTCCTTAGAAGAAATGCAGTGATGGTTCAGCACAACAGACACCAAATGTTGTCTGTAAAAGAGAAACTCCCTGATTTTTTCCATCTCACCATTTCTAGCAGCTGTTTTATTTTCTTTCTACTGTCACAAGACAGTAACTTATTTACCCTGGAAATATATGTCAGCTCAGTGCTTACAATCCTTTCCTTACAATTTTTGAACAGTAACTGATGCAGTTTGATAAAAATTCTCCATGTTCTAATCAGTCAAAAATAGTCCTCTCATCAGACATGTATTTTTGGATAGCTCTAATCATGACTGACTTGGTCAGATGCCTAACTGCTAATTTAAATAGAACCAAGTCCTTTCAACATCCGAAGTAAAGTAAGAAAGGAAAAAAAAATCTGTCTTGAGTGCTTTGCAGTAGAAATTAAAAGTTGAAAAATTTAAGAGCCTTCCATCCCCTCATGGAGTCAGACAGCAAAATCCTCTGCCCCAGCATTTAATAAGTTTTTTTTCTTTATTTGTATACACTTTCTTAAAATCAGCTGTGGTTGTGTTCTCCCCTGAACTGGTGACCATCACTTGAAGTTAACAAGAAAACTGGCATGTTGGACAGGTTTATTTGACTCTGATGTGGATATTTGCGGTGGAATTGAAATAATGAAAACCCTGCTCAGGCATGATTCCACCATTTGATGAGAGTCCTTGCTTTACCCCTTTGTCAGGTTGCTTTAGCACAGCAAGGAGGGGTTGGCCAGGAGCAGAGTGGTGTTTGCCAGGTGAGGTTCAAGCTGGACATTCCCCTTCTGGCAAGGTGCAGCCACCACTCTGGTGCCTATTTGTACCAACAGGCAGTGCAGGTCAGGCACTGGGAGTTGTCAGAAGGAAGAATAAGGTTCTTTTCCAGCTCTGTGACTGAGGACAGCCTGTCCTTTACAGATCTCCCTCTCCCCACCTGCATTCCCCCACAGCACTCAATTACCCATTAAGGTTTTTAAGAGAAACAGAATGGCAATTAAGCCCAGTACAGCAGTGAGAAAGCAGTGGAAGCTTTTTTTTTGCTGAGAAATCTATCCATAAATGAGTTAACTGCACAAATAATTCCAGCTAATTAGAGGTGTGCATTCCCCAAATAACTTGATTCTCTCGTTTACTTAATTGAGTTGATGGTTGCTCTGGGATGGAACAGCAAACTGTGCAGTGGCTATTACAGTAAGTATCACTTTGACTGAATCTGTTCAAACAGTCCAGACTTTCTGTTAACTTGGAATTTGCAGCAGAATCAAGAAAAATGTTGCTTTGGGGTGTTTTTTTTTTTTTTTTTTTTTTTGCTTTTCTTTTTTTTTTTTGATTACATCTCTGTGTTGAAGGTAAGGTAAATTCCATTTACAATTCCCAAGTTTAGCTGAAAAGTAGGGGCTATAAATGAGGCTTGTTGAACAGAGAAGTGGGGTCTTTGTTTCACACTTCAGAGAAATGCTCACAGGACTGACAGCTTTCCAAATGATGACGCAGATCAAACTGCCATGCTTGGATAACAAATCCAGGTATTGCCTAGGCTCTAAGCAACTTTGGGATTTACATAATTTAGGATCTTTCCCTAGATGGAAAAATAGAAGAGAACCAGCAAGCTTTGCTGGTGAGATGATTTTTCCCTAAATGATGAGAGAGAGGCTTCAAACAGCCTCAGATTTTTCAACTTGTGTGACCTTGTCCCTCCTCTTTTTTAAATGACCACTCAGACTCAGCATCCAACTTTTTGCTCCATGTTCTGACAACTTGAAGAGGGCCACACCAACCACTGGGCATCAGTAAAACATCTTTCTTTTCTGTTTGTTTATTTTCCTTGGTTTCTTAATTATATAAAAGAATAAGCATACTGCTGGTACTGAAAGCATCTCTTTTCAAGAAGAATAAATTTCAGTTCCTGCTTTGTGTTAGGACCAAGTGAGAGGAGACTTGACCAAGATTTTTGTTCTCTAGTGTAATGCTTGCTGGTCAAGGATTTCCATTTTGGCACTCAAGGATTTGGGATGTTAATGAACACTTTTAAAAAAAGGAGAGAATTAAAATATGAGCAGCAAACCTGAAAGAAACAGTCAGTAGACATCTTTTTCTTTAGGAGAAGTAAAGTTAGAAACATGCTCCTGTTCTCTATTTTCTTGGAATCATTAAGTGCACTGATCTTTTGCTAAGGAAAATATTTTAGTACAAGGTAATAGCCACAGTGCTGTTTGTCATTAGCTTGTACCTGCTAATAAACAGGGAAATCCATCTGTTATGGAGTCACTTTCCTAATGGACCTTCAAAGACGTGCTCCACATGTCAGTGTTCACAGGGAAAATAAGGAAGGAGATTGCCAGGCCACCCAAGCCCTTTGCAAACAGAAGATTTGTTCAAGGAAACCTCAAAAGGGCCCAACACAATTTCTTCCTATTTCTTCACCAGCAAAACCTTTCCTCTGTTATTTTGATTCTCACCCTCTCCCAAGCCTTACATCCTCATGGAAATTCCATTTCTGCTCAGTCCTGCCCTTATTTTTCTTCCCCTTGTTGTTCTTCCGCTGTTTATTTTTCTTTTCACTGTTGTATTTCCTGCTGGCACTGGTGATGTAAATCAGTGGGTGGGTTTGAGGCAGGGCCATTTTGTATTCTCATGGACATGGGAACATTTCTGTTCAAGCAGAAGAGCAGTGTCGCTAATTTGGCACATTGCTGAGACTTTAGTTAGTTTTTAGGGTTTTTTTTTTTAATTGGATTTGAGATTCAGCAGATGTTGGAAAGCAAATAAACCATATGCAGTGGTTGTTAGACATTACTCATGGAGTAATCCCTTTATCCAAATACAAAAGTTAAACATGTGAAACCATATCCTTAGATAACTGCAGAAGTTCAGCTCATACTCAGCCACCACCACGTAATTCCCTTCATTATTTGGTGCAGCACATCCTCTCTGAAGGAAGGTGGGCAGACAGGGGGAAGATGGATTCATGACTGTGCTTTAAAATAAATGTCAGCTAACCACAAAGGGTCAAATTCATTGCTGATGTAACACTGCTGACTTCAGGGGATTTACACTGGGGATTAATGTAGTCCTTTCTCTAATATATATGTTCAGGGGGGAGGAAGATGGTTTTTATATAGATTCAGCACAAGATCTGCTGGCATAAAAACAACCCAAACAGAATTGTTCCCTTCTCAAACATCTGTTAGCATGAATGTCCAAATCCTCTGTATCTGCCACAGGTTGTTATAATCGAGCCGCATTACATTAACAAAAATACAATAACCATTTGGTCTCTACTTTAAACAAGAGCTTATGAAAATGGCTTTCAGGTGGAGGGAGTGGTGATTTGGCAGCCTTCTCTTGGCAGGGCTGTGGATTGCACATGAGGGAAAGTTGTTTGGTGGTAGAGCAGACAAATTGCTTAACAATTAATAAAAATAATGCCTTGTGTTTCTGCACGACAAGGTGCTGTGTAGGAATTCTCCTCTCCCCAGCTGCTCTCCACTAATAAAACATAGGCAGCTCTGTAGGTTTTTAAATCACACACAATGAAGTGGAACAGTGCTTTAAAATGGGGTAACACTTGATATTTGCACAAGCAAAACTGGATTTGTAACATGGGTTACAAATCTAATTTCTCTATTAGATTTGCTTTCAAAAGTCTGTGCAGCCCCACATCAGTCAGCACGGTTGCTTTTGGGTTTTTTATGTTTTATTTAAATTTCTAAGAGTTCTCTCCTAAGTAATTAACCAACATAATAGAGTGTGTGGAAAATTATTACAAAAATCAGCTGCATCCTTTTAGGAATTGTATGGGTATGTTTTCATCAGAATCAGAGCAGATTTAATATCTTAAATCTTATTTTACAAGGCAACTGAGACTCCACAAGCCAAAGTGTGATGCAAAGTGATAAAAGGCTCAAGAATATCTTCTTAAAATCAGAGGTATATTTGAAAATGTTCTTTTTGTTCTGAACATATGGTAGAGTCTTAATTCTGAGGCTTCTTATGGAAGAGACAAACTTTGTCAGCCAGGCTGAAAATCAGATGGGGAAATTTTTGCCTTGTTTTCTGTAAAGCAGCATTTGGGCTAATTCTGCTGAAAGTTCCATGACCAGATCTCCTTGTGGGAGAATGTCACATCAGCTGCTCTGGGGTTGTTTGCTCTTCGTGCTCTTGGCTCCACTGGGCCTCGACAATGTCCTCTCTGAAGTACAACAAACCAGTTTTATTCTCTTACCGAGAACACTTTCTATGTTTTACTGAGTTCTGGATGCTTTCCTTCCTGAATCACTTTTTTGTACCCCATTTTGAAAGTAGAGATTGTTTTCCTTGGGAGAAAACAGAAATTTCTTGGAATTGCTGCGCTGTTGGCAGATGTCAACTTTTTAGAACAGAAATCCAGGTTCCTGGATGTAATTTTCCTTCTTAGTATAGTGTGTGTGATTCTCATAGTACTGGTGATGTTTTATCAGTGATAATTAGAAGCAAGATACTCTGTGAGGATTTCCTCTTTTTGGGAAGATATAATTGAATATTTGTACAACACACACAGCATTTTCCTGGAATTAATCCCCAGTGCTTCACATTTGAAATTATCTTCTTCAAACAGCTCCTTTTAACTTTAAACACATAGGTTTGGGGCAATATCTGTTACTTTGCTCAGAGTCCAAAATCAATTCAGACTAAAGCTCTAGAAATGTGCTGGAAATCTGAGATTGGACTCAGCATAGAAAAGAAGATGATGAGACATTTGGTTTGGGCAAGGATTTTGTCTTTTGTAGCACTTGAAATCAGTAGGACTGGGATGAATTCTCCTATTGCTGCAGAAATATAAAATAATTACATTTGATTCTACCTTTCTCATATACTCATTGATTGTCTTGATTAAAATTATTGCCTTGAGTTTGGTAAATTAAATAATTTTAATCATTACTTTAAAAGATGCCTTATCTGTACCTATATCAGCAAAGACTGAATACTTCAATTTGGAGTGCATAGAACCTCCTAACTGCAGAATTTTTCCTAGTTGTAGAGAAAACATGGTCAGGTAGATCTTGGATGATGATCTAGTAAAGCTCACATAAACTATTGCTGAAAAACTTTGAAGGAAAATAAACAATAAAAATAACTTCTAGGATGTGGATTAATGTAGGAATTAATATGTCTCCAATTAGTTAACAGATTTGTATCCAGAAAGGATGAATTACATCTTGTTAAAATGATTTTTTAAAAATATATATATATATATATATATATGTATATGTGTTGATTTTGGAGAAGTTTTTATGTTTTAATGCAATACTAATAAACAAAAGTTTGCTGGTAAGGATACAGACAGTCAGAAGTTGTCAATATGGTCTTGATTTCCTGCTGCTGGGTTCAACATGGTGTGCTCAGGTGATGTGTTAAAGAAATCTGTGTGGTTTGATTTGGTTTTTTAAAATTAAATTAAAGTTTTATTCTCGTTAAATGCTTCCTTATTAACATTCTTGTAAATGAAAACATTTAGGTGTCTACTAATCACCTATAGCAGCCAATATATTTCTCAATTAATCAAGTAAAGCCTGTTAAATGCAGTTTAAGGACCATTTTATGGGGATTCTCAGTGACACCTCTGCAAATGTACTTGAGTAAGCTTTATTTGAGACCTTACCAGGGCTCTTGGGCAAACAAAACTTTACTCCTCCAACTAATAAGTGCCTGCATTGAGGCTTGTGCAGCACTCAGAAGCAGTGAACCTGTAAACCTATTAGATTTACTATGTTCTGCAGCATAGAATATCCTTGTCTTCAGTGGTTTCCTAACTGGTCATATGGAAATGCAAAGAGGTCGAGTAGAGGGGCACTACTACCAATCCCCATTCCTAAATATATGTAGAGATGCTCAGATCAAAAAGGGGATACAATTTATTCTAGCTAATTCTTCTTTAATGCAATCTTTAACCAAAATAATTATGTTGCTGAGCATGGCAGAGACTTAAATAAAGTCCATCTTTCACAAGGATGAAATTTCCTAGTTCTGTGGCCCAGAGGTATTCCCATGAGATGCTCTCTGTGCATCTCATGTGTGTATTCTTTTTTGGGGGCTATAAATCCTCAGAAGTATTTTTAATGGTGTATTAGCTGTGACTTATGGAGGGGACCTGGGTTTCATTTGCCTAGGAGCTTTCATTACAGGTGCCTTTGGAAGGTTGATGGCTGGAGACAGAATCAAAAGTAGAGGTGAAAAGGAGTTATTACTTGTCAGAGACCCTTATTTTCCCTGCTACTCTGCAGGGCTCTGTGAAATGGCCCAGAATACAGATCGATAATGGAGTGCTTGCACTCAGCTAAAACCAAAACCCCATAAACTTTAAAACACAGAATCAGTGCTGGGCTGGGGCCTTGCTGAGAGCTGAGCTTTACTGCTTGGCTCATCCAGCTGAGATCTGGGGAATATTTGTCTTCTCAGTGGTATCAGCAGAGGCTGAGCTGGCTGCTCTGGCAGTCCTGCCATTCTTCTGCAGTGACATCAGTTAAAATGCTCCAAAAGACTCTTCAAAGGCACTGCCTTCCTACCAGCTGCTGCAGCTGCTGAGGGATTGAACAGTGTCTTCCAAGGGAACAATAGCACCTGAGAAAATGTGCTTCTCTCTAATGCCTGCCTTACCTTTTTGAACTCTGCAGAGGACATGTTTTCTTGTTGGTGACATTAGCACCGTCTGGACAGCAGTGCACATCTATTTTTTTAAAATTCTGCTTTTACTCGAGTGGCCCTAAGTGTGGCAGATGTTTCAGGTTCTGATACACAGCTCTAGGGGTGAGTTCTGAGGAGTGCATGTGTGGTAGTTCTTGCTGTGTTATTCTCCTTATTGTTCTCCCTTTGAGCTGTTTAGGAACTCTGCATCCATGAGGCAGCACAAGCCAGAAACCGGAGTGCCCCAGCACAGTCTGTGCCCTCCCCAGCCTGGATCAGTGCTGGGTGGGCAGAGTGGGGTGATGGGGTCCACCAACAGCTCCTGGTGCAGTTAATTAAGACTTGCAGGTGTCTCAGAGGCTCAAAATTCTACATCACACAGAAGTCTTGTCTTGTACACCCCTTTCTGCAATATTTATTCTTTTTTATCATAGCTTGCTACTGCGGCTGCTGTACTTTCTCTGTATTTATTAGGCTTGACTGAATAATATTCTATAAATAATACCTTTTCTTAGCCCTTTTTAAGTGCTCCCTTTTTCCTGTCTTTGATTGTCCCTGCAGGTGTATTAACACAGAATTTGTACCTTGATACTTTCTCGCTGCAAGGTGTGTGTGAAAATCTCACAAGACAGCTCAGCAATGCAATCACTTTGCATTGCTAAGTGGTGACAGCAGGACTTCAGGATCATAGGGGAACAGGCAAGAGTCCACTGGAATATTTATAATGATCTCTTAAAAGCTGTGTGGAGCTTGAAAAAGTCATGAGAGAAACACCTGTGGGGCAATCATGAATTTTCATGGGATCAGAGGGCAACTGGGCTTGCCAGGGAGCTTGAGAAGCCTCTAATCCAACTTCCTGCTCAGAGCAGGGTCAGCCACGGGTTCAGCCCAGGCTGCTCAGGGCTTGATCCAGCCAGGGTTTGAAATACATCGAGGCTGGAGACTGCACTGGGCAGGAACTGCTCCACTGCCTCACTGATGTTATGGGGGGAAAAGTTTTTCTGTATTTCCAGTATGAATTGCTGGTTTCAGCTTCTGCCATCATCCTGCTGTGCACCTCTGGGAAGGGCCTGCCTGCCCTGTTTTGTGATGACCTCCCTGTAGGCAGTGGGGGCAGCTGCTGGGTCACCTCAAAGCCACCCATTGTCCAGCCTGAAGGAGCCCCAGCCCCTCAGCTTTTCCTCCTGAACTTGTCCTTCAGCCCCCTGCTCATCCTGGTTCCTGCAGTATGACCTTTATCAAAGTCTTACTGTGTCTCAGGCACTGAGCAAGTGGGGATGGGATGCAGTGTTCCAGTCTCAACCTCACAAGTGTTGAATGCGAGGGATTCCTTCACCACCTTCTTCCACTTTGTTCCTGCTGCTCTTGGCCCTTTCCTTTAGCATTTCAGTGCACCTAGACTAGAGTCCCTTGCCTTCATTCTTTGAAAGATTTTCACCTCTTCTAAGGTTCATTCCCACTCACAACAGATTAAAAACTGTCTGGGAGTTGTTCACTTTTCACCAGATACTCCCAAAATCATAGAGTGTCTGGAGCACCACAGAGCATTTTGCAGCACATCTCCAGATAGGAGCTGGATAAAGCTGAAGAAAGAAGGAAAAAAACAAGACTGAAAAATCAAAGCTCAGTGAAACTCTGGGCATAAGACTCAGGAAAATTCTTTACTGGTGAAAGGGATTTACTCTGTCAAAATAAGAAGAATTGCTAGATAAAGCTCTATTTTACTTTTAAAAATGCATGTATTAGTTCTGCTCTAAAAAAGATTGCTAGAGAGAAGTCCTATCAGAGAGTAACTGCTTCCAGTTTTGGTGTTTTTAAAAGTTGAAAGTTTATTTTTGGGCAGAGGAAGAGGCCACAAACATCATACCCACTGTTAGGCTAAAAATTAGGCAGCTGTGAGCCCATAAAAATAGATGGGTCTTCATCAGTCATCTGAGCTATTTTGATTCATTTTGCTGGAGATTCAAGTTTTAAGGGGATCTTTGCAGTGTGAGCACAAAGTGGGTGAGGTTTGTTTGTGAAGGGATGAGGTGCTAATCCTTCCAAACTGATAACAGCCGTGTATTTAGGGCCATGTAGTACCTTGGCATTACTTTTTTATGTACAGAGGATTTCTGAGAATGGAAGCAACTGGAAATAGTTATCATCTTTCAGGTCTCCCAGGCGAGAGTTAAAGCTGCAGGTGATGTTTCAATAGCTCTGAATTAGAGAGTCCCATTTAATTCATTTCAGGTCGTGATGAACTCATAGCCTTTGGTAAGAAGAGTTGATCCAGCCAGAAAAAGATTGAATTACTTGTCTCATGGGAGGCTTTTCTCTGTTGCTGGAGACTTCAGGCACTTGGGGGTCAATGTGGAACAGCTTGGACAATGTCCTCTTGGCTGAGCCCCAAACCATCAAACCCTTCTCACTGGCTTTCTTTGCCAGCACTTGCTTCACCTTCGCCAGTCCCAAGAAATGCAAAGCCAAATAAAAAAAAAAGAAAAAAAGAGTCCAGATGGGAAAAGATGACCAGATGTTTTGGTGAGGTTGGGATGATCCATTACAAAAGAATTCTGTTCTGTTGCCACAAACATAAAGGCTGTTCTTGTGCACTGAAATACAGAGCTTTCATTATCCCAGGCCTTTGTTCTTCCCTTTCAGTCAGATATTTCTGCATCTGCACTCTACTCGCCTTTGCATCATGGGTATAATGGAAAAGAAATGGCTTTTTCACCTGCCTGTAGCAATCATTTCTAGAAAACACTTTCCTAAGGAGCAGCAAGCCTTGCTGCAGTGCTCCTCTGAAAGGATTTAGCCACCTTAGGGCTGCTCCCAAGTGATCTGAACTGCAATTCTTACAGAACTCCTGACCTCAACACGCATGTTCACACATTCTCAGCCAATGCTTGTGTAAATTATGGTTTCTTTCTAATCAAATAAAACCTGTAAATAAGCTGGAGAATTCATAACCCTTGGGCATTAGTGGTTTTAACTCAGTTAATGTGAGGTATGGCTGTGGTGTTTCGTGAGAATGGGAGTCTCAGACTGTGAAAATATGTAGACTTAAAGAAACTCCTGGGGAAAAAAAAGTTTCCTTAGGTGTCATAACCTTCAATATCACTTTAATTAATAAATGATAATTCAGCCTGACATAAAAAGAAAGGTGTGTAATTTGCAAAGTCTTTTATTCTGAACTGTCAGGCCCCCAAAATACAAAGTTAAGAATGTACCAAATAATTCAGGAACAACAGACAGGCTATGTTTGCATCTAGGGTATCCAAATGTGCTGGAAGAGCAAACTTGACACAAACAAGGCTTCAGTTAATTCATAATTAATGAATAAATAATTAAATTTAAAGAGACTGTATAAAGGTGAAGAGACTAATTTGTAAAATAAAATAAATTGGCTTCCCTGGTACTGCTTTCTGATTCCACTGATCTGTTGAGGAGCCCTTCCTGAATTGTAGTGGCTGTACACATTTAAAAGCAATGTGAGGAAAAAGCAGGTTCTTGAAGTAGATGACTGACTGAAATTGTGGTTTGACACTCTCAGCTCCACTGTGTCCTTCCCCACAGGATAAAGAACCCATGTGTGGTTTGTGTACTTTTGTTTTTTCTGAATGCTTGTGTAAGTTCACCAAATTGGAATTTTGGTTACATTTTCAATCCCACCTATAATGTTAAGCCTTTAATTCTTACTTTAACAAAAGCTTTGCCTATCTGTCATCAGAACCTTATTATTTCCACGAGGTTTTGACTATTTCCATAAATAATTGCATATTCTAATACCTGCCCTGCTGCCAGAGCAATGTAGAGGGCTCCAAGCTCAGATCACCAGGACTTCACAGAGTCCTGGGTGTGTTCCAGCTCTCAGAGATTTACAAGTCTGGGAGTTTTAAAAGGTTCATGCTCACAGGAAAAATGCTGTTCTCATGATTGAAACTTGCTGTGAATCTCCAGAAAAACTGTGAGTTGAGTGTGTTTTATTGATTTGCTTAAGTATTGAGTGAGTGTGATTTCAGCTTTTTTTAACCATCCCACACCAAAAGAAAGTGGAATAACTGAAAACCACCTTGTTCATATTTCAGATTAGTTTGAACAGGAGCCTAGTGGCTTCTTAATGCATCCATCCATCTATAGGGCCAAAAAAAATTCCATCCTGTAGATCAAGGGTGTAGCAGATGTGCTCAGTCTTTTGCCTTCAAGGATTGTTCTCAGAATTCTTGTAGTGGTTTTATCTCAAACTGAACAGCTCAATTTCTCCATGAAATAATTAATTACTCAGATGAAATACTCTATTAGGTTTGCTGTAGAGAGGTCTACAAGCAGGGTGTCTGCAGAAATGTAAATATTCAAGCTGTTCATAATCCTTATGAGTGATATTCAAAAATTGGCATTATTTCCACAAACAGACATCTTTGTGCATCATCAAGGCAGGGAAAATTACAAACAGAAAATTCAAATACAAGCAGATAAAGTATATATCCCTTCTCTTGGACTGTTTAATTTATTTAAAGTAACTAGAATTTTAAAAACTAAGTGAAATTTTGGGTTGGTGACAAGCTTGGCACAGTTCATTTTAAAATCTAATTTAAACAAAGAATTGGCTGATGAAGACTCTTAGGCTGCCTGTGTTTTGAAGGCAGCTAAAACATCATAATCTTGGTGTGATAAGGTAAAGTAGCAGATTTGTGTAGGAAAACATTCCTTGTTCCATTCTGGAATTACTTTTTAAAAAATACCTTGCTATTTTATACTTGTCTGAAGAAGTTTTATAAAAATTGTATATTATATGTTGAAATGGAGAGATGATCCCCCCC
>VXBC01006188.1:160942-172889 GCA_013399945.1 Ploceus nigricollis
AGCCTTGTATTATTTTAGATTAGGCCAGAATGAATGATGCTTGTTTACCATATAAAGTCACATCCTTTGCTTGCAAAATCAGTAATTTTCCAACCCAAGAGCAATTTACACAAAGTTTTGCAGTTTTATTGGTCTCCAATGGCAGGATATAATTTCAGAAACAGAGAAGCCCTCAAGAAAACATGGATTTTCATATGCCTCCCTCTCTAGGTCTAAGTAGTCAGTTGGGGAAGGAGGAAGGAAAGGAGGAAGTAAGCAGTTGATATTAATCCAAGCAGATGATTTTGCCAAAACTACCCATGAGACAGCAGCGACTTTTTCTTGAGAGATGAATCAATCTTTCTTTGTGATATTTCAACAACTTTGTTTCTTTTTTTTTTTTTCTTTATTGCAAAGGAAATGCTTTTCAAATTCTACAGTGCTTGACAGCCCTGACAATAATGCGTTCCAATTCCTAAAAAGTAGGCAGTGAAGTACAGGGAAAAATCAGTGTGCCACTTCTTTTCAAGCAAGAGTTGCAGGGCTATTAATTCACAAAAATTTCAAGGTAAACTCCAAACCTGAAGAAACTGGGTGTTGTATCTCCTGTTTTTGGAGTGTGTGTTGGGACAACTCGAGCATTGCAGAAAGGAAGGTAATTTGTTAAGGTGAGAAAATTAAAACAAGAATGAAAGATTTTGTTGTCTGCACTGAAAGGGGATAATTTGCTCTCTTAAGGGTGGAGTGAAAATAACTGGGAATTGGATGAATCTGAGAGGAAAATACTCCAATACTGTGTGTTTTGTGACAGCAGCAGCAGAGTGGAAAAGCTTGGCCTTTTTCAAAGATGTTGGAAAGAGGAAAAAAGTGGTGGAGAAGCCGTGCTGAGAGTCATCACCAGGAGACAGCAGAAAAACCTGTGAGCAGTGAGATTCCATCACCTACAGTCATGTAAACAGCAGGGGGGCTGGCAAAAAATATGGGAACTTTGACTGCTGCAGGATGAAGAGGTGGGAAAAGACCAGAACTCGTGATGCAAGGGTGTACCAAGGGGAAAATAAACATGATTCAGGAGTAAGGCTGCTTGAGAGTGTTTTGACAGGATCATTTTAGAGCTCTTGCTTCTAATGGAAGTTTTCAGTATGGACAAACTATTATCAGGAAAGTATCCTTTTGGCCAAAAGTAGAGCAACCCCAGGGACCAATCCCAAGATATCTTGCATGATTCCATAGGAAATGCTGACTGGAGATGGGTGAGGATAACAGAACAGGAAAACTGTATGATATTCACTTTTTCACACATGTGAGCCTCAAGTTTAGTGTGAAAACATGAAAAAAAATGTGCTCAGTGAGTAGTTCTGAAAGCACAAAAATACTGAAGATGAGAATAGTTCTGTCTTGTTGGCTCCTTATTTGGTGCTCCAAATAAGCTTGTGACCCTTCTGTGTTTTTAGTTTCATTTTTATAAGTTTCTTCACAGAGATTTGTGTAGTACTAGTAGAGTCTTCAGGCTTTATGTTTCTCATTTGCTCTACTAAACAAAGCAATTTTTAAACACCCTATTTTTAATCACAAACTAAATGTGCAACTGAACCTGAGATAAAACTGCTGCCATGGCAGAAATACTTGTTATCATTCTGGGAAAAAAACCACAAAGAAGTGTAAAACATTGATTATTAAATTTAGTGTTTGGAATGAACATTTAGTAAGTTTTAGGGTTTTTGAACCATCTGTGTGACCCACTTTATAATTTCAAATGTCCAGAGTGCTAAGAATGATAGTTGAAACACATAGAATTTTAAAAGGGTTTTTTGTTTTTTTAACTTCATAATATGTTGTACTATCTCTTTATTAGTATATCTGTTTTACCTATGTATAGATGCTGGGGGAAGTTATTATTATTTTAAAAGAGGTGTGTTTTTTCCACCCAAAAAACCTCAAGTGACTCCACCTTAGTCTCACTGACCAAATTGAATGGAAATAACTGAAAGGTGGAGGATAATTCTGTAAATGGTTTCACCTCCCTGTTCTCATGACCACAGCAGAGTTTGTTCTTCCAGAGCCAAAGAGCAAAAGGAGGAAAGACGTAAATAGATATTGCTGAACTTCAGTCATATGAACCCAAGATCAAGATTAGCTTTGTCCAAAAATAAATTGATAGGCCTTAAATGTTACACAAGTGATTGATTATTAACTTAGCTTCAGCAAGGTAAGTGTTAACCTTCAGAAAGAAACTCCCCAAACTTGTCAGGATTGAGAAAAGTAAGCTCCTGATGTACTTTTATCACATTAAATATACAAGTTTACAGCCTGTTCCAAAGATTAGATGGATGTTCCACTCTAATTCATGGATTAGAAAGGAACATGGGCATTAATGGAAGAAAAAAAGAGGTTAGACAGCTGTGGTGCCTGCTCCCTTGAATATCAAATGTTGTATTATATTGTTTCCATTCCAGCCAGACCCAGTTTGCAGTAGCTAATTGTTGATATGATGGCAGAGCTGAGGCAGAATGTAGCACAGCAATACTCTGAGGCCACAGGTTTAATTCTTCCCCTCACTCCTTCCAAACAGCACACGAACATCAAACCCTTGGTACTGCACCAGGTACCTGAGCTCGTTTGTTTTCAGTTCTCTGGGGCCACAGTTTCACTGCAGGCACTGCTGACATTTAAAGATCAGCCAGATGTGGTTGTGATTTCGTTTCTGACTCCACCAGCCAAATTGTGTGAGCCACCCCCTGCTGATGGGGTTCGTGCAGCTTGCTGGAAGAACCTTTCAGGCAAAAATTGTCAGCCTGTTGTGATCTTCTTCCTACCTCTCCCCAGTGATTCCATTTAAATGCATCCTGCTTTACAAAGGAAATCAAAGTTGCTAACTCTAATGAATTCCAGTCAAAATTTCTGCAGTAAGCTGCAATCAGCTTAGATATACTGAAGGAAGAATTCATTTTCCTTTTTTGCAAATAGTAAAGACTTTAAATGGAGCCTGTACCCATTTATTTTGAGTTTTTCCCACACAGTATTCAGAATCCCCACTCTCAGGATATCTTGTGCCATCTCTGCCTTTTCTGTCTGTGTATAACTTGACACAAGGTCTGTGTAACAGTTCTGCCTTGGAAATTCTCGACCAAAATATCAAAAGAAAGACAAGGAGCTACAGGAGAGGTTCCATCAGACCAAAATCCAGCCACAAAAATGGTGAGGGGGCACCTCTCTCTTGAGGAGAGACTGAGGGAGTTGGACTTATTCAGGCCAGAGAAGGGAAACTTAAGAGGATCTCATTATTGCATTTAAATATCTCAAAGGCAATGTCAAGAGGATGGTGATCAGTGACAGGATGAGGAGCAAGGGCCATAAATTAAAACACAACAAAGTGAGGAAGAACTTCTTCACTCTGAGGGTGGCAGAGCACTGGAACAGCTGCCCAGGGAGGTTGTGGAGTCTCCCTCTCTGGAGACATTCAAACCCCACCTGGCTGTGTTCCTGTGTCACCTGCTCCAGGTGACCCTGCCTTGGGTGGCCTCCAGAGATCCCTTCCAACCCTAAGGATTCTGTGGTTCTGTGATATTGCATTCCCAGTTAGCAGGGAGAGAAGAACAAATTATTTTGCACTCACTGAAGGTAAAGTAAGGTAAAGGTAAAAATACAGCTACAACGCTGTATTTAAAAATGCAGAACTGTTCAAACAGTTCATATAAATCTTATTTTTTTGGTTTGTGCTGTATATACAATACTCTTTTAGCCTTAATGACATGATCACTCTGTATTTTATTCTTATCATTATTCATACAGAGGAAAGATGGATACTTTCAGTCCCTCTTCCAATTAGCTCCATGACAGACGCACCAAATGTCAGAAAGTGAGTACAAATCCATTTCTTTAAGGTAGCAGATGTGCTTCCTGGGGCTCTCCTCCAGTGATTCTTCTAGATCCACACCCTTGTCTCCTTGCCTTGCCACTTGAGGATACAAGCTGACCTTGAGCTGATCCTGGTATTTTGTTGTTTTTTAATTTTTTCCTTCTCTCTAGTCTTTTCCTTTCCCAGCCAAAAGCAGTGTCTGAGGATAATAAAGAGTGCTGTGCTTATTTGAAGAAAGTCCCAATGCCCTTTTTGAGGCTCCTTGCTCTGTTTGGGGCCCCCTAAATGAGATGAACCCCAGCAGGCCATGCTGAGCCTTCCAGGGCTGTCTCTGGGCCTGGTGCTGTTGCTGTGCTGAAGCTCAGCTCAGTCAATTCACCCCTTTACCTGTTAGAAAATCTGCTTTTCTTTCCCCCCACCCTCCTGGATATCTTCAGTTTTGGTGCTTCAAAACACCCCATGGAGTGCTGAACAGCATGCTGACCCCAGCAAGATTGATATCAGGATGCCAAATAACTGATGCAGGGCTGGGGTTTTACCCCTGCTGGGAAATGAATAGAATCTGGACATCAGGTAAATGAGAAATGGAAATCTCATCATTTTCTCCAGCACTTGTAAGTGGATTCACACCATGTGTAAGGCTTTGAACAAAATGGCTCTTCATCAATTTTCAGTTGGAAATTATCACACTGATGCAAGTTCTCAAAGGATTTTATTTTTCAATGTGAGATAAGCAGTCTTTTGCAAACTAGGCCACGTCTCTTTATCTAGAAAAAAAAAAAATCCAAATTTTACCTTGATTTTGATTTTATAATACTCTAATTTCACTGTGGTATGATTTAGACAAATTTCATTCTTAGACTGTATATAGTTTAAAAATGTGATGAACAGGATGTCTTTGGGTCATCTTATATTAATGAACTTATTCTCCATGCAGAGCAAATGAAAATATCACTTTATGGTGTGGCCAGTAACTCCTGCCTGCACTGGGCAGGTCAAAACCTCTGTATCTCCACTTCACAGCACTGAGGTAACTGAGGTATTGTTACTTTCTTCCTCTCCTGCTGCAGACAAAGGGGAATGAGAACACATTTCTGAAAAATGAACATTTCCTCTATTTAATATCGGTTTTTTACTTTTTAATGAATGATCAGCGAAAGAGAATTGAAAAGCTTCAGTCTTAATGAATCATATGTATTTTTCTATATCAAGGAACTTCCTGAAGTGGGAGTTTCTAGGCAGAGAGAAGAAAAGCAGTACCTTGGAACACCTTAATCATCAAGACCCAACAAAAACCATCTTGGACCTTTCTGCTGTCTGAGAGAGAGGGAATCTCTGGCCAAATGAGTCCTCCCCTGTACCTACCACCATATGGAAGTGCTTTTCAAGAAACTGTTCCTTGAGGGGTTGGAAAGCAGAGGAAATGATTTTCATGATTGTTTTAGGACTTCATAAGGATGGAGATAAATTCTCTGCCTCACCCACAGCTGACAGCTAGTGCAAGAGCCCATGCCGACAGGAAATTCAAATTTTCTGCTGGATATCAACGTCATCCCTACTTAACTCTGGAAAGTGGGGTTAAAGGACGAGCTGTGGTTACAGTCTATGGAAACTAAAAGCATTGTTGCCTGAGATGCTGTTGTGAAGAGCTGAGGTTTTCTAGGCACAGAGCCAGCATTTCTTCCCCCTTATTTAACAAACTGGACTCCAGAGATGTTAATAATTTCAAGTGGCAGCTTACAGTATGCAGCGGTGGTGAGGCTATTAGGTGGGTTTATTTTAAGTAGTTGGAGAGGGTGTTCTTTTCTTCCCAACATTTTTCAGGGCCAGATTTGAATTCTCAGGGTTTTAATGCAAAAGGGACTGTTACATCAATTTGATGGAACTCCTGTTTTCCACAGGCTGTTACACTTCACACAGTTAACAGCGTGTTGAGTCTAGAAACTTCTGTTGGTATAACACTCAATTTCTAGGAGGGTGAAAACTTGAAGATATTGCACCATGTCCCTCAGGGGTGTGTTCCAGTTGTTTATGTGATGAGCTTTTGAATGAGCTAATCAAGCTGTTATTTGTTTTAACTGAAATTGGTTTAATTGCCAGCTATTTTCTCTCTTGAGCCTTTGTTAATTGATTTAAATAATCCTTAATGTTAAGTTTCTTTACCCAAGTACTTTTAAGTTTTGAGAGAGATAAGCAAGCTGACATCTTTAAGAATCTTGCTGTATGACTTGGCCAGCTGCTCTAAAGTAATTTCGTAGATCTCAATTTTTATCCTAAGATTTCAACGTATTTTTAAACCCTTTGTAATTCTTCAAAGGACTTTATCAATGATCCAGATCAACCACAACAATATTATCAGCCATGGTCACATTTAAATTGAAGTTGAATAGATAGTTGCCTAGAAATGTTCTCAAAAATTTCCTAATTAAACAAGTTTTCACAATTAACTGTCTGCTGACCTTCTTTTTCCTATTTGAGAAGCAGAGAAGTCTGAATCCATAAAACATATGCTTTGAAGAACAAGGTTAAAAATTTCACAAGAGTCTAATTATAACATATCAGTTACTTTTAATGTCTAAACTTGTCACCTTATTAAAGATGACATTGTGATTATAGGGCACCACCTGTCTTTCACAGGATTATATTCCTTAAAACATGGCTTTTGAATCCCTACTAAATTTTTGATTTTTTTTACATTGATTTGCCTCCCTTACCATTATATGTATTTTCCTGTGAACTTTAACAAAAATATACCTGGTTTTGCAATTTTTTGGAAGTAATAGCAAGCCAGAGATCTCTTCAAAACTTCTTGAGTCATGAGCAAAAGTTATCATCACTCCTGGAGTTAAACTTTTTTTAATGACTAATTCTCTAATGGATATTGTCTAATGACACCCTTCTCCCTTGCTAATGGACTGGAAAGTACCTCATTGCCTTCAAAGGATGTGATTATGTCATCCTAACTCTGTCTAAATAGAGAACTGTAATATCTGTTAAATGTCTCTGCCCTCATGCTTGTTGGAACTAAAGAGATGTCGTGGAAGATGGAGCTGATCTGCCAGTTTTGAGCTAATTCTGCACTTTACTAATTTTCAGGTGCCTCCTAGTCTAGGATTGCCATTAATGGGTCGTTTTACAAGAGCTGCTTGACCTGCACAGCATTTGCTCATTTTAAGGATGTGTTTCTCCCATCACCTTTCAGACACGTGCTTTTCAGACAGGTTCTTCAGCCAAAGATTTTTCAGTGCATTGTGCAGAAGAGGCACATTCTTAGAAGTTTTCTTTGGGAGAGTGAAGAAACTTCCCCAGTGAGTTTTCTGCATTCCGGGAGCACCACATCCCTGCTCTCAGGCTGTGCATTCTCAGCCATGTAGGCACAGGAGACACATCCAGGTGAGCACTGCTTCTGTCTCACAGGAATTATTTGTTAGCTGGTGAGATGAGCCTGCTGTTTACACAAGTACCATGCGGGGAATAATCCTAGCAGTGCAAAGTCAGGGAATCCCATTTCCCTCTTATTTTCACAGCAGAGAGCTGAGATAGATAACAATCATCTGAGCTGATTTATTATCCACTTGTTTCAAATGGAAAATGACAGTTAAAATTCAGGGTGTGGAGCTCTCCAGAGTGGAATCAGTTTGGGGTCTGCCACCACTGGTTCCTTATTTGTGCAGAGCCCTGGCACAGTGGCACCTGCAGAGCCAAATCCACATCCAGGGGCAGAACTGGAGTTTCTTCTGGAAATGAACTGGGCACTCTGTCTATGAAACATCTGCTTGGAGTGATACCACAGCAGCTGTGATGATCAAAGAGCAAACAAAGCACTTCAAAATTCAGTTGTACAAAAGGGCCTTTGAGGAGGATGATAAATGACCTAAATTAAGCCACAATTTTTAAGTGCCTCATTTGAGCCTTGCCCATAATGAACACTTTCCTCAAGATTTCTTGCACCTGTCGCTGCTGGAAAACAACTGGCATTCACCTGTCTGCTGTTTAAAGTTATGTTCTCAGCACATTATTTGTCAGACAGCATCTGAAGTGTTGGTATAAGGAATTACTGTTGTTGGCTTTTTGGTTCCCTTTTGGCAGGGCACTTTTTTGCACTTTTTTGGCACTTCCTTGTACTCACCTGGCAGGAACTCAGACAATTAACTGGTGTCTGGGGGCAAAAAAAAGTCTGCCTTGGTCCAGAGTTCCTTTGATAAAAAGTGTTTTCTATATCGATGTCTCTAAAGTTACTCTGGGGTTCTCCAAGTCTCAAAATAGCAAGGAATAATTAACCACTTGTCAAGATGATGAACCTAGAAGGCAGTAGATTTTTGAATCAATTTTGTAGGTGTAGTTTCCTTAACAGAAGTGCTTTTAACTGCTGGATTGTTCTAGCATGTTTTATCCTTGAAACTAAAGCATCATGAAAATGTCATTTGCTCTGTCATCTTGTATTTACCACTCTGCTTCTTGGTAAACATTATTGCCACCTAATCTATTGCTGAGATCCCTTTCAGGACTTAAATAGATCTGGTTTACAGATATCAGATTTGAAGACTGGCAGTCCTCTAGACTTTGGAGCTGTGTTATTACTTGATAATCTATTTTAAGGTGTTGCATTTTCTTTTTGGTTGAATGGAGGTGGTTTAAGTGCTAGTCCATAGATTGTGCTTGAATTGAGTTTGAAAATGTGGCTACTAAAACTTTAAACCTGAGCAAAGTGAGGAGCCAGAACCATAACTTTTGAAAATCAATTTTCCTAGAATTATTTTTAAGTAATTTCTTCCATGACCTCATTAATATCTGTATCTTCCCGCTGCTCTTTTTTCCTACGTACCATTTCAGTGAAGTAAAAGATTATGGTTGTGAGCAATAAAAGAAAAATATGGGGTTATGAAACAAATTTAATTTTTCAGGCTCTTTTTATCAAGTGGCATTGTGAGGGCCCACTGGCTGCTCAGTGCTCCAGGCTCCCCAAGCACTGGGGTTGCTTGCAGACATCCCACCTCAGGGATGGCTGCAATGCTGGGGCTATAAAAATGACTAAAAGGTGAAGATTAAAATGAAGCATGGCAATACTTTCTGCTTTTTCCTGAGGCTCTAAATCTCACAGAGGTTTTCAGTGGCTCTGAAGTTCCATCTCGAAATGTGGGGAGGAAAAATTGGTAGAGCAAAATTTTGTCATTTTGATTCCAGGAGGTAAAATGTCAAATGTTGTAAGCTCACTGCACTGACTTTGATTCTTGCCAGAGGTCCAAAAAAATCGTGCCATTTTGAAAAATCAGAGTGACCTGGAGCATGATGTATGTTTGTGCAAAGCAAATGCCAAACTTGTGTGCTGGACTATTCATGATCCACAGTTTTGGATTCATAAACAAGTGTTTGAGCCAAGGGTCCTTAAGTATCAGCCTGATGGAGACCAGAAACACTGCTATTTACTTATCCAGCTAATGTGCACTAATCAATACTCCTTCAGGAGTGAATATTTGAAGGAAGTAATTCACGCTTTGTTTGCAGTGTTGAAGGAATTAATTGAACAGTTTTTGGTATTGAAGACATTATAGGAAATTGCAGCTTGATTACAGAGCAGTAAAGAAGCAAAATGCAGTGGTTACCTTTTCCTTCATGAATTAGTTTCTCTGTTATAATAAATTATTTTTCTAGGGGTCAGATATGGGTAGGTTATAACACAGAATTGTCATCAACCATTACACAAAACACCTTTATAAAAACCTTAATTTTTGGGAGATATTTAGAGGGTATGAATCAGTTGCCAATAGTTAAAATTCCTTAACTAATTTGTCACAAGTTTTTTTTTTAACAGTCTAAATGTACTCTTTTCCAAACTCAACTCTGATAGCTCCAGATTTCTGGAGATTTGATTTTTTTTGGATAGGAATAATGCCACTGTCCCGCCTTCCTTCATCTCCTCCTGCCTTCACTTTTTAATCTCTTTTAACCTTTGCAAGCAGTGCCAAGCCCATGCAAAGGATCACCACTGAGTTTTCTGGTGTTTGCTCACACTGAAATTTGTTAAAGACAAATTGACATGATCTATTTTTTTTAAGTTCACAGAAATAATTCACATCACACTTTTTTTGCCTGGCAAGACCTTGCAGAAACATCTTCCTCTGGGAGACGCTCCTATTGATGTGATTTAATCACGTGGCACAAAAATTTCTTCTTTGGAGGGGCCAATCATGAACTGCTCTCCTCCACAGGCATGTGGACTCCTACAGGGTTCTCTGTGATTTCCCTGGCTCCCATTCAGGAACTCCCTCTCCCTTGTTAGGTGGAAGCTGTGGCAGGAGAATGACTGGGGAATTATCCACAGGTTGCACTATAGTGCACAAACACTGCTGATAAAAAGCCTTCAAAGCTCATGAATCAGCTTCAGCAGTCAATGGTTTTTAAATGTGACTTTCATTTTATTTCTTACCTGTACTGGAATAATTTACTTTAATTTTTTGGAGTTTTTCTCGAGCAGCAACAGAGCTGGAGAGCCCCAGTAAGAGCTCATGCCTGGGATACTCCAGGCTGTGGGAGACACTTCCATGGCCAGAAGAGTTGGAGGTCTGTGAGATATCCTGGGCTCTGCATTTCCAGTCAGAGCACTGGAACCTCCATAAATTAACCAGAACTTCTCTACAGAGGGGAGGCATTTTTTGTCCTCAGCCCATGACCCAGACACAGCTTCCACTGATTTTGTTTTGAGTTTTATTTCCTCAGGATGTTTCAGACTTGATACTCAAAAGGCAGGGAAGTTGATGTCATGAATGGATTTACTTCTTCTTGCTTACAGTGCAACAGAGAGCCCTTCCAGATGCGGAATATGTTCAGGTTCCCATAAGATTCATAATTACAACACTTCTAAANTGTGGACTCCTACAGGGTTCTCTGTGATTTCCCTGGCATTTTACTGTTACTGTCCCTTTTGGGTAGGCAGAAAACAGTGCAGGTTTGTCTTTTTTTAGACAACTTTGCAGACAGCAGAATTCAAATTCTACATGTCCTCTAAGATGGTTAATATTATCCTTACAGATAATAAATTAACCACACCTTAGGAAGAAATAGGGTTTCTCTATAATTTTTACATTGTGAAATTTCTATAGTTTGCATTGTAAAAATAACACAATTGCAAGTGTCTGTTTTGTGTATTTTTATTTCATTCATCATCTAAAATGTATTATTTCAGCATAAAACTCCCATTATAACACTAACTTTAACAATATTAATTCCCTTCAATGGTATTTTAAGTATGGTTGTTTCACTGATAAAAATGACTAAAAAGTAGGGGGAGAAAAAAAAGTGCAAACACTAATTTGATGGCTTTTTAATTTGCAGTAATTTTTCAAAACCTGCCAGAAAATGAAATCTGGGAGAAGCTTGACACAGGCCCACCATTAGAGAACTTACAGAGACTTTGCTCTTTATGAATGAAAACATCCTGACTGCTCTTCTTTCAACTGTAGCACATGGGTAGCAAATATACACAATAATTTATTTCATAGTCAGAACAGTGTCTATAGTACCAGTACAGGCTGGTTTTATACCCTGTAAGGGTATCTGCCCTGGCACTTGGAATAATCTGTAAATTTAGGATACCTCTTTAATGCCTTTTAACATACTGTTGAAGCCAAATGGTTGCCAGATGAATGATCTGCAATATAAGAATTTTTATAAGCCTATAGAAAAAATAGCATTGTATAAGAAAGTATTTTTCTGCAACTCCTTCCCTTAAGAATATTCTCAGCCCAGGCTAATTTGTTACTGCCAAATACCTTAAATTGAAATGGTAACCATCAAATAAGCACTTTTACTCAGAACACATCTGCATCCTACAACTCTGCAGAAAAGGATGCTGGCCCATATGAAAAGGGATTTACTTTTGGGAGCTTTCCCAAGCAGACTTGGAGTTTGAAATAGCAATTAAAAAAAAAAAAAAAAAGACACCAAAAGGCCAGAGGGGCTTTACTTCAATTTATTTATTACTGGTTTATTTCCAGTGAATTCATATACAGGAAATTGAGGAAGACTGTCCTGCAATGGGCTAATTGGAAGGTGTAGGAAAATCAGAGTAGTGTTCTAGGGCTGAGTAGAACACTTCCCTCCTCAGATGGT
>VXBC01006188.1:174195-285527 GCA_013399945.1 Ploceus nigricollis
TTTAAATAGCAATTAAAAAAAAAAAAAAAAAAGACACCAAAAGGCCAGAGTGGCTTTACTTCAATTTATTTATTACTGGTTTATTTCCAGTGAATTCATATACAGGAAATTGAGGAAGACTGTCCTGCAATGGGCTAATTGGAAGGTGTAGGAAAATCAGAGTAGTGTTCTAGGGCTGAGTAGAACACTTCCCTCCTCAGATGGTCACTGAAATTCAGATGATCACAGAAATTCACTGGTATGCAGCAAATTGCAAGGTAACTTCCAGGATTTGTGGTGAGCCCTGATACATTTGGCCTGTGAACCAACTGGAGGTAAACATTTCAACTAAAATATTTTCATTTCTGTTCAGATTGCCATTAACTCCAGGCTACTCATGTTCCTACAGTGCCACACCTCTGTGGGCAAAAATGCAATGGGAAATCATCCCATTTGTGCTCTCACAGGGCTCTGGAGGTGCATGGCCATGAAATTATCCCTTGCTCTGTCTTTTCTGCACTGCCTGGGCATGGTGAGATGTCTGGGCTGGCCTGGGATAAGGAGCCAAGGGACCTAAACTCCAGGGCAGCTCTGGGAGGCAGCTCTGTCACTCATGTAGAGAAAAAAGGGTGCCTAGGTGCCTTAAAATAAGGGAAAATGGCACCTCAAGCCCATAGTAAAGGGAAAGCCTTAATGACAGCAAAGACATGACCTGAAACTTAACTTCTTTTATATTTTAGCCTGACAACCCCAAATTGCAAACCTGTATAAGAACAGCCCGCCCGTGTCAAACCATCAAGGGGAGAATTAAGTCTTGAAACTTGTCCTTCTTCCTTTGAATAAATCTTGCTCTCTGCCAGATGAGTTTAGATATTCCCTAAAACAAAGTGAGGCTGTTCTTGATTCTTACTTACAAAGGATTCCAACAGAAGTTGTTCAGAGTATGGAGTATTCATGAAAAGGGATGTAAGATGTCATTCACCTGATATTATTTTAGCAGTAAATTAAAACTAATGACCTTTAACAAAATTATGAAGATGGTTAGATTACCAGGGAAGGAGTTCAGCCCAGTTCCAGCATGTGAAACTGCAAAATGGATCTTGCTGGCTCCATTAAGAGGTTCAAGAATTGTAACAGGGGTCTCCAGATTTCTATTAAAATAGTATATACAGTATGATTACAATGCATTATATCTCTATATAATATTTATTCATTTCCCTAGTCTTTTGAACTTCATGATCCTTTGATCAATTATTTTCAGAGAAGGAAATTGAAATTTCTTACATGGCAACTTTGACAAATGTGCAGCATATATATTGTATAGCATTCTTGTGGGGGAACTTCAGAAATAAAATTAGTTCCATCAACATGCCATGAGTTCATTGGCTTGGGCCTTCCTGAACCCTTTGTCATGGTGAATGTGCAAAGGATTTATCCCTTTTTAGAAACATTGTCTAAGATCATTCTTATTACTCTTCCTAATTACTTTTCCCAGCACTTTACCTTTCTTTCCTCAATAGGAGTTTAATAACAAGGTATAATTTCCCCATGGAAAAATAAGTGCAGAAATATATATTAAAATATATAAATATATATATATATATGCATGTGTGAGTGTGTACAAGTGCATGCACACACATATATACATAATTTAGTGGAAAAATTACTGTCTCAGCAGGCAATATATGCCTTTCATTTAGGAGCAGGCCAAAGATGATGATAAAATCATTAATTCTGTCAATATAAATGCTAAATAGAAATGGGAAATTGGTTCTCTGCCTTGTGTCACATTTTCCCTGGTAGGAAATTACAGCAGAGAAATTCAATCTGAAGAACTTTTTGTGTTTATAGCCCCCTCATCAAAGGTACAGCACGTGATGGGCAATAAATAGTGTGACACCTCTTAATTAAACAGTGCTATTGTTTAGCCCAAAAATAAATGCATTTTTTGCTTGGCTGGTGAGCAAACTGCAAGCTCCCACAGGAATCATAACATAAAGAGGCCATAAAAGTTAACTAAAATCAAATTGACAAGCCTGCACTAATTATCTCTGGCACTACAGCACTGCAAAGGTGGCTATAGGTTGAGAGATAATAGAAGCAAGCCCCTTAATAGTAAAGCACTGAGTGTTTTAATGTTTGTAAAGAGAGCATTTTTTACCTTTATTCTGGTTGTTTTATGCTTTGTACAATTTTCTAAATTACCATCATGGATACGTTTGCAAGCCGAGTTTATAAAAGGACTATTTTTGGTGGAAAATGGCTACATCATATCTGGGCAAGCCTATTATAGACAGATATAAACTTTGATTTTCACACTGGAGGACAGCAAGGGCTTGTAGAAAAGTGGTGAAGAGAAGGAAAGGGAAAAAATGTGCAATAAATGAGTCTCTTCCTACAGTATGAGTTCAGACACCCGAAGAAGATTATTCAAAATCTTCCATGTATATCTGTGATTTGCTTTTCCAAACACACAGAATACTTCTTGTTAGTTGTGGCTGTGAATTCAGTTTTAATCAAAGGTTGTGAAAAATGAAGCAATTTTTCAACCTTTTCTTCTGTGTTTTAATACATTTATCTTCTTAGTAAGAAGGAAAACATTAAAAAGATCATAGAGGGCCAGAGTATTAAGAAGGATTTCTGAATGTAATCAATTGCTTTTTTAAACATAGACATTTTCTAGAAAATGGAATTATTTTGTTTATGCTTTACCTGTAATTTCCCTAAAAGCTCAGTCAAGACTTGCAAGAAAGAGAAGTGCTGCTCTTCCATGTAAGACATTCGACCCATGAGGGACTTTGCTTTAGACACAACCACTGTATTTTGCAATGAACAAATCAGGAACTGGAATTATTCCTTCTGCTCTCACCCATGGAGTGAGTGAATAAAATCAAAACTTAGCACAGGGAGGAGAAACTTAACTCACCTCATTGTTAGGTTGTGGAAGTAAAAGCTAGGGTTGTCCTACAGCTGTAAAATGCAGAAAGCCCCCACCATAAGCTCAGGGAGCAGGGATTTGGGATTCCATTGGAAAGAGTTCATATTGAAGACCCAATCTTGGTATTTTACTGAACTTTGAACAGACAAATTTCCTGTTACTGCGTGTCCAAGTTGCCTTCACATGAAAAGATAGCTGATGCTTGGCTTTACAGGCAGAAATCTGGATTAAAAATCATCCTAAAAGCAGTTGCTTCCTGTAACTCCAAAGTAATACTAATAGGTATTGTTGAAGTCCCAGATGCACAGAGGCATTTGAAATGATGCATGTTTCTTTTACCAGCTAACCTTTACTGATCTCTCACGGCGTGTTATCTTTAGGAATCAATAGTCCACCAGCAAAAGGAATTATGAAAACATGGAAAGTGCTCAAAGATCCGTGACTTTGAGTGCAAATGATGGAAAACCCTCTCCTCAAATTACTGCTTGAAATTAGTTACTCATAAGGGCAAACAAGCCTTTTGCTTTGCCCATTAACCTGAGCATGAGCAACATTAAAAAGCAGCACAGCTGAACCCTGAGCCCACTGAGGACGGAGTGTTTGTTATTGCTGTGTTCCCGTGCACTTCTCCCAAGTGCACTGGGGCTGTGTGGCTGGAATACACAACCAGCCTGATCACTATCACAAAAACAGGTTCTGTAGCCACCCTGCTGTCAGAGATGGATTTTACTGAGCTTTCAAAACTGAGGGATTGTTCCAAAACCCAGTGTGCTGCACAGAATGCAAAGGCAGTGCTGTTTTATTTGACTAAAATTCTGCATTGTTTTTGCTCTTTACTGTGTGGAGCAGAGCAAAACTTGTATAGAAAGGCAAAACAGTATGTGCATAGTAAATTTAAATTCAAAATTAGAGAGGAAAAGAAATTATAATGAGAGGTAATTATTTTTCCAAAGGCTGCGGCAAATTCTCCCTCTCCAAATCCTTAATCCGGTTTGGGTGGTTTGGAAGGGCATGTGAAATCACAGCCAGTGTGAAGGATGGTTACCAAGGGTTTGGTCAGCATGGGGAAAACTTGTCAAGTTTTAGGTTTTCCTTCAGAAGTTCTGGGCCAAGGTGAGGATTGGCCCAGCAGAGAGCCCACCACCATTTTCTCAATATCCTTCATGAGAGCAGTAGGGCCACACCTTCATGGCAGCTGGACCTTCTCTATCCACAGCTTTTATTGGTTCCAGATTTCTATTTTTCTTGTATCAGCAACCCTTAAAAACCAGAGTATTCTTCATATATTCAGCCAGTTCTCAGAGGTAACTCCAGAAACAGTTCCCAACCAATTCTACTTTTGAGGGTCATCTGCTGAAAAGAAGTCTGAAAATTAGGAAAATCAGGAAAAAAAACTTGGGCATACCCCACCTCACCAAGTATGATGTGTATTTTATATCAGTTTAATCTATTGACTGTAGCATTTCTCTCTGTTTTTACAGGGACTAAGAAAATGTCTCTAAATTCCTTATACCACATCCCTACACTTGGAAACCTTGGGATTTTTTGAAATCTTTCAGCAAAGAGGTAGAGCAAGAGCATATGAGCAAAAGCTTGTAGCTTTGGAGGGCAGGAGAGAAGTAAAACTTTTGAAGTTCTAATCAGATGTAACTGAGAATGTTCAGATATGATTTCCTTTTTGTTTGCCTGCTAAATTTAGCACAGACTGACATTCTCATCTTTCTCTGGTGTGATTCCACTGCGAGTAACAAAACTGAACTGATTTTTGTAATATCCTAAGCCATAATTTCTCTATTTATTTTCAGTGATGGCTCAGTTTAAAGCCAACCTGTAGAAATATACCATTTTGCTAACTGATACCAAATACATAGGTTAATGTAGGGTAAAAAGGTAATGTGAAATATTAAATACTGGGAATTGTTACTGTGAAGGAAATATGCTTTTTTTTTCTTTGAAGCTATATTTTATTTATGAAAATGGAAATTTTTACATTTCAGCTGAACAGATGTATTTCTGCACACTGATAATGTTTTCCTTTTGTATTTCTATTCATAAAATTTATCAATTCTCCCTCTATGTTAATTTATTTTTTTAGCCCTTTGGTATTTAAGCTTCTGGGAATGTTTCTGTCCAGAATTTTTCCTTCAATGCATAAGATAGAGAAATGAAGCTCCATTTTCTTAAAGAAGTGGGACTTAAGGAAAACCCAGTTACTCCCAGTAAGAATATAACTGTATTTCCTTTGTCCTTTGTTTCTTATGAAGTGTCTGAAATTATTTTGCGACGTGTAGAAACTTAAAATGAAAAACACTGTGACATCATCTGTATTATATAAACATAAAGCAAGTCTGGAAATTCACTAGGAGAGACCCAGAGTGAGTGTCATCTTGTGTGGGAGGCGTTTTGCCCAAGCACTTTCTTGTTTTGTGTTAAAAATACCTTTGGATCCTTCACGCTCGTGCCAAACAGAAAGTGCAAAGAAATTCAGGCCCACCAGGAGACCACCTCTAGCCTGAGAGGAAACATATGCTCCAGAAGCAGTGCTCTTTTTCATTCAGCCAGCCTGGCATAATCCTCACATTCCCAGACTGACTCTTGTCAGCATTTTAAAAATGCGTGTGGGGGCAGCTGGAGTAGTTTCCGTTCCACTTTATTTAAGCTGTGCCTCTTCTCCTGCCACAGACTTGGCAGACAAATGCCAGCCCTCTTCAGCCCTTGCTGGAGGTGACTAAACCAAAGCCCTGGTATTGATTTTAGGATGATTTAGTGCCCCCATGTCAGGAAGATGTCCGTGGATTCTTTTATTCCTGCTGTTACAGGAACGGTTTAAATTGGCAAGAATTCACAGTTCAGACTCCATCTCTAATCCATATTAGCAGAATAGCATTGCTTTTCATTAGCTGTTAATGAATGATTTGGTGTGGGCTGTGTGCTTTCTCAGTGGCCTCAGACCATCACCATATGTTAATGGCCTCACTTGTTTTCTCTCTGAGATTTTTCTGACTCGTTTGTTCTGAAGAAAGTTTAACATACCCTTGCACTGAGTTTCTTTATGCATTATATACATATAAAAATTATTTCAACATACATCTATTTATTTCAACTTATTCCTCTCTAAGAACAAAATTCCACAGACCTCTGTATAAAGTGAGACAAACTTTGTGAAATATAAACTTTCTGAAATAAAGTGCAAATGCCTGGAGGAGAAGGAAAAGCCAAGTACCAGACATTCAGGGAAGGGCAAAACTGAGATCAACATGGGAAAAAGGGCCAACAGTTAAAATCAGACTTAATGCAGATAATCTGTGCATAATGTTTTGGGGGTTCTTTTTCACATTCTTTGGATGTTTATGTGTGCAAAGTCAGGACAAGATACACTCAGTAAAATCTTAACATATGCGTGAAAGAATTGTAGTTTAACTGAAGTGAATGTTGGAGGCAAGAACCAACATAAAACCTCATATTTTATCAGGATTGAGAAATTATATTGCTACTTATGGCTGTGTTGGACACAACAAAACAGAAATGTCTGTGTGAGAAAATGTAGCCTTGGGTTCATGCTAGGCTTGAATGCAAGGAACAAGACAAATATGAACCCAAATTTGATTTCTATTTCATTGTATTTGTGTTTGTGAAGTCTAAATACATCTGAGATCACATGTGTGGAGTTGAAAATCCACACATGGGTCAGTGAACTCATAATTAAGTAATATTAATCAGAATAATTTCTTTTATAACAAAATTGCATGCAGAGATGATATTGGAGTTTAGGACAGAGAGAATGGGAATGTCTTCTAGTTTCTAAGGGGGAGCTGGGTATTGAATTTCTGTGTCATCTCTGATAACAACCCATGCACATTCAGTACAACTCAGCTTTACCATGTGCAACAGCAGTAAAAACAAACATGCCAGCCAACCCCAAGAAAGGTTAGTCAAAACTTAATCTATTTTTATGCCATGTCAAACATTCAAGAGGGAAAACAAATTTTCTGACAATTCTTGACATTTTTCCTTCTTTCTATTCCTTGTGTTCTCTTTTCCATACATTGAATTGCTGCAATGAGAAAATGACTGTTTCATTTTTTACAGCTAATGATTAAAATATTCAGACAGCACCAGGAAACTATCAGAAGATCCTTCTTGAAAAATAAAATGAAGGCTTATACATCCTTTCACCTTCCCTCAGGTAAAAGACTTGTTTGAGGGTTCTTGGTGAACAAATCACACCTGCCTTATTTATCCCACATCCTTTTCTGGTGAAAAATGCCAAATTTATTTCCTCCACAGTAAGACTGCAGAGCTGGTATTTCATCTATCTCATCTTTTAGGAACTTCTAAATCTATTTGTGTGTTTATTTCACTAGCTGGTGAACCTAGAGGATTTTAGGGGTTCTAACTTGAGAGCTTCATGTTTCCACTGAAAATTCTGACCATGGCAGCAGGAGAAACACAACACTTGAAGTATTACCAGACATGGTAAAAAAAGGAGATTATATTCACTTTTAGGCTGGAGAAGGTTTTTGCTGGTGCCACGTGGAGGCTGCTGAGCTCTCCCAGTGACCACTCCAAGCAAGGAGGGAGGGAAAGCCCTGGATTTGCCCCAGCTGTGCTGGATGATTTTCTTCCCAAGGGAAAAAGAGCTCAACAGGCACCTGTGAATTACAGCCTTGTGCAAGGGTGGGCTCTCCACATTCCCTCCCTCCCTCCATCCCTCACTCCTTGGGCAAGGCTCTTGGATACTGAGTCTTTAAAAATATTTTAATAAGACAGAAAATGAATGTGATGTATTGCCAGCAAAAATCTATTAATCAATTTAAGAGTAATAAAAAGTAATTTAATTCATGGAGAGTACAGGTCTGGAAAGCTGAAGAGGTGCAGGTTTGCCAGCTCCACTTCCTTTATTGGTGCTGCTGCTGAGGCACAAGAGTATTTGACTGATCCAGAGATGGGTGGGTGCAGTCCCCTTAATCATGCAAAAAAACCATAAAGGAGCACTCTTTGTGGTAAAACAAGCATAGCTGGAGAGGTTTGTGGGCTTTTTGTTGTTGGTAAAAATGAAGATATAAGGAAAAAATTATTATGTCCTTAGAACTTAAACATAAAATATTTTATTAAATAAAATCCATAATTTTACCTTGGTTTAGCCTAAAACTTTCCTGTTAACGCCAAAGAAATTTGCTTTTATATTCTGTTTTTCCTATGAACATCAGCTTCTAAATGAGAAATGACCCTTCAGAATTATTTAAATATCATCCCTCTCTTCCAAAATTAAAAAGGAAATATTTTAGCATTTCCAAAAAATATTTCCCACCCATTTCTTTCAACCAACACTATATGTTGAATCTGTTTTCAGTTTTTCAATGGTTTTGGTTTTGGCATAATCCAGTTTTCCACTGATTTCTCCAATCTTTTCCCAAGAATACCTGACTTTGCTCATGTGTCCCCTCATAAGAAATAGGTGTGTCTGTCTGGGAACAGCTAATACCAAAAATAAGAGACTGCAAGTGTTTAAATTAAATTCTTGAGGAATTAGGATGCTCAGGAGGGAAGGGAGATTTTAAGCTGAGGTTTACTCTTAAATTTTATGTCCCTGTGATTTCTGAAATTACCTGGAAATCTTGACAGGGTATTTCACAGGAATACATTCTATGATATATAGAGTGCAGAGGCTGCTATTGTTATGAATATTGTGATTTTTTTTTTTCCTGGTGTGTCTTGGCTGCAGATAGGGTGTAGAGTCTTCAAGTCTTTTTCCCTGTACTGGAGCTCTGTAGGGTTTAAAGGTCTTTAAAGTCAGATTTTCCAGAGGGAATTGCAAAGTTATGTACAATCCCTGACACCTCCAGAGGTTTAGTATCTGCCTTCAGGAAATCCACATCTCCTCACTTTTTAATTCTTGGATTTGGACCTCAGAAGTGTTAATCATAACCAAAAAAAAAAAAAAAGGCAAATGAGTATTTAATATAATAAATGTCCTCAACAATAATAGGAAGCCATGGAGAAGTGGGAGGGAAACTGAAGAGCTGTTTTCATAATGACCATGATTAATATTGTGTTATTTTAGAGCATCATGTTATATTTCAAATGGTGACTTAGCACAAAAATACCATTACTGTGGGGTTTAAATTATTACTTATGAAGCTTTCTTCTGGTAGAGTGAGAATAAGGTTGGCCATATTAATGCATAAAGAAAAATGTTATTCCATTTAGGCCCACAGAGTGCTCTCCATAATCAGGCCCAGCACTGAGCACTGTAGTTTTAACATGAAAGCACCATGAAAGGTTAATCACACCTGAAAATCCTGCTCTGAGATGGTGCTTTGATGGAGGAATTCTTTATGTGCAAATGGGGGCAATTGACTCTCTCTGCACCTCTGAAGGGGTATTGATCTTCCACTTCTGCTGTGGATGCAGAGCTCTTAATTGGGCTATTTGATTTTTTTGTTATGTCTAATTTCATCTGGTTTTTATTTTAGTAGGAAGGGCTCCCATTTATTGAAGCTTCTACAGCAGTTAACGAGCTTGTCATTTAAGTTAATTCTGTTTGTTTCACTGGTAGAAAGGTTGCAAAACTGCCTTATTGATTTTGCTTATAATAAAATGCTGCTTAAAACATCTGTGGCAGCTGCAAGAATGGGGACTCCATTTCAGCCTTAGAAAAAACACAAAGATTTTCCAGATCTGAAGTAGCAGAACAAAATCATGTGAAGGAGGAACTTCTTTATTTAAGGGTAAATGACTGAAGGAAAAGGAGTGGGGTTGAAATGAGGGGAGAATAGGGGAATATGTTTGATAGCTGAGTGTTTAATGACATTTCTTTCCTTGCTGTTGAAGAAGCTCAGTGGGAGGACAGCAAACTCTGGGTCTGCAGACTCTGAAAGCTCAGCAGAGGTGAGAGCTGACTGACTATTCTCTGATGACAGCTGCCTCTATGGCCTCCTTGGCAGACCCTCCCTGGAAACCTTCCACTGGAGGCTGGAAGCTCTCTCTGCTGGACAGCCAGAGAGCTTTCATGTTTTGTAAACTGTGAAAGCTGAACTTTCTTCAAGAACAGATCCTCTGTCCCAGCAAATCATTTCCAATGCTCTGTCCTTCACAGTTCTTAGATGCATTTTGATTAAACCCTGCCAGGTTTGTTTGCCCTGTGGAATAACTGGATCTCTGACATGTGAGATAACGTTAATGAATATGGAATTGCTATTAAAATAACATCCAGGACCAGTATCCTCTGTACAACCTAGTCAGGCTTAATATTGCTTGACATTAGAGAAGAATGTGTTACAGATAGGGGATGTCACCTGAGGTGCCTATGAAAGGGAAGGAAATGAGACTTTTTCAGGAAAATGGGTTACACTGACCCAAGGAAGTTTGCTGCAGTACCCTGTGCTGTGGGGAGCTGCCTTTGACACGTTATCCCAGAAGGAACTCTGCTTTCTACTGTGGGAGCTCCTCTTTTCCTGCAGGGCCTTCCTGTTTCCCCAAGTATTGACACATGTTCTCCTGCAGCAGCCAGGGTGAAAACAGTGATACAGCACAGGCAGCGCTTGAATTTCCATGCAAAAGCCTTTCAGCTTGAATTACTCATCCAGGACACAAAGCTGGAACTCTGCTGGCTCTCTCTGCTCCCCTTGCAGCTGCTTGTCCCACGTTAGCAAAGGCTGGTCTGCCTTGCTAAGTGCAAGAGCAGAAATGCTTCTCTTGTCAGGTCCAAGCAGATGTCTTCTGGAGACAGAGACATAGGGAAAGGTCATTATAGATCCATTTTGTGGCTGGAGTAAAGCTTGGGACAGAGTTTTGTCTTTGATTATTAAAAGACCAACAGACCAACTAGTGGTTCAGTAAAAGTAAGCAGGACAAAAGTAGTCCTCAGCTTTGCCATTTCATCCCTGCACCGGTGGGGTGAGACCAACTGAACAACACAATCTCCCAAACTTTTATTCTCTAGGGACATTAAAATTCATCTTTCTTTATTTTCAGCAATTAGGATACTGGGCATCACTCTCCTCTTTGGCATTCCAGGATCAATTCTCTGCACGCTCCAAGCTGGTCTACACTGAAATTGTGGTTAAATTGTCAGAAGAGAGAGAGTCACATTTTTCCTTTTGCCATTGTACCCTCCTTGCTTCTCTCTTTATCCACCTTCTCAGGTAAGGCAGAATTTAACCTGCACCTTCAGTTCCATGTTAGTTTGGCTGTGTGGTTGCAAAGTTGCCTGTGTCAGCATGACAGCAGAGAGTGGTGAGGCTGCAGTGTTGTCTTAGGTTACAGCTCCTGTGAAAATCCTGCTGTAGCAAACGGGTTTGATGTGTCAGCTAAGCCCAAGAAAATGATCCAGGGCTACAAACAACTTCCCTGTGTCACCCATCTCCCTCCCCTCTCCTTGTATCACTTGTGATTAGTTTAAGCTTTCCGTGCCTCAGACATTTTTCCTGCCCTACGTTTAACCACAATATCCTGTTCCTGCAGGTGCACATCCTTCTTTGCAGCCAGGCTTGTGTCCATCCTGGGGGATATTTTCCAGAAGCTGGTGGATGCACTGGCTGGAAGTTGTCTCCCATGTGCACAGTAACTGCTCACAGCTCAGCCTGCTGCGTGCTTTTCTTTTCCATCTCTCTGTAGGTCCTCTCCAGAACATTAGGACTTAAATTTTCCTTCTGTTGTAATGGCTGGTGCCTGCTCTGTCAGAATATTTCTTCCTGAGCAATTCATCAGCCCAGTACTTTGAGCAAAACAACATCCCTTGTATATGCTAAACAGAATCTAAAACCAGGTGGAATCAGGAGCAGTGGAGAATGAAACAATAGAGCAAGGTGACGCTTTGCAGCTTCAATTTCTTTCATAGCTTAAAATTTTGATGTTTGAGAAGTTTCCAGCTCTTCCTCTTTTTAGCATCTCTAGAAAGTTGAAAAGCTGAGTCATAAAGGAAGTGAAGCCCTTCTGCTTCAACATTCTAAAAACCAGTGGGTTAATGAATGTGCCAAGCACGCATTCAGCCTTTTGCTCTGCAGAAAGTCATACATTTTTTTAGGCTGAATCTTTCAATTGAATGTATGATTGACTTGGGCTCTTTGTTTTGGTTTTTTAAAAGTGTCTGAGGAATGTCTACTGTGCTGCTTGGTTTTCTGCCCCAGTCCTGCCAAAATAATGTTGTCAGAACCAATTGTGCTTTCCAACTACTTAAAAAAATCACTTCTTTCTGAAAGGGATAAACAAGTTTTGAATCAGATTTCATATACCCAACTTCCAGCTAAACCAGGCATGGCAGGCCTGGAGAGATGTAGAAAAACTAACAGAACAGAGAGCTTTCATGTAAGGTAACAATGCAGGTCAAGAAAAGCCACAAAGCAAAAGAAAAAGGGATTAAAGATGTCAGATGACCAGTAGAGAAGGCAGAACCTTTCAGAAAGAAATAATTTCTGCTGGAGGCTTTTTACAGTGGTTATGCCAACCTGGACTTCATACTGCTTTGAGGATCTATTGGAATGAATGAGAAGTGCTGTGAAAATGCATTTTTTAGTACCAGAATCCACGTCTGAGACTTACAGCCAGGAGCACTACTCAGCCATGGTTTATTTTCTGACTGTATATTTTAATGTTACAAAAGTAAAACAAGTTTTTTAGCTTTTGAAATTGATGTTTTTAGAAAAAAAATTTCCTGAAAGCACTAACAATTTAGTATCTGTCTCAGAGAGCAGTTTGTTATTTACCCTATCTAGAATGAGATAAATCATGCCTTCATTATTTAATCCCCTCTATTCAAGTTAAATATTTTCATTCAGGATGAGAGAAGTTTCTGTTTCAAAATTGCATACAACCTTATAAAAGAGAAGGGATTCAATTCAAAATAGGGATTTTCCCTATTGAAACCCAGTTTTCAGGCAATGGAAGTGTATTTTATTTCACATGACAGTAGCTGTGCTGTGTTGAAGAGGAGAGGTGCAGGACTTGAAGAGCAAAGGTGCAGTAAGAAAGAAGAAAATGCCAGGATGCACTTTTAGCACACATTATTAGACCACAGCCCCTTTCACTCTGTAGATAATTCAGGTAATTCACCTCATAGAGATAATTCATATTTAGAAACAAGTGCCTCCCTAGGTGGGGCTAGCAGATTGGTAAAGCAGTGGTAAAACTATATCATATAAACAGGCAAATTGGAAAAAAAAGAGGCACAACAGGGAGGTTGTGTTTTCACACCCAGATTAATTTAATGATTTCTAAAGAGCCATCTTCCCCGGGGCTTGTCTTGTTATTGGTCAAACCTAAAAACCAGAGCTCTTTTGGAGCTTTCTTCTCACTTGAGAAGCCCAGGGAACCTGGTGATTGCTCAGTGCCATTAGCCAGGTCTCTCAAAGCCACAGCCCCTTCAGAAATCAGTGCCTAGAGCAGCATTACTCAATGTGAAACTAAGTTGTACAAGATCTCCCTGAGGCTCAGAATAAGTATTCTACATCCAGCCCATATTCTTTCAAAGGCATGTAATGCTTTAAAAAGATAGAGGCAGGCCATGATTTTTAACCTTATCTAAAAGCAGTTTGATACTAAAAAAAAAAATCCCACAAATGCAAACAGCATGTTGATGTATTTGCTCTTATCTGATAATACAGAGAACATATGTTCCAAAGCAGCGCTCAAATGACACAGACACTACAATAGACCCCACACTGTACCCTTTTAAAGCTGGGGGGCCTAAAAAGGTGTGACAGGGCAGGAGTTTGCAGCAGCAACGTCTGAGAGGAGGTGATAAAAGGGTTTTATATATTTTTCTCTCCTGCCCTTGTCCCAGCACAAGCCAAAAGGAGACTTACTGGCCTTTAGCAGAGCTGTTGAGTGCTTCTGTGCAGTCTGAGGGGGTTTTTTTCCCTCTCTAAAAATATTATATGAATTTGCAGCATCTTGTCAGAACAACCGATGGTTTAAAATTGCCTCCTGCCAGCTGAGTTATTGCCTGTCTTAAATCATTATTCCAACAAAACCACCAGGGCCCTGAGGCCACTAAAGGGTCTTGACCCCCTTCCCCAGGGCTCCTCCAGCCTGCCCAGAGTCCAGAACCCCCCTGGGACTGTCAGCCCCTGCCCCAGATGCCACAGCCCCACAGAGCCCAGCCTGGCCCCACCTGTCCCCAGGGAGGTGCCCGGGGCTGGGGCTGCCCCAGTGCCCCTTCCCCAGGAAGGCTGAACCCCAAGGTGAAACCTTGGCTTGTTTTTCTTGAGGTTTTTTTGGAATCTGTGATGTGTTTTGGCTTATTTGTCATCTCTTGTCCCCCTACTCACAAAGGCACAGTCGTGCTGAAAAAAAATTAGAAGTAAAATTAGGAGGCTGCCATTTGCAGCCTGTGTTTGGATGTAAAAGAGAGGGCAAAGGTTCACATTTCTGGCAAATGAGGGCAGAATTTTTTCTGATGAAACCTGTGATGATACACAAACTGAAAATCATCCCCCTAGAAGGGTCACTCCAGATGAGGCTCAGAATTTTAGTTTTCTGTGGTGCTGCGTTAGGGTGCAAACCCCACACCTGAATCTCTGTTACCCTGGAAGAGATTTTTGATTCTTCCAGTTCCCTGTTGCTGATTTGGAACTTTTACAGCTGGGGTATAATTTGTTTGTGCTGGGAGAGCTTCTGCCCTGATCCCAGTGCTGCCAGTAAAGGAGAGGACCTTGCTTATCTCCACTGGATTTGTCTGAAAAGGAAACCCTAGAAAACAAAAGATATCATCACTGCCATTTGCTCTCAGCTCCTATTTGCTCATTTGTTTTCAGCATGGAAAAAGTATCTAAGAATCTTTTAATGGATGGAACTCATTCTTTCCATTCTGTAGAAGCTTTGCTTTAGAGAGGACTTGCTGCAAACAGAGGAATCTGACAGATTTTCTGGGCAAATTCTCTTTTTGATTTCTAAGTTCTTTTTTTAGGTTTGGACAGTTTGGGTTTTTATTTTTATTCTTAAATCCTTAGTTGCTTCAATGGTGTCCTTACTTCCTACTCAGTCTCTCACAAGTAGATCAACACACAATTATCTTGGTACCGGAACAATCCAACCTCTTGTTAACAAGACTAGACATTAAAAAATTAAAAGTTCCTGTAGTAGATGAATGAAATTCAATTTTTAAAACAGCTACAGCCCAGAAGTACCTGGAAACACTGCACCAATCAAAACTAATGGAAGGAGCCTTAAAATGGAAGTGGAGCTGTGCTTAAGATGACCTAATGCTACACAAGCATGTGCTTTCTAGTATTGACTTCAAATAATTTTGGACATTTTAAAAGGTGATAATTTAAATTTTAAGTTACTTTGACAGATGAATAATTATATTCATTTGAAGTTCAATTAGCTTAAGAAATGTGATTTTTTTTTAACTGACAAAGCAATGTTTATCTGCAAAGAGAAGCATTAAAACCCTGTAAGAAGCAGATCTTAAGTCCCTGAATATTAATTTACACAATGTTCTTGCTTTGGATCAATGGGAAAGGAGGAAATTGTGAGGAAAAATTGAAGAATGTTTTCATATAAGGAAAGAATTTTAGCTTTAAGGTCAAATCCTCACTTGTGAACAAGATTTTTCTCATCTTTTGAAATGCCTAAAAAAACAAGGGGCACTAAGTTTGTCCTTTTATGAAATTTTCAAATCCCCAGTTTTGAAAACATGATGTAATAGTCTATTTTCTGGTTTTATCTGCATCCATGAAACAAAAGCAGATTTTCCAGTAACTTGTGTCTTCTTTAAGGACATCTACTGTGAGTTTGCATATTCTTACAGTGTGGAGTTGATATTACAATAACAGGTTCTGGAGACTTTCTCTTAGGTGTTCCCACAGGGATGTACTTACCCCCTTTAACTCTTTGCTCTCAGGGCTCTCTGCACTTCATTTCTCTTCCAGATGCAGAACTAAATTCTCACACAGAGATTTCCAAGTGGAGGGAAGAAATTATGCTGAAGGTGAGGAAAATTAGCTGAAGAACACCCAGAAAAGCAAAATTTACTGGTACAGCATCGCATCTAAACACCTCTGTGGTGATGGGATAGTTGGAGAAGAGTTTCTATAGTTATAGATGTCCAAAATCAAGACATTCTTCAGATTTGTGATAGAGGATGCTGAGACACTCACAGAGCCCACCTCAACCCCAGATGTTGTTCCATAGCCTTGGTCCCAGATGTGGTTGCTCTGTCAAGGTAAGGGTCCCTGGTGAGCCAGCTGGAAGCATTGATCCTTCAGCTAATGACACTGGGAGATGAGGAAACCATCCAAAAAGCTTTGCCCTGTGTCAGCAGAAATACTGGGTGGTTTTGAAATGCAGTGTTTAAAAATAGTGCCTTGTGAAGGACACTGGCAAGATGGTTGTTCCTCTGAGGTACAAGCTGATTTCAGGGTCATGCAAAAATTATGGGGTGATCCACAAGACAGTTTTACTAACAACAACAACAACAAAAAATAGAAAAATAACATTGTTTTTTCCTAGGACCTTTTAATATTGGAAAGGTAATATTTGTTTAAAAAAAAGTAAATATGAGGGCAAGGCTTGAGCTGTGCAGGGTTTTCCTGAGTGGTTGAAACTCTGAAGATTAGAAAGGTGATCCTGGAAATGTAAAGACACAGATTTTATTGATTGGTAATGGGCTCCACTCCTCTCCCCCCACACCACCCCCAGTGCAGTGATCACAGGACTTAGCACAGGAAAGTGCCTGATCTCTCAGCTTTCCCAGCCAGTTTGGCAGAAGTTTAGGAAGTCACAGATGAACCAAGTGAAACTCCTCAAGAGAGTAAAGAAATCTGTTTCTTTTAGTCATTTCACAAGTGGCTGGTTCCACAAGAGGACTCTGTGTGCAATTAAATTAGTGTAATAACTGTCCTCTCTGGGGCTAATGGAATGATGTGAGAGCGAGCACAATGCAGGAGCACAGTCTGGTCAAGCAGTCACCCTAAGAGAGGGAATAATGTCCTCTCCAAAGAGGATATCAGATGCTTCTCTAATTTACAGGGGGAAGCTTGTCCCTTTAGTGCTTGCTGCAGTTCTGAAAGATGCCAAGAGCCTGCACTGGTTCTGTGGTGCTCCCAGGGGGCTGTAATTACAGTTATAAATGAGCTTTCCCCTCTGAGGATCAGCTCTGTCCTCCCTGAGCAACTGAAGGGAAGGAGAAGCTGGAGCCAGGACTAGGCAAGGGACAAGTGCAAAGCTGTGGGTCAGGGGAGAGCAGGGCAGGGAACAGATGAAGAGACCCTTTCAAGGCAGCCCTGTTAATTCCTTATTTTTTATATAAGCAGAACAAACAAAGTAGCTGCTCCAGTGAGTTATTTACATCAGTGTTCTTCAGAGCAGATGGAGGGCTTTACATCCCATTATGAAAGGCATGCAAGCTACAGTGACATGAGTCCTAATTATGAACAACTTAAACTGCACCATCTGCATTTAACAAAGCTCCATATGCAGGGGGATGAGCGAGCTTGGCTGCCTGCATTTGTTAGCAACACGTGCAAAATAGACACCGACAGCAAGGATCTGAGGATGTTCAGGCAGGCTCTGTGAGAGGAGCTGGAAGTGTTTGTGGTGTTCTTCCTGCCCTCACTGACCAAACAGAAAACTGGGGCAACAATCACCCCAGGGTAGAATTATTGCCTCCTATTAGGAGGGGTATTCATACATAGGTTTGCTAGTTTCAGCCTATTGGCCATCCAGTCTTAGCTAACACCTCCTTTTAAAAATTTTTTAATTATTTTTTCTCTTTTTTTGTTTTTTATTTTTTGGCAGAAAATTTTGCATCATCTTCCCCATGGCAATCTGAGTGTGTAATTTTAGATGCTCAGATTGAAAGCCCAATTCAGTGCTCTGTCATGCAAATTTCAGCACAAGGGATCTGTTGATTTCAGATTAATGGAGAATAAGAAAATTGATCTTTCTTTGGAAAAGGAGATTTCATTGAGGCAAACAGCCCTAGTTACCCAAAACACAAATTAGTGTCCAAAAGTTTGACTTGAAAGGGGATCCTTCTATGCTGTGCAGTAGGAGGAATTGTTTTTCTGCTTCTTTAAGGAGAATTAAACACAGTCTGTAACTGAGAGGAGACTTACCAGGAGAGTGCTTACTTTCCTTCTGACATTAGCAGTTAGTTCAACTGGAGAAAATTTTAAGACCAGAGCCACACTTAGCTGGTTCTTCCCCAGAATTATGAGCACTTAAAATACAAGGGAATTCTAGACAGTGCACAAAACTCTTTGGTTGAAAAGATAAAATTTCAAATGAATACAAAATGATTTTTTTCTGCATGCTTGTATGTGGAAAAAAAGGGGTGAAGGAGGTCAGATATGTACATGCCTCTGGTTATCATAGTTGATCTGCACTGCAGCTCCTCTGACTCTCTCTTCAGAGCTCCAAAAGCACAATCTAGCAAGAGCAGACTCCTGAATCCTGGCCTCTCATGGCCCTGCCCTCAACCACCTTTTTCCTACCTGGCTCAGAAAGGCTTTGATCTGGAGCAATCTGAAGCAGAGTGAGCTGCTGAGCTCTTGAGATGACAAACATCTCTCCCTAGGAGGGTTTTGTGAAGCATCTTTTAGTGAGAGATGGCAGGAGCTGAAGTAGCTATTATTATACTGGGTTCAGCTCCTCCTCAGGCTGGACTCTGTATCTCTGTGAGATAAAAACAAAATACTGAATTAGAAACAAAAAAAAAAAAAAAAAGTGAAGTCTTTATAAGCAAAAGTAATTGGGTGAACACAGCAAGATTGAAAAGTGAGAGGGCATCATTAATGTCTGTTTTCCCAGAAATCTGGATGTAAGGGATTAAGCTGACTGTAATAGATTCCTCCCACCTCTGTTTCCCCTCTTTCCATTCTGCTGCCTCTGATATGGAGATTTACACTGACCTCTGGGCTTCTAAATCTTGCAATTTGCCAGCTCTTTGATAGAAGCACATTCTCACTGGCCACTTAATTCCTTTCTGATCAGTATTACGTGACACCGGCAATCAGAGGGCCTTTGATTCACCAGGACAAAAGGGAGAATAGAAATGTACTTTTTCCCCCCTAACACAGCACTGCCATAGTCCCATGAGCCAGCTGTAATCCTTGTTTCATTTTTTTCTTTCCTGTTTTTTAGTGATTTTAGAAGCCCAGCTTTGAGCTAAGCAAGAACAAGATAAGACAAGTTCTTTTACCATTTGAATACTGAGGGAATAAATCTTTTTATCTCTCCCTGACTCCAGGAGCAGGAAGTAAAAAACCTTTTCTGTATGAACACTGAATAGGACTGGTCCATTTTACTTTCCCTGCTGCATTAGCTGCATTTCTAAAATGAGACCTATTTAACCACATAAAACAGCAGGAAGTGTGAGGACAAAATGGAACTATTTTCAAGAAGACAACACTGAAGACTCAGATATAGCAGACACAGGCTGTAAAACCACCCTCCATTAAAGTTGTGACTGGAGGATTCTGGAGAAACTCCTTTGAATATTGTTTCATGAATCTCAGGCCAATGCTTTCCTTACCAGCATGAGTATTTAAATACAAAATATGTAAATAAGAAGGGTAAAAATTAAAAAGGAAGCCGATTTTAGATGTAAGGTGAAAAGTTGTCTTTGTTTCCTGTCTTATATACAATTCCTGCTCCACTTTCTGTGTGTATAGGGTGTATATACACTCCTTTCCTGAGGATATCCATGATAAAGAGTTGATGTTTAATCAGTTTTTGACGTATTGCTTGCACCTTGTTTATCAAAAAATGCTATAACTTCCTATAAAATCAGAAAAGCCATATCCATCCATACTATTAAAAAAAAAAGCCACATTAGTCAAAATAATAGATTGATTAATATAGATTCATATAGATTGATTTACATATGTAGTGTGCTTTATATATTATGTATATATAAAACCACTTTTAAAGTGGTTTTATATTAGAAAAAAGGGAAAAATATCTTGGGTTGAGAGTTCAAATAACTTTGAAAGCATCAGGCACCATTGACATGAGAAGATTTCTCAAGCTGAAGAATTTTCAGTCATTTTGAACTTACTGATGTTGAGAAATTTTAGGCAGGTTTGGAACACTATCAAATAGATAAACTGTACTCACATTATCCTATTTAATCATATTCAAAATATTTCTCAGGTTGTTTGATCAAGGCTGTTGTCAGCTTTGTAATTTTTTGAAGTGAAGGATTCTCTCTGATTTTTTACAGGAAAGAATTCCACACAATAAATAGGCAGAACAGATAAAAAACAATACTTTCAATTTGATAGAAGTCATTTTGACAAAATTTTACCTCAAGAAAACCTTATAGCATTTTTGATTTTTATAGAAGAGAAACAGGATTCTAACCTCATAATCTATCTACCAGGAATGTGTATTTTTAATTTAAATTTCTGTTTTCATCAAATGATTAACTTAGCCACAATAGTCACTTTGTATATTACTAATTCACCAGTTCTAAAAAAGCCTTCTCTGGACACAGACTTGGTGCTTCTAGTGGTAAATGCTGAGCTGCTCAGCAAAGATCTTCTAAGAGGAGCTGCCAGGTCAGCTGTGACCCAGGCCAAAGTTGGGAAATTAAGGAATCATTACATCTATAAAAACTCCATTTGCACCTCCAGTTCCAGTTAGAGATACTGGAGGCTCTGCCTGCATACAGAGAGATTGTTCTTGTGGGAGAAGTAATCTTTGGAGGAGCTGAAGGGAACAGCATGGGAATGGCTGAAACTCTTTAGTTATGAAGTGAGGAGAAGATTGTCAAGATCACAGTGACGAAAGTCATGCAAAAAAAAAAAAAAGGATGTAATTATTTGAACACTTAAAATGGTGTGAATTACTTGCTTAGCTCTCCTGGTTTATGTCAGCAGCCATCCTCCACCCTGTCCTGTGGTCCCCTGTGGAATGTGGTGCATCTGTGAACAGCTACCTCCAGGCTGGGTGGTCCCACACCACAAACATCACCTCACCCTCCATTCTCAGGCTCTGTTCACATCTGGGAGCAGAAACAAGAATTCACAAAAATTGCACGGAAGGCATCGTAGTTGAGATGGAGACAATACAAAGCCACACACTCCATTTTCAGAAGGCTTCAAACCCTGTTTTTATTTCAGCATGCATGCCTTTTAGACATTCTTACAAAACTCACAAGTTTACACTTTATTCATTGGTCAGGAAAGACAAACAAAGTGCTTACTGGAACAGGCAGTTGCAGTTTCTCTTATTTATCCTTCTTTCTCTCTTGGTTTGTGTGTCTACCACCTTGGTAGAAAATTCTTTCAGGGGCAAACGTAGATCCTCTTATCAAACTTCTCTCTGGCTCACAGAAGTTGCTGTAAAGCCTCTTCCACAGAAGGCTCTCTTGGAGCTTCTGGCCCCAGGAACCAGACACATCATTCTCCTGGATGATACCAAGGAGCTGGCTTTAAAATTCTTGATATCCCCCTTCAATTGCAAGGAATGTGCCATATCCAAACCCACTAAAATGTGATGCCCTTACTCTCTCTTGTTTTCTGACTTTTAAACCATATAGCATGTAATTTTACTTCTTTATTCCTTTCTTTCATTCCCTCTCCATGATGAAAAACCGAGAGCCTATTTTAGTTTAGCTAATGGAATTTGTTAATAAGCATTAGTGAATTTAGGATTTAAGAAACAAATTGATTAATATCCAGCATTAATATATACAACTGAGAGAAAAATATATGTTTAAGGTTGCTAACAGAGGATTAGGAAGCTATGAGTCAAAGTGCCAAGAAAAGGAGAAACCACTCAAATCATCAGTCTTCATTTTATCCATAGGAGTCTGAGGGCTAAATGAAAATTCTGCATAGTGTTAGTGAGAGCAAAAACCATTATTGTCTTTAATATTGTGGTAATTTGTGAAAGGGATTCAATAACACATAATGAGGATGTAGATGCCCAGGGGATCCCTTCCAGCTCTGTGCCCCTATAGTTCATATTTAAAAGGCAAAGCCATAATGGGGGTGAGTGGATTTTTTTCAGCTACACAGAAGAAAAAAAAGCACTTCACTTTGTAAACTAAATGCCCTTGCTAGCTCTGCTGAGGTATCTATAAAAGGTGTCTGCTGAGAGTGGAAGTTCCTTAACCTGGCAGTGAATCATCCATCATTGAATGTTGGCTCTAATTAGTGAGGGCAAGAGGGTTTTCCCAATGTCCTCTAAGCTGGTAAGACTCAAACATCTTGGATTTGACAAACAATCCCCAAACCCTTTCCCGACCTTGGCTATGAAATTCTGGTCAATCAGATGGAACACAAAATACTTAATTTTTTTTTATTGTTTTCTCATCTTGGTTTTTGAACCCACTATTGGTTATTGAAGACAGATCCAAATTACAAATGTTCAATTCACAGGAAATGGACAATTTCTGCATGGGATTTTATAAACCTCCTATTTTTCACAAATAAAAAGTTTGAAAAATATTTTTTGATAACTTGAATTACTGTACTCAAGCAAAACAAACATTTTGTCTTTTAGTTTTTAATGATGAGCCAAATAGCAAACATTTCGATGAAGTTTAAAACCAAAAAAAACATAAACAAAAAATAACCTATTTTAAATTAATAGGAAGCTGTGATTTTAAAAAGATCAGCATTTTCCCAGAAATGCATTCTGATTGGCAGTATTTGACTGTTTCAGTTGTTATTAAGGAAAATAAAACTCTTTTGATGAATGGTTGGACATGGAGAGAGAATGGGTTTGATTTAATTTTGGTGACTCAGGTACCATGTAGCAAAACAAGTTATGAAAGTTGGGTTTCTGTGATGATCAAACTGTATAAAATGAAAACAGTTACTTATGTTTTCTACCTTTTCTTTGGTTTTTGATCTTCTGTTCCCCTGTTCTTCTGTTAGACATGAAATCCTGTGATAAAAATTATTTTAGAACAATTATCTGTAGCATAAAGATACTGTGAAATATGTAAACAAATCAAATATTAATTAGGAAAGGTTAATTTCCATCCTGTTAACTCTCCTTTGATTCATGAGCAGTAGCTAATCATGGGCAGAGCTTATAAAAGGAATTGACCCTGAAGTTGTTGTACCTAGGTTGTTTAAAAGCCACTTTTTGGTGCTGTTCTTTCTTTTATTAATTGCTGTATGATTTGAAAATGCAAGTGGCAGAAACAGCAAGAGCCTCTTGTGGGAGCAGGTCCCTGCTGAGTCCCACCTTAACAAGAGAAGCACCAAAAATCTGCTTTTTTTTGAGGGCAGTGGTGAAGTTCCCTGTGCAGTTTAGGGGTCACAGCCTCTGATGGGGAAATCCAATGTAAGGAATCACTGCTCTGTTTCTGGAGAGACAAGACTGCAAAAAGCCCATGAGATCTTCACTTGGTAGAAATCATTTACCAGAGACAGTGAAGCAGCACTGATTTACACCAGCTGAGGCCAGGGGATGGGCCAAGGTGGGGGCAGAGCAACAGAAAGTACAAATGAGCTCTTGGAAGAAAAACCTTTTTTCCACTGATGTAGAACCACATTTAATTTGCCAGCATGGATTGAGAGCAGTTATCAAGTTTATTTATAACCTTCAGGATAGAAATTCATCAAGGAGAGCTTTCCTCACAGTCTCTGCTTTGTATCTGCAGCAGAAGTAAAAGATAACCAAAGTTAAATTTGCTTGATGCAGCACTGGAAATTTTGTGTTAGCATGTCATGAAATAAGAAACACACAGGTATTAATTGTCTAGGATGATAATAACATGCCATCTATGAATTTATAACTTGTTAATTACCAGGGAAAAAAGCAGCAAGCTTTTTAGGATCTGTAGCTCCAGGCAGCAAACAGCCTAATCTGCTGATACACCATTCAGCTCTGTTGAAATTAGAAAAGTGTGGTCTAACTTTTTCTGAGAATCATCTCCTCATTTCCTATGACCCATTACAGGAAATGCTGTATTTTCTGCTGCAGTGGGACTGCCAGTGACATCTGGATGGATACCTCATGGTGGTCACCTCCAAACTGAGCAACAGGACCACCTTCCTGAGCCTCAAATGTTCCCATCCTTCAGAGCTGTGACAGTTGTGCCTTTTATGGTGTTTTGCAGCAAGGTTTCTTAGTTTGAGAGGAATCTCTAGGCAAATAACTCAGTGGCTGAAGCAATGTCAGCAGAACTTTTAGGTTTGTTTTGGTTTGGTTGGTTTTTTTTGGTTTTTTTTTCTGGGAGGATTAAGATGACTTTTTAAACCTGCCCCAGCCTAGGTGGAGGAGAGCAACTGAACTCAGGTTTTCTGCATCTCCCCTGAGTGGCTGAGCCTGTGCCCTGTGGAGGACTCAGTGCCCTCTGCTGCTCAGGCAGAGATAATTTATTTAATTAAAGCAAATTCACCAGGAGTTACTGAGATGAATGCTGTGCAAGCAGCAGCTTCTCTGGGATCTGTATCAGTGGTGGTGTTGCTCCTGCAAGGACTGTAAGTGACATCTCGTTGGTTTTTTTCCCCTTACTGTGCTTTGTTTGCTGTGTTCAGGCCAACTTCAGGAAAATGGCTGGAAATCTGCACCCCAAATAATGTTGAGGAAAGATGATTCAAAGCTTTTCTTGTACTTACTTTATCCCTTCTAGAGTTTTTTTGGTAGTAATGAAATAACTGCATGTCTCAAGTTCATCGTCTGCAAAAAGTACTTAACTTTTTTTGGTGTGAGAATGTGAAATAAGCAAGTTCTGATATGTCAAAAATATTGCTAGGACAAGAAAAATCATCCCTATGAAATAACTTCATCTGTTCCAACATTTTTCCATTTTTTGCTTCTCTCTAATTATATGTACATATGTATGTACCTGCAAACTTTTATCAAAGCGGGAGGATGAATGGAGACTTATAAAGTCTGGTTTTATCTTTCACTCTTGAAATAGTTGTCAACTGAGATTATGCAAATATCACAGGGAATGAAGCAAGTTTCTGTAGTGATTAAGAAGGTCTTAAAAATAACAGATCTGGTAGATCTGCTCTGAGAGCAGTTTTTTCTTGGATAAAGTTGGTTGAGTTTCATTTGTTTCCTTTGGGGTTTGTTGGTTTGTTTGTTTGCTTCGTCAATTTTTGCTTGGTTTTAGAAATGGATGGCAGAGGACACTGAATTGTATTTTAGGAGTAAAATGTAATTGCATTAACCTGCTGAGACTTGAGGTTGTGGTTTAAATTTACCCCTCTCCAACTTCTTGTGATAATCTGGCTTTTCTGTACTCAGTAAGAGGAACAATGCATTGTGTATTTACAAGACATGACACCACAGGACTTCCCAAAATTATTTTGCATTTTATCCTTATTGCCCTCTCTAAAACATGCTAAGGGTGCCATGTCTTGTAAATACAGTCTTTTTGGTGTTGGAACAATTTATATCTCTTTTCTTTCTCTACTGTTTGTGTTGGATATTTGAAGAGATGAAAAGTTTCTGTCTGCGGTTTGTTCAGGGGGGTTTGTTAATTTATTAGTGCTTCCTAAACATTAATGAATTTATTTTCATATCAGTCAGTTCCCCTACACAGACAGAAAAATGAGCGCTATAAAGGAAAATGTGAAAATTGCTGTGTCAAAATCTGTGACTGAGGAAAAAAGCTGGTATTGGATAAACAACCCTCTGGGCCAATTTACATATCCAAAATAATTCATTAGTATTTTTAGCTGTTATGATTCTGTTGGACTGGAAAATGATACAGCAAAAGTAATGTGTACTTTTTTGGTAGGTCTAGTTAAACCACCTTAGGGTAGTTGCTCACCATTTGGTGCAAATTTTATATTAAAACAGCTGCCTGCAAACTGCTTTCCAGTGTTAAATCTTCACCTCTAACCACTGGCATGCCTTCCATATGGACTAGAGATTCTCTATTTTATTTAAACTTGCAAGTTTTCAGCTGGATAGTTTCTGTTATGTGATCACTTTCTAACCCACATATTTTTTTTTGTTCTGTCTAATCTTTGTGTATTGCCACGTGGCCAAATGCTGTCATAGATCACTTTCTATGTCCCTCATTGAGTTTACATGACTTTCCAAAATAAAATGTCCGCATTTTCTCAGTCAGATCATTCATATGTTCCACATAAATGGATGAACACTGTGATACTGTGGCAACTGATAATTTTTGGCTTCGTTTGTATAAATTCTACGAACCACTGGTTCCTAGATTGGCATGTCACTGATTGTGCTTACTGAAACTCATGTTTTGCAAACAGGAACTGATTTGTTTCTCCAAAGGACCTGCGTGTTCCTGTTCATTGGTGTGAGTGTGGCATGTTTAGGACAGTGATGCTCAGGAATTTCTTTCTGTATTTCTTTCTTCAGGAAATACAAGTTTTTGATGGAACTGGAAAGTGAGGGCTTTATTCCTTGTAGGAATAAAGCAACTGCACTAAGCTTATATGGTGTTTATTTCCCATCTGCCTGGGTTAAAGCTAGCTCAGAAATGTTTGCAGTGTAATAATAGCTGCAGAGTTAGCTCTGTGTGGAGCAGACACAGAGAAATAACCTCTGCAGTCTAGACAGTCTGAAGGAAAACGTGGGGGTTCCTTAAATTAGAATAATGTTGTGCTCTCAGGATAAAATGTGTCCAGCTCTTGCTCCTCCCTTGTGTTAGAGAGTGCTGGCCCAGCTGGGACTCCTGAGCTGAATTCAGGTTAAAAAAAAAAAAAAGACACATAAAATCCTATCTCCTTTGTTCAGACTATTTTTGTGTCTATATTACACAGTGCAGCCCCAGAAATACTGTTCCAGTGGGAGGGAACCTGGATTCACATCCTGCATGTGGAGATGAACAACTCAGCCTGGGGAGCACATGCAGACAAGAGAAGGTGGGGACTTCCTGGGTGGTCCAGGCAAATGCCCTTTTATACCCTAAAGTAGCATTTTGGTGTTTAAAACAAGTACTTCAGCCCAAGCAGTGCCTGTCTTGTGTCAGTAAGGCTTTAGCTGCCTGTTGGTGTCTGGTGTGAGGTAGGTGGGTATGAGATCTGCTCAGCCCACAGCAACTGCCTCAAAGAGGACCAGAGTTTGTGAAATTGCTCCTCCTTTTTTGTGAGATTTCTCCCCCTTTTTGTGAGTAAGGATTTCTCTCCCTTTTTGTGAGGAGTTTCCAGGATCCAAAGCAGAGCCCAAAGGCTGCAGGACTGGGATTTTTGGGTTTTTTTCAGCCTTGTTGCTCTAAAGACAAGGCAAAGGACCCAATAAAGTGCATCTCCCCTAACACCAGATATCAGGAAAAATCTGATTCCTCCCCATTCTAAGCTGTTTGTGCTGCTACTCTCAGGGCTTGCCCCTTTTGAAAAATATATTCCCTACTGCTTGACTTATTCACAGGAAGTTCAGAGCTTTCCAATTAGACTGGTGTAAAAGTCTTTGCAACAAGAAATTTTATATCTCCCACAGCAAGTTCACACTTTCAGAGCAGAACCTCAGCTCTCCATTTGGGGTTCTTTTTTTTTTAAGTGAAGATATATGATACTGAATCCCCATCATATCACTTAGTGCTTTTGCCTTGCTTGAGACTGATCTGACATTTTTATAGGCCAAGGAGGCAAAATATTTTTAATTACTCTGAGTATATCTTGCTCCCCAAAGTTTTGATTTTTCTGATGAGCTTTGTGGTTCTGAATTTTTAAATTTTATCCCTAACTCTGCGCATATTTGGAGATACCTGCTGGATTAATTTTGCTCTAGCACAGCTGTAGGGAATAACTGCTCAAATTCATGCTTCTGTGCTTAACATGTCATTGCCAGAACTTCTTACCACTATTTGTGTTCAGTTCCACACTAAGGGAAGCATCTTTGGTGGAAAACACTTTATGTGTATGGATGGTGAGCTGCAGGCAAAATTAGGAGTTGATATCTGCTGACTTCTTGGGAGCGAAATATGTTAGGGAAAATATTCTTTCTGGAAGAAATTCTGACTAGCACTTTTTAAAAAATTCTTTTTCAGCTTGTGTATAACATAATAAGTCCTGCTACACCCCTGTTCTCTTTCTTCTCGTCTGCAAACACCCTTTTACTGTTAGCCCTCTGTTCAGACACTGCACAATCCCCCTTGGATTGCACTCTATTAAATATTGCAGCAGCGTGCTTTCTTGACTTTGCTGATGTTAAAAAAGAAAATGTTTGTTCTAGTTTGGCTTTTTTTCCCTCTGTTTAGTTCTGTGAGTGTTCTGCTTTAAGCATACTTTGTAGAGCTTCTGCCTGGAGCCTGCCTAGAACTGAAGCAGGTATTTCAGGGGTCAGCTGCCAACTGGCTGGTTACAAAGGTGGTGAAGGAAGCAGGAGAGGAAGGAAGTGGTGTCTTGCTGATGTGCATAACAGCACTGAGGGACACACTTTCCCAAAAGCAAACTCTGTGGGGGCACTGTGGTCAGGTGTCAAAAATGTTTACAGAATTAATTTGATTCTCTCGTGGGGGGCAAGGAGGGAGCCCTTCCACATCTTCACTCTCCCCCTTGCTCATTCTCCTGGTGCAGCTCCCCTGATGTGGCACACTTGTTTATTGCAGTAGTGCTGAAGGAAGCCAGGTCACAGGGGCACTGGGATTGTACAGACACAGCACAAAACCTGTCCCAAAGGTTTTATTCATTAAGCAAGCATTATTCTCTTTCTCATCTTCTCTCAGCTTTTGGGGCCATTGGCATTTTGGCAAGCGTGCAGTTCTCTGAACTTGCTTGCTGTCAGTCCTCTTTGAAATATTTGTATTACTGTTTCAGTTGAAAATTCTATATGGAAAATGACTGACTTTTTAATATATATATATATATGCAACAGGATAACTTCTGAGATAGTTTTAATGAGAGAAGTTTTTGCTCAGAGCACAGTTTGGGACGGGTCATGGATCTAATCCCTTTGTAAAAGGGAAATGAGGAATGGTCTGTTTGTGACATGTTCACAGCATAAGTAGAGATTATCTCACTTGGATCATGTTGATGAGGAGTAGGGGGCTGGGGGATGTGAAATTTAGCAACTGAATAAAGATGGCCTTAGTCTGCAAAAAGCACTTTTGCTAAGAAGTTTGTGAGTGCTCACAGTTTCCATTTTCATACCTTCTGCACTTATTTCTATGCCACCCCCCTAAACTATCAATGCTTTGTGTCAGACAGGCTGGGAATCCATCAGGATCTGTTTCAATCCCTCAGGTAAATCCTGAGGAGGACTTTTTTTTACCCAACACCCCTCCTAGGCCAGGTGAAATTAGGGAACATAATCTGTTTCTCTGGACACTATCATCAGCTGCCCTGGTATTTTTGTAGCTTCAAGTGTTTGGCTGGGGGTTTGCAAGGTTTTTGTGGGGTTTTTTTCATTATTAAACACTACTGGGATTTTTCTTACTGGCACACAAAGGTTGATGCTCAGCTGATTGGGGGGAGAAGCTGCTTAAAAATTAAATGACTCTTGTACCACTGTTCAAATCAATAAAGCAGTCTCAGCCTGCAGCACATGAAAGCTTTCCTTATGGTTAAAAAAGGTAGGGAGTAATAATTATTTCAAAATAAATCAGTTTCTGTTCCCAGCTAACAAAGGTGGCTTTTTAAAAAGCATTCCTTGTACTGCTCTGAACTGGTGACTGTGATACCAAATGGAAACATTCATTTAAATGTTATTTAAATAATATTTGCTAAAACCATTTCTATCTCTATCTCATTTCTGCTAATAAAACATCTTCATTTTTAATGAAATGCTGTCTACACACACTAATTTACAGCCAAATATTCCTTATTTTTCACAATTATTAAGACAAAGGAGTACATTTGTGACATTATTAAAGCATCATCAACAAATTAGTTACCTTATCTGTTCTCTATCTGCATAATCCCCATACCCCTGTCACCATGTTTACAAATCCAAATGAATATTATGCAGCCCAGATCTAATTAATTTTGGATTAGTCTTCCAGACACATGTAGTCCTGATCAAAATAATCTGTATTCTCTCTTTTTTTGACCCCTGGAGTGTTGTGTTTGTCAGGGGATGTGCTGGAACACGAATATCAACAAGCAGGTTAATCCTTGGGCTGTCCCTTTCTCCCAGATCTGCAGCATCCTGTGTTTTGTTGCTGGAAACCTCAGAGATCCAGGGGATGTCAGGGAGCACATCAGTGTTATGTGGGGCTTAGGGCAGATTGAGATCTGACTAGACATTTAAGCAATCCAGCATGGTGTGTAATGAAAATAGTCTGCTGCAATGGCTTTTCAAAAAGATCTGGCATCCTATCGTGCTCTTCCTTAAGGGAAAGAGCCAACTGAAAGATATATTTGAAAGGAAAGCTGAGCTGCTATAAATTTCAAAGTGGGTAATGAGAAATTTAGGTGATGGTGATTGGGTGATTTATTTGGTTTTATGCATCCTGTGACAGGGCAGCTATCTGGGACTTCTGTTCCATGTTCATGGCACAGTCAAAAGGTTTAAATGGAAAAATAAGCTTTTCCCATCCAAACTTTCATGGTGACTGAAGGGGAAAAAGTGAAAATATCGAGCGTGAAAATAATGCATTCATTAAATTTAGTAATTAATTTACTGTAACATCAGGTCATCTCCCAAAATAGATGGTCTGCAAAGAACTTCCCTTGGAAAGCTTTTATTCGAAACAGAAACTCAGTTCCTTTTTCCTTTTCCCAGAAATGTTTGTAACCAAAGAGGGGGGGAGAAGGGCTCGAGAATGACTATTTTTCAGTGAATTCAGATTAAACCTGGTTGGGTTTTTCTTTCTGTTTTCCCCTCAAACCAGGCTCATTGTCACCCCACCATGCTCCCTCAGAGTGCAGAGCTCTTCCTCTCTGACCTGGGGTCACCCAGTGGGTCACAGCTGCTGGCATGAGCTCGGTACCATCTCATGGAGAGCCAATGTCAGTGATTAAATGGCTTTTCTCTCCTCTGTGCCCCGAGGTACCAAGTTCCTAGATCAATGTCAGGCTTTAAACCATTGTCCCAGTTACACAGAATTTGCTATGACAAGGCAGCTTTATTTATGTATCACTGCAAACACCAGTGAGCTGCCTTTTCTTCCGTGCCTCTTTTTAATGAGTTATTCTCCAAGGCTGGAGACTGACTGATTAAGCTGCTGTTACAGAGAGCTTTGATTGGAGATACGCCAGAGCTTGTGTCAAGTGAGACGCTGCAGATCTTTCTCTCTGTGCTTCAGTCAAGCTCAGCTTTTGATAAATATATAGAAGCACCTGGTAGCTGAGAAGTTTTACCATCCCAAAATAAAAATCATATACCTTTCCTACAAGGAGAGTTAGAGTAGCTGCAGCAATTTTTGGTAAATGCCGATAAATCTGCATCTACTTATAGGCTGCCAAAAATGAGGAAGGAACAGAGATGCTGAAATAAATTTTTGGTGAAAATTTGCCTCTAAGGCCCAGCTGCTGCAAGTACTTAAGCACAGGTTTAATTCTCTGTGTGTGCTCAGCATTACTGTGAGTTCAACAGAGATGTTAGCATAAGGAGAAGTGAAAAATGTGTAAATTTTGATGAGAGAGGGGTTTATTTGTGAGCCTCAGCATAAATAAGATAACTCTGGTAATACACAAAAGAATGTGTGCCTCAGAGTTTTTACATGATGAAGTTGGGCTTAGATTATTTTCTTCCTCTGAATGAAATCTAGAATCAGTCTCTGACCAGCAACAGCTAGAAAGGACGGGGGAAGCAAAGCTTCAAAGTTGGTCTAGAAAACAAAAGGTGCCTGATATAATATAATTATATATTAAACTGATGTCTTTAGTGTTTATTTTTTATTCTGCCTGCCTTATCAGTTATCATTGGATGCAATGGCTGGAAAAATTGTTTGGGACTGCAATAGTTTTATGTATTGCCTTCTGCTCCTCCCTGATGTCAAATGTTCAAAACCAGCCATTTCTTAGGGCCTTTGATGCAAAACAAGGTGTGCAGATATTTGAATTCATGTGATGATACTTGGACTTCCTGGTGTTCAGATTATCTTGGTGGTCTTTAAGAAAAAACTTGTCAAGAGTCAGATCTGTTGTGCTAGACACCATATGGTCCTTTGCTCTGTGATTTTCAATTTCTCACTAAAAAACTGAGAAAAACATCTTTTACCCCACTAAACTGACTGTATCAGTGCAGCTATCTGATTAAAGGTTAAGTTTAAGCAGAAAAAAAAAAAAACATGAGGAAATTAATGAGAGGAATTAACATTAAGTGTTAACTGGCAAATATGCACAAAAGGCAGAACAGGAAGGAAAAAAAGGCAGCAGATATTGATGTTATGACAACTCCTCTTTTAGATTGAAAAAACAACCCCTAGAAAAGATTAATTACATTGTTAAGTAGTGCAACTTTTAGTAGCTAAAAAACCCAGAGGGCTCAATTCATCTTTGTATTTTGTCTTCAGAAGTGAGTGTCAAATGATGATGCAAGATAGGAAACACTGATGGATGGGAATGAGTTCTACTTCTGAATTATTATGGTGCTGTAAATCTGTGCTGTTCTCCTGACCTTGGTGTAACATCAGCTGGTGGCAGCTGAGAATTTGGTCCCTTGTTGAAGATGAACTTATGTAACCTTTCTCAAGAGAACAATCAGCATTCTTTTGTGTAAGAAAATGAAGAAAAATCTGAAATCCAAACAGGGAGGTAAATTAAATCTCTCGTGTAGAGAACAGAAAGGTAAACTAATGTTTCCTGATGGGAAGGAACACGTGCTGCTTCACGTACAAAAGAGGAGTCACATTCCCCCACAAAACAGAATATGTATTTAACCAATCTTTTGACAGACATTAACAGCAGAATTTATCTAATTTAGCTTAGGTTTTTTTACAGGAATGCACATGACTCCAGGTCAAATATTACTTGAGTCAGGGAAAACAGAAGTGGTGGTGAGGGACATTGTGTAGCTTTATTTCTGAGTGGGGTGGAGGCCTGTACCCTCAGAAAGAAGGACCTTCTGAATTTACAAAACCTTGCACAGCCCCACATGTGGCACAGAGCCTGACTGGTCATGATTTAATCATGATTAAATAATCAGCTAATCTCTGTTATAATTGAATGCCATGTACCATGATTCAGCTTCATGAAGAGTGTTCAAAACAGAACTGGAGGGATGCTTGGGAGAAGGCTTCTTTCATATTCTTCCATAATACATAAAATTAAATAACACTTTTTAATATTATAGGGAGCTTGAGTAGCTGTTCAGCACAAGGGAGGACAAGTCTTTTTGAGTGGTCCTGTGAGAATATAACTTGTTCTTCCTGTCTAACCAGAGGATGAAAAGACAGAAACATCAAAATACCCCAGTCCCTGATGAATCTCTGTCACTGGTTATACCAGACAGATATAGACTTTTTTTATTTTGCAGTAATAATAAAATGTGCTGGGATTGCAGAAGGCTTACAGCTGCTGCTGTCTCATGAACAACTTTGGGCTCCTTTGAAGCAGTTCATCACCACACCAGAGGAGGTTCCTCCTCCCCTGCACTGCTGCATTCCTGTCACAATGTTCTACAAAGACTGTCTCTCTCCCCTTCCTCTGAACTGCACAGGGACATTAGCATGAAAACGAGGACTTTGTTCCTTAAGTGTTCATCCGTTCCTCCAGCTTATCCTCCCACCTGAAGTCCTCATCTGTGCCATCAATGAGCTTCCCTGGAAATTGGTTTGATGAGGCTGTTTAAGTGCAATCCACTTATGTATTATATGCAATAATCTCTCCATAATTATAGACCTCCCTTTACTATTATGACATCTTTTAACACTTTTGAAGTTCCCTCAGTCTCATAATTCGGCTTCATTGACCAGAAAACAAAGAAACCCACCAGCTGCAGAGTTAAAATCATGATGCTGTTGGCTTTAATCTCTCTTTAATCATTAAAATATAAATTAGCACTTGTAGTCGTTACTTCCCAAGCAGCTTTCTCTTCTGGATTTCTTTCATCCTCTGCTCACAACTGCCACCTGCTTTTTCTGGTGGCCTGCCTTGCACCAGAGAGGAGATTCCTTCCCAGGGTTTGTCAAGAACAAGGCTCAGGGGCCTTAACAGCAAAAAATCATAGTAGAGGAGAGGAGTTGAGCAAGTACAGAAGAGTAGGTCAAGGCTGTGGACATCTCTGCCATAAGGACACTCCTTTAGCACATCCGTTTTTAGCTGGGGTGTCCCTTAAGGTAAGACGTTTCTGAAGCCTCTTTGGAGCAGTGCTGAAGTTTTTAGCCAAAGCTGTATGCATGGCACACACCACTTGTGCTAAATTTCCTTGCATATCCTCTGGTGGGGCTCAAGATTGTTTTGGTTTTATGTAAGTTTTCTCTAAGTGAAAATCTGCTTTATTTCTAATGCAGGGCAGTGTGTAAACACATGCTGCTTGTCCACAGTTAGTTGTTGCCTGAGGTCCTACACCAGGAGCAGATTTTCTCCTCAGAGCTGCATCTCCATCCCAGCCAAGAGCAGCTCTGGAGGAAAGGATGTGTTATCTTCTAATGGGATGGGACATTTCAAACATCAGGGTTTGGTACACAGCTCTTGAGGCTCACAACTCTGTGTGTGGAAGAGCTTTAGTGTTACATACACAGCTCTGGGTAAAGAGAATGATTTGCTGAGCTGTGAGAAAGGCTGAAGTAATGGAAAAATCATGCAGCACACCCAACTTAATTGTGTCCCTTATGGAATACCTAAATGATGTGCAAAGGGGTGATCCTAATTAAGAAAGGCTCAACCTGTTGGTTAAATCTTAGAAAATTTCCGTTCTTCCTTATCATCTGAGCTGCTTTCTACATTTCCTAAATGTACAAGACAAAATTTAATGCTTAAATCAGGGAAAGAGATACTGTGTCTGGATTTTGTGTATTCATGATATTTTCCACAAACTTTGAACATGATATGGTTTGGTCCGTGGCCAGTTCTTAAAACAAAGCCCTTTTTATTATTATTATTTTAAAAAAAGAAGTCTATCTTCTATACTATTGCTCAGACTATATGAATTAGACATGTGAAGCTGTGGCTCCATTGAAAACAGATTTTTTTCTCCAATAAATGCTGAGGAAGCAGTTTTGTTCTCTGCCAGAATGAGATAGTTATAACATCGCTGAAAATAATCTTCCTAATTCTGACAATACTACGAAAATCCTGGTTTGTTTTACCACTCATAAAAACTGGCTGTACATAATTTGTGATGTCTTAAAAGGATATCCAGGGCTCTATTTATCTTTCACTTCAATAAGCAGAGAATTGGAAAAGAACAACAGAAAGAAGCAACAGATGTGCTTGGGCATTTGAGCATAACCCCATTAGGAAAGACTCAGTGTGGTTTATTGGAATTTCAGTCCTGTAAAGCCAAGCGCATGTGACTTTGTGGGGAACCCCAAATTTGTCTGATACAACAGGAGCATCATTCAAAGTGGCACAGCTCTGTGCCTGGCAGCAAAATGATCTGCCAAAGGCAAGCAAAAAATACAAGGAGTAGGTGGAGGCAGAAGGTCCCTGAGCAAAAACCACAGAACTGTAGGATTGTGCTTGGAGTTCCACACCACTGAGAAAGGCCCAGCTCCATTTTATTTTCACCCTCCTGCCAGACATTTATTCACATTCATATTCCTCTATGCTTAGCAATCCTCCCCAATAATTGAAATTTGGGGTCTGAAGCAGAAAGTAATGTTGCCATGATCAGCCCTACTATCATTCCTGCTCTGAGCCCACCCTCCCTTAAAGGGAGTTCATGCCATACAAGAAAAATTGTTCTGCAAGAGCAGCACACCTGCTTAGCTCTGCTTAGAGGATGGTTTTCCTTTCTTTTCTTTTCTTAAGGCACTGCAGGTTTTGCTTCAGACACTGGGATGCTGGAACACATCCCAGTAACATCTAAAAATATTGAATTGCCAAGACTGTGGTGGTGCCTTTGAAACAAACAAGTGGAAATGGTTTTGACCATTGCCAAGGGTTTAAGTGACATTTGATCAGGTGTGGATTCTTGTATCCCAGACAGCTTTTGTGTAGATATTTCAAATAACTAATCATAAAAAGCCCCCCCAAAAAAAAACACAAATAAACAAAAAAAACAAGCTAACCAAACAAAAAAATCAAATTGAAGGGTGAATGCAGAGAGCTCCTTGTATGCAGGCTCGTATTTCAGTTTAAATCAATTTTATTTCACACTTTATATTCTTTTGTTTTCAATGTTAATTATTCTTTGTCCTTTAAATAGTTTGTTTGTAAATACTAAATAAGAGAGATGCTGCATGCTTCTAGTTGGGACAGTTTCAGTTACTTGAGTCAAATATAGCATTTTTGTACTGCACATATTGAGAATAAATGAGGTGTCACTGAGGTTTGTGTTCTATATGTTTAGTAAAAGCTACATAATGCAAATAGGGAAGTCTCTAAGTAATGGTCAATAAATAGGATATTATTATTTGAAAATACCAGGGCATGTTTTGAATTTGAAGCTTAACTTGAATGGCTTTCAATGTGTAATGAAATTGCTGGTTACGTGGGCTGTTTAATAACTTAATTCAGTTAATTCACTGAATAGTGAGCAATTGGTGAATAACTTCTGTGTTCAGTCAGTTTTCCCCAGTAAAATGAGGATGCAACAGAGGAAATTAAGCACTGACAGCAGGTGGGTGGATATCATTCCCTGAATTCAGCATTGACTCCTACATAGAAAGGGATGTTCCTATCTAACTCCAAGAATTAAAATGTTCCCATTCAGTTCTAATCAGTTTTGACAAGTGTCTGTAAACCTTTTTTCTTTCACAGAAGTATGGAGGAGAGAGTTTTTAAACAACTGACAACCAATCTTTTGAATCTGAAAGGAACTATCAAGTGGGTGTATTTGTTGTGTGTGAATATGTGATTTATATCTAAAATATGAATCAAAACACACAGGCTTGGGTAAGATGGAGGGACTTTCAAAGCATTTTGTGGGGATTTCTTGTTTAACAAGAAATTCATTTGCCATTCTGCATTTCTTCCAGCTGCCTGTAGTAAGTGATTTATAAGAAAGGATTGTTAAGGTTTGATTTAGAGCAAAGCCAGGTGCTGAAGTAAATTCACTTTAGAACAGATATTTCTGCTAGCACTGAGGAGAACTCTGCCATAACATATCTCCGTGTCCACCTAGATCTGTTAGAACCTGCTTGAAGACCCTCAAGCAAAATCCCAGGCTCTGATTCCCTTTTGTATTCTCCCTTCCCAGCCATGCACGAGGGAAAATTAAGTGCAAGAGGGAAAATTAGGTACAAGAGGGAGCAGGTGGTGCAGGATTCAGCAGCAAATTAACCATAAACTTGTGGAGAACAATGTAGGTAGAAGCAATTAATTCCATATATTGAAGAACACTATTCCTTCCACTAATCTGCTCAGGTCTCACTATGAATAAGAAAAGAAGGATGATGGGCATGAATGCCATGAAAAAATGTGCCTGGTTTACAATTTAAATTGCCTTGTGATAAAGGCTAAAGTCATCTAAATTCCAGCTTTAGGAAAGCATTAACTGTTCCTCCTTAGAAAGTACATTAATGTATAATAATATATATAATATATCCCTTGTTAGAGGTCTTGGGGACTGGCTCTGGATTTGATTATCAATTCAAGGCTATATTACATCCATGATCTTTTTTTTTTTCTTTTTCTACTCTTTGAGCTCTGTGACTAAATTTTGGTAAAATAAGGATTCCTACTATTTATTTCACTAATTTTTATGTCCATCATAATGGTTATAGCAGTTGTTAAATCAGAGATGGAAACAGGGAGGCTTTAGAGCATAATTTTCTCTGTTATATTACTTAAATAAGGACCAATTTTGCTGTCTGTTTATTATGGGAGCAGGGAGATGAAGTTTTTATTTGCATACAGGACTGGCAGAATCCTTTTTTGTCAGTGCTGTGTCCTCACCAGAGCTCACCTCAGTTGTCTGAAGCAGGGCTGGAAGCTAAGTAGTCCCCTTACAACACTAAAAAAAAATCACCCTGGTGATGAATAAGCAATGGTGAAATGTATATTTTTTGGAGTATTTTAGACCATGTTTGGGTGTCCCCTGAGAGAACAGGGGAAGGAGAGCGACTCCTAATTCAATTGTGAGTTTATGGACTGTGAGCAGAAACTGCTGCGTGGAACGGTGTGCTTTGTATTCCAGAGGGGTGGGATTACTCAGGCATCATTTTCAGTCCTTGAGGCTCTTAAAAATCACTGGAAGACTTTCTGTAACAAGGGAGCATTTCACCCAAGAGTGAGTGAGAGGGGAGTGAGGTCACTCAGAGTCATGGGGCTCACCAAAAGGCCACGAGACAAAACTCCAAATCATTGTGGAGAAACGAGTGTGTGCTTGCCCTGTTTATGTGGAAATCCTTTGCCTTGGATCAAATGTTTCTCTTGGAACCACTCAACCCCCAGAGGCAGCCTCCAAGAAATAAAGTTGGAAGGATTGCATCCACTTGGCCTGCCAAAGCTGCTTGAGTCAGACGTTTGGGTTTGTCACTCCCCTCTCTTATATAAAGTCTGGGCTGCTCGCTGGGGTTTGCTGGCCAGGCTGGGGAGGTTGGTGGTGCTCAGCTCCCTTTCCTGGCTGCTCTGGAGGGGATCTGGTGCTCAGGGTAAGTACAGCAGGCTTCAGCTCCCAGACAATGAGCTGGAATCCCAGAGGCAGTTGGAAGGAAAATGGATAATGTCTCCAGAAGATGCTGATGTCGAATGACGGAATACGCAATAACTTTGTAGACCAAGCCCAACAGGGAAAAAAAGATGAAATTAATAATTTCAAACTTTGCTGGGCCACTCTAGTTCCCACCAGAGTTTTATCTTGGTTTTTATTTTTTATGTTCTTTTTTTCCACTACCTCATGTAATATAATACAATAAGCTTTTCCACCAAAGGCAGGTTACCCGTTTTGTCCAAACAATAGCCCAGGTGTTACCAAAAAAAGAAGCAACAAGATAATAATCCGGGAAAACCTGAAATTACTAAATATGAATCAAAATGGAATTTTTTTATCCATTTGGTATATTGCATATTTTTTATCTCTTACATCAGATTGTCTCTGGTATTTTCCACCCTCTTCAAAGTTCTTGCTATACTTAACCTGTCTTGAGGAAGGTGTTTTTCTAGTTAAAAAGGCTTTTGTAAAGTACAGAACACAGTTACAGTTCTGATTGTTCTTCAAGAGAAATATATTCATTTAGCCCAGCCTTTTTGGAAAACAACTGATGTAAACTTCCACAGGTGATCCAACTAACCCCAGCACCAGCCAGACAGGTTTTTCAAAATCATACAAGATACTTAAACACTAGATTATTTGATGTCCTGTAAAATGTTGATACTTATTTTCTTGCCTTTCTCTGAATCTTTTGGACTACATTTGAGCATGAAAGCTAAAATTGTAATATTTTCAAAAAGACTTATTCTATTCTTTGCCAACCAGAAAGGGGGTGGGCTTTCAAGTAACGTTGGACATGGAAGCATTGTTAGCCAAGGTGATGAGTGACAAAGCAGCTGCCACAACTTGTCTAATTAAAAGGCATTTTCCTAGCTCTGCTCACATCTTTGGGATTAAGACTGAAGCTGGCTTTGGAAGCCACACCCTCCTTGCCTGCACAATGGGGAGGCATACAGGACCTCCCAGAGCTGAGTGCAGTGACAGCATGGCACAGGGCAGGGATAAATCCCTCCTGTTTATGTCTGGCCATTAAACCTGAGCCTAAGGTTATGTGCAGCATGAGATTTACCTCATTTCCTCTTCTGAGAGGATACAGTTGTGGAGATTTGCATGGTTGTTTCTTAAGCTTTATCCTTCACGTGGGTGGTTTGCAGGGTCAGCTGAGGCCCTCAACTGTATGGCACTGTGTGGGTTCTGTCCCTTCTCTGCACAAGAGAGAAGCCCCTGACAATTTAGGGAATGAGGGATGCAGCAGGAGCCAAGGCCATGGCAGTGATCTGTGCAGCTCAACATCTGCTTTCACCCCTTCCCTCTTTCATCTACTGTAATAACAACTTATTGCTGCCTATGTTGGGCATTAGCTTCAGTTATCAAATTGGTTATCAAAGGAATGCAATTCAGCCAAAGTGGGAACTGAGACAGCCCTCACTGCCACTCTAATGCTGTGAAATTCCAAGCTCACTGCCAGCTGCCTGGCAAGGCAGGCCAACAGGTCCATCCCAGCCTGGTGCTAATTTTGCACGTATGCAGGAGGGTGCTCGTGCACACAAACTGCACAGCTCTGCTCAGAACCACCCAGAGAGGCTGAGACAGTGGAGCCTCAGCATTGTAATAGCTCTGTGTGCTGTTAGACTTCAGCATGTCGTTATACCCAGGAGAAGGCAACTTTAATTTTCATATTGAATAGCAATGCTCGAAGCTCAACATATTGCTTTGAATCAAAGCAGCCCAAACTTGAAAGCATTTATAAAGTGAAAACAGGTGTAGTCAGCTGTTTAAATACTTTGCAAGTTGTTTGACACATTACCACAGTAGTTTGATTCACATTTGAAAGTTAGGCATTTGCATAAGCAGAGTGAGATCATAAATCATTTTGGACAGCATATTATTATTGTGTTAGTTCCTGGGGATTGATGGAAACAAGTAGCTGGACCAAAGCAATGCAAGCCTGTTCTGAACATATATATACATGTTTATGATTAGCATTAAAGCAAAGAAAGTAATAGAAAATAATTTTTCATAAATAATAAAAATCAGATGAGGTTTGTTTTATTCAGCTGCATTATTTTTGTGCCTCCTTTCAGTAAGATTGGAGTTGCTGAGTGGAAGTAGCTCAAATGACTGTTTAAATAAAATGTCAATCAGGCACCTAAATTCCATGTAAAAGGGAGCTCAGGCATTGTATTTGCAGGATTGAATTCCAGATGCTTCAGAGCACTCCAGCTCGTGTGCTATCTGCTGTTCCTTCTTGTCTTCTGAATAATTGTTGCATGCCACGACCCATGATCTTTGTTTCCTTAGAAATTCATACTACTCCATATTTTATGGCATGTTGCAAAATGGATGAAAATATTAATCTTCTAAAAAGAAGTTAATTTAATAGAGGAAGAAGGGAGAGAGCCAGGCTTTATGTTACACTTGTTTGATGAATGTTCTGTATTTCATCTTCATGCACTGGAGCCAAGAGAGAGTAACTTGTCTCTTTGCATAAACATATGGTGGCTTTGTTTGGAGGCAGATTTGTGACAGCAATGAGTGAGTGACTTCCCAGGCTCTGACAGTTGTCATATTCCTGGGTAGCAGAGCTGCCAAAGAGCATGAATATTAACACAGCAATTCAAATTCCCTGTAACACCAGAGCACCGGATTCACAAACTGCCTCTCCTAAGAAGTTGAGTGTCACTACATTTATTTGCTCAGGGAGGGGGGTCTGTTCATTTGTTTGGGGCTTTTTGCTTGTTATTTTTACAGTTTTTGCAAGTCTTTATTTTTGAGCCAACATATACAATAGAAACTGATTGCCTTTGATCCAAAGTAGTCAAAGATACTGGATTTCAGCAACTGTGGTCTCTTTCTGGGGAATAGATCTGTTTGTGTTGTTTGTTGATGGGAAGTGACTGGTGTATTTCCTCAATAGACAATAAATATGGGACACTGTGAAATGGAAAGCAAAAGGAACATCATCTTTTTCTTCCTCTTGACAAAGGCCATCTGACAGATCCACTCTTGCTTCCTGAAAGTAGGCAAGAAAGGGAAAATAAGGAAGAAAACAGTCCTGAACAACGACTTCATACTAAGGATTTTATGGAGAAGGCAGATTGGAGATAAGAGACTACAAAGACCATGGCGTGCTGTGCTGAGAAACATTTATTCAAACACATTAAAGGAAAACCAGAATGTTTTGTTATTGAACAATTTGTGTTTTGTAGCCAATAAAACAATCGGGCAATTGAGGTCAGATCTAAAGAAAGCAAACTCCTCCATTTCTTGAAAACCATCAAAAATTTTCAAAGGAAAACACCATCAGGATTGGGACAGCTTTAGTATACTGAAAAGGAAGAGGGGAAAGGGCACACAGATAAAAATTGGTCTTTCTGTGCTCAGTAGAGTTCCCTGCTTGGCATTGGAGGTGCCAAGAGCCACCAGCCAGAGAGACACAGCAGCTCAAACTTGATTATTACTCTCAAACTGGCTAGTTAGATTTCAAAGTAGAGGATTTCCCAGGAAAGTGGAGAGTAAAACAAAGAAAGCCAGCTCAAGAGCTAACTCTTTTATGTGTTAACTGTTTGTAAGTGTCATTTGCTGAAATTTTGATGCTGCCTACTCCAAATCCCATTTTTTCTCCACAAGACTTTACTATTGGGTGTGAGGGGCAAAATTCTCTGCTTCTAACCTCCATGCACCAAATCTTATTTAAATGCAAATAGTAACCTTAAATTCTTTCTCCCAATTTAGTTTTGCAACCCGAGAACACCAAAAGGTCTTGCTGAAGTGATTTTTCTTCTATCAGCCTGACATTTGTAGAACCAGATCCAGATCAACATGTGTAATAAATAATAAACTGAGCATTTTTTGGTAATATAAATATCATTGAACATATAAATTAGCAAGGTGGTAGAGAAGCCAAATGTGATAGCAAAGGATGGCAAAAAGCTCTGTTGTCATATTTCAGATTATTTTGCTCCCCATGTGATGAGGTTATTATAACCCAAAGCTGACAATGAAGCTGTCCAAGCAAAACATAAAAAGATCATGTTTTGTGTTATATAAATATGTAGATGCTGAGTCAAAAGTAGAAGGAGCAATCAGTGACAAAGTTTTAATTTCTGGATGTACTTCCACAAACTCTTCAAGTCCTTGATGTATTTAGAAAGCAGCCAACTGTTAATTCCTAATTTTACAGGGAGAAAGTGCCCTGTGGAAAACAAAACAAAAATATAATTCTTATTTTTGATAGGGCAAGCCACTTAAGCACGTGTTCCATCTCATAATCTGGTTAGCAAAGCGTTGAGGCATTTATTTCAGTGTTCCCTATGGTACTACTTAAAAATTAATTCAACAAGCTGTTGAGCAATCTTGCTTCATCCAGTAAAACACCCAAGTATGAGCAAAGTAAAGTTCTGTTACAGATTTTTATTGTCCCAGTCATTTTTCCTAGCCCATTTTTATTCATACATTTGCTCTTTGCTTGGGATCAGAGGATGGATTTGCTTTTGTATTAATTGCAAACTTTATCCTGAAATATGGAGTGAAGTGATCACAAAGAATCACATGTGAATGAGGAATGGCAGCAGAAGGGAAATTTTAATTCAGGTAAAATTTGGACTGATAGTCAGACTGACATGAGATCAGCTCTGCAGTTCATAGCTTTCTTCTTAATACAACCATGTAAAGAATATTGCTCTTGCTTCTTGAGTTTTTACTTTTCCTATAGTCCATATTTTTGATATATTATCCATTTTTTCTGATGAGGATTTGGGGTTGGATATAGGGACATATATTAAATTATGGGAGTAGAGTGCTTTGGATAGCACTGGATACCTCCAAATTTTACTGTCACTAAACAAAAGTAACATTGCTGAATGGAAATTCACTTAATCTTATCAGGATGTTTTGGAGGCCAACAACATAAATAGGATCAAAAAAGGATTAGGCAAACCCACAAAGGAGTCATGAGCTATTAAACACAACCAGGTCATTGAGAGGAATTCCTAATCTGCTCTTCAAGGATGAGATAAGGAACACCACATTTGCTTTGATTATTCAATATTTCCTTTAAATACCCACTGGTGTTCATTGGGACAGGCAAGATGGGTTTCTGTGCTGCATCTCTTCTCATACACTCTGATGCCTTCACAGGAAAACCTGGCAGATCTCACCAATGGAAAAACAATTTATTTTCTGTCCACTTGTGATTGTGGAGAAATAATTTGCCAGAGGTAAGAGGATGGAGAAGTCTCCTTGAAGAATTCAGAGAAGACATAGAAATGTTCTCTAGAGCATGTTCTGATCCTGTTCTCCTCATCCAAAATGTTTTACTTAAACTTTTGCCTCTACTACTTTTGATTTTCTCAGCCTGTTCCCCAAACTGGATGGCTGCTTCAGTAGAGTTATACCTCCACAGGTGATACCTGAAAAGGGTAATGTGCATGTCAGTCTATTATTTCTTCTGGAGGAAACTGTCCTGTACTTGCTTATAGGCAAATATAGTCCTTATTTTAATTAATGATTTCCCAAACAATTGAACAAAATAGAGATCCAGGAATAAATAAAAAATTCTGGTTTAGATGTTTCTTTCTCTTAGCCAATTCAAATGTGTTTATGATCTTGGGGCCACAGATAAGTCCTAAGAAGTATTATTGATGATTGTGAATTTCACATTAGAAAATAACTTCTAGTTTTTTTTCTAAACAAAAGGAGAATGAGGTTGTCCTTCTTCTACAGCCACAGCCAGACGGTACAGTCCTTAATATCTTTTTTTGACCATTGGAAAAAATTACCTTTTTTTTCCCCCTACAAATCTATTTCATAGTCAAAAATAGAGATAGATTCAGATGAAACCTTATAGTTTTTCATTTACAATATGGATACTGGCAGTCTGTGATTGGATTCAGGTTGCATGTGTTGACTCACCCTTGCACAGACAGTAATTACAATCACTGGGCAGTAACTCCCTGGCAATTATTTCCTGTGCTGTGTGAGCTGAGTTGTGTCATCTGAGAAGAATATTCACAAAATTTTTAGTGAAGGTTCTGCTTTCCACAGCAGCCATCAGGCAGGTCCTGGGCATGAAGAACAACACTGACTTGAGAGGTTGTAGGCACTCTGCACTGGGAGTTTGAACACTCAGGGATCTGGTAGAAAAAATAGCTCTTTAAACATCTTAAATTTGATTGACCCTCTACAAAGGACTGTCTTGCTATCACAAAAGTTATCCACAGCTCTTTGAGGGCCAGAGGAGGAGAAGGTTGGTCTCTCTAAAGCAATGCTTGTAGTCATCTCTAGTTTGTGGGAAGAGTTTTCCCTGTTCCTTTGAGAAGTTCAATTATGTGAAGATTACAGAAGTAGCTGTTGGATTTATTCTCAAGTGTCTTTGGTAATAATTCAAGGAGGAATGAGTGAAAAAATAATTTGAAGTCTGACATTAATCTTTGAATTTGTAGAAGAGCAATCGTTAGAAAATTCCCTACTGGTTTATTTTCCCAGTTCAATTCAGAATAGTTTTGAACAGGAGGTTATTCAGCACAGAGTTAGTACTTCTTTTCTGTACAGCTGGCATAAAATATTGCTGTCAAGAGTCAATTTGGGTTGGTAAATATTTTTCTCCTGCAGTCTTCCAGTATGTTTTTAAATTCGACAGAGCAGGCTGAAAAGCTGAATCTTGGTAAAAGAATTATTCCACAGGCTTTGATTAACATCACTTGGTTGATGGATCAAAACCAGAATCTGAAATCAAACTTTTTTTTTCTTTAATACAGTGAGGCTAAGAACTAAGTCTGTTTATAATGGCTTTTGAGTTTAAAATGAGAATGTTATATTCCATCTGTGTTTGCTAAAAGCCTTATGAAAGGAACTCAGTTTACAACAAGTTTATTCAGATCAAGATCATCCAATTCCATCTGTATGGCCTGATCTCGTCAGAATTATCCTATTTTAGGTTGCTGTCTATGTGACAATAGCATTCAGATCTAGTGCTCATGAACCTGACCCAAAACTAACCTATATCCTTAGGCAATCTCGGATCGTGAGCATTAAATCTTTCCTAACTGCAAATTGTATTTCCTCCATTAATTTCTAGAATTTCCCAAGTTATCAATTACACAAAGCCAAATGTTCAATGTTGAAAAAGCCCAGTAGATTTGGATTTTAATTTCTCTTCCCTCTTCATCATTGTTCTGAGATAGTGCATGTGATTTACAGATGCTTAAAAATCCCAGGAAACTCTCAGGATACTGGGAATCACTCCTCCACAGTTTGCATGAAAGGCAAGGTGAGCACAAGGCTGAAACAAATGTGTGCTTTACTCTGACCAAGGCAAGCAGCAAGGGCTCAGGATAATACAAGAAGTGTATTTTTCTCTGCTTTTCCAGATTAGAGGAGTCTGTGTGTACGAGCTGGGACAAAGAGGTTCCTTTAGCTCAGCTGCTTTTAATGTTATGCAGTTGCCATACCGTGGTGTGCAGCAATGGGGAAAACCAGATTTGTATTTCCAATTACAAAATACGAGGCAAAAGGGCAGGCACACACAAAGCCTGGCTAGGACACACAGCAGAATATCACATGCCTTGCTCTTAAACCCTTGTTCCTAACAAGGGTTCCCATCAGAACCAAGATCTCTTTGAAGACTTGGAAAATTTCCTGTTAGGTTTGATGAAAAACAGAGCTTTGCATGAGTTATTTTCACAAGCAGAGCACAGGGCACGAGTCAAATTATTGGGGTCCCCTGGGCATGCTGAGACAATTGGGTTGCTGGATTCAGGGTGTCCTGAAGCGTGTGGGGAGGGCTCAGGCTGAGTTTGCTGATGCCACTGTCCTGTCCCCATGGAGGTTTTGGCTTTTCCCTCTGGAGGGTGAATGAAGGGGAGAATAATAAATCTCAATATGTTTGCTGCTTGACACCTGAGCACGAAAATTTAAACAGAAAGGCAGAGTTACTGCTACCTTTGTCTTGGCAAAACGTTTGGCTCCACTTAGATCACTTGCTGCCCTTTTTGTACCTTCAGCTTTTGGATCAGGACTTTTTTAGTATTGGGAAGGTCTTCTTGGCATATAAAAGGAGGCACTCTTTGTACCCGTGTGGCTAAATGGAAACAAAGGCTGCACGTTGTCTTTCAGGATGCTCTGCCTTAACATTTTTCCATTGTTTTCTGGTGAGTAGCTGGTTTTAATTACTCCTCCTTTGGGATGCACAGTGTGCTTAGCACAAGTGGTTTCCATTAGAAGGCATTTTACCAGGAGTGCCCACACAGGTGCTTTTTAATAACAGATAAGGGATCTTTGCAGAGAACCCTGCAGACCTTCAAACTTGCTGGAGCATTATGGCAACAAATACTGGGAGTCTAAATAAAAGGTCTTGTCACATTAGGGGAAAAGAAGGGATTTATTCTGGAGTCTTGAGCAAAGTTCAGATGTCCATCTCCATGGTTTTACTGGGGGTAGAAGGGTCAGGTTTGCTTTTTACCTAGTGTTTGCTTTTTACCTAGTGCTTTTTACCAGGTTTGCTTTTTGCCTAGCGTTTGCAACCACTTGTATACAAGTAACCAGCAATATTTGCACAATCCTTTCTATATGTATTTATAAATATTATTTTCATTGTGAAATGACACAGAATAGCCTCTGATCTACTCATGCTAAGTAACATTTTACTTGACAAATAGTCCTACTGAACTGTGAGGGAAAAAGTGATTGAATGCTAAGGTTTTGGAATCTGACCATAAATAAATGGTGACTTTTTTTTTACTGCTTCCAGTTTCTTATCTCTGAAGTTTCCTGGGGTAGATTCAAGATGTCCAGAATTAAGATCACTGCTCCTCAGTGTAAATTAAAAGCAAAATTAATTATGTCTGAATTTATTTCCCACAACTTTAATGCTTTCAAGATGGTTTGCTCCACCTCACCCTCAGCTTCACCAAAGTCAGTGGAATCAGGCCAGTGGTAAATATTGTCTAAGATTCCAAGAGGGAAACTTCCTGCACAGAAGATGACTGCTGCAGTTTTTAATTTAAGCTGCAGTTTTTCAAGACAGAGAGATATTTAGAGAGTCAAAGGCACATCTGGGAATATTTTATAAACCGTAGTATTCTCCCAATGAAAATGTAAAGCTTGTCTGATGTTATATCCAAAATTTCATCTTAATTAGGGTTTGCATTCCCTACATGCAGCTATATTTTATGTTTGTTTTGACATCAGAGACATGCCATTAATTAAATGCTAGAAAAAAGTAAAGGTGGTGGAGAAAGAGAGTGACATAAAATATGTACATATGAAAATATGTATATGTATGTGTGTGCATGTGAAGCTAAGTAGTTTATTTTGCTCTAAGAGTCAGCATCGAGGTCATTCCTGAGATTTTATTCCTTCCTAGACTTCACTGGGGAAAAAATACCTTGGGAGTTTAATGGAAGGGCAGATGAGATGAACTGATGAGAAGGGGTTTTTTGTGCTCAGCCTCTGGTAAGGATCTTTTCAGTTTTCATTCTGAAGGTGCACTCTGATCACTCCTTCTGTTTGTAGTATAAAGGCCTACTGGGATGTCTTCATGCTTGTTTGGTTTGAGGGGGGGTGTTTTTGCAGTTTTTATTTATTTGTTATTAGCTTCAGTTATCCTTAACCCAACTGTCAGAAACATGAGAACAAGATGCAGCAGCCGTGACTTGAGTTCTTGTTGTGGTTTTAGATAAGTGTGGTCTGAAGCTCACAGATAGAGCCACTCCAAGCTTCTCAGCTACTGCTAAATCTGAGTTACAAGTCAGGAATGGGAGCAATAATTGGCTCTTTTTAACCATACCCTGAGTATGGTTTATAATAATGAAGTGACAGGACACACAGTCACCACCTCTGCAAATGTTTATCAGATTCTCAGGGATGTCTTCACTTAGTAACAGAAAATGCTGGCTGTGCACTGAAGCCCATGTGGAAATTGTGTGTGTTAGTCCTGAAGGCTCTTCTGGATCCCTCCTGTCCTGCAAGGATCACAGAGAGGGAGCCAAACTCATTTCCAGAGTCCTGAGCCAGAAGACACTCGGTCCACTGGAGTTTCTCACACTTTTCCATGTATGGCTTCTTCTTTATCCTTTTATTGCTTATATATTGGCCCAAGTTATGCCCCAAAGTGTGAAGAGTATTATTTTCCATGTCCTCTGGCATTAAAGATTCCTCTGACAGCAAATCTACACCTCTTCCCCAATGCATACTTGTTTTCTTATACCAGTTTGAAGATTAGAGGGAGTAATAATTCCCCTTGGAGAGGGAAAACAGTATCCCACTTGTCCAGCCATGTTATAGTCTGCTGAGTTATTTAATACTCCACACATTTATTTTATGTCATTAATCACTGAATCTGGATGACACACAGGTTTTTAAAGTGGGGAAAACATCCTGCCAGAATCAAACTATAGGGTTTTTGTAGAATGTTTTTTTTTTTTTGACTGTGTCTGTATCCTGAGAAGGGAGACAGGCAAGTTCACTGCAGTAATTCAAATAATCTGATCTTCAGAATGCAAAAATCACATCATATCCAGCACCAGATAAAATCTGAGTGAAAAATTAAATTTAGGAACAGGGTCCTGTTCCAAACCCTTCTGGAAGCTGTTCCTGGATACCTGAGGAGCTGCTTCCCTCTACAGGAACGTGCCTGACCATGACAGCTGTGGAAAAACAGAAAGATTGGAGGAATGATTTTTTTCAATTCCTTCAATGGAAGAATACGTGTTGTACTCAAATTATATTGGTCTTTTGCAATTCTCTTCTTTAGGTGGCTCTCCTGGAGTAAATCTCTGTGTAACAATCCGTGGTACTCCTTTGAGAAACCTGTTTGTAGTTTTCAAAACTTGTCCCCTCAAAGAAAATTTGCTTGCCTGTAGGTGGAATTAAACTGTAAGAGAACTGTATTAAGAGCAGGATATGAAGTGCTCTTAGGAAAGAATGGTATCTTCAGTTTAAAAATGGGGATAATCTTGATATCATTGGGGTCTGAAAAACCTCTTTTGCCTGTAAACTTCATAGTGCTTTGCCATATTAGCCATGAGGCTAATAAAAGAGTTGGGTGTATAAAATAACTTTGGATTAAGTGATGGATGGTTAACTCTTGTTTAGCTGAAATTTCAGAAGTTAATAAATAGCAAAGTGCCCTTTTGAGAAAGGCAAACTTTGAACTTTAAATGATGTGAAGTTTGGATTAATATTTGATATTCTGATATTGGATGAGCCAGAATGTCTCTAATTATCCCAGAGTTGTGATCCACGTGAGATTGTGGGGCTTCAAGAAAAATTTTATCTCCATAATCTTACATCCAAAATCAATATGTGTAAAGAAAGAGTTGCTGAAGTCTAACTCAGAATTTGTGTATTAAAATAGGCAAGAAAAGGCTTTTCAGCTACATAAAAAAAGAAGTAAGAGGAGATACTCTTAAGCTCCAGTGTCAGCATGGGTGTTGCTTTTAAAAAAAAATCCCAAAAGAAAGCAAAAAAACCCCACAACATTTTGTCTTGACTTTCCCCTACTCCCAAAATATAAAAGAGATATTTTAAATGGACAGAGAAAAATGACCCATGTATTTATATATATTGATAGCACTGAAGGATCAAAAAAAAAATAATATTGAAGTAAGCATGAAACACATTGGAATAAATAGAAAATGTCTTTTGTTATAGCACAGCTGTAGATCAAATGAGATTAGTCACTCTGATGAATTCATACGGACATACATCCTTTGTCTAGCACAGTGCATCAGCTTGATATTCACACATTTCAGTCATGAAAATGAGTAAAAAATTGGAAAAGGCATGTTTAATATGAGAATTGCAAGGTTTTAATGTAAATGAACCATAAACAGATGATATAATGACAGGCACTGATGAAAAGTGGATTACAGTGCAGATTAGAGATGAACTCTGGATTAATTTGGGGATGAATCCTGTTTGCTGTTTTGACAGGAGCTATTCTGGCTGTCTATTATTTCATTTGCTTTAAAACCATGAGGGAAAAAGCCTCTGTAGGGTGAAAGATCAATGCACTAAAAGGAATAGACAAAAACTGTCCATAATTATATTTTGACTGAAAACTATAACAGCAGTGAAATTATGCAGTACCTTCCAGCAGAAGTACTGAGACCAAAGCAGAGATGTATTACTGCTAAAATAAATAAATGCCTGCATCAATAGACTTGCTCTTTTAATCTCTAATTGGTTTTAATGAAGGACAGAATTTTTTAAAAATATAAATAGACTGAAAGAAGAATTTAAACTGCATGCAGTGAAAGCAATGCAGGACTATGTTTGAAACAGCAAGGATACAGGAAAATATCAAATATTAAATCCTCAAAGACACCTTTGGCCTGTGCAATCATATGGGTGGTATCCTATTAGGGGAGAAAATTGAGTATATAATTACAGACTGTATCATAATGCAAATATTGGGAGGGGGATGGGGAGGGGGGGTGAGTCAACATTTCAAAGGGCAGCTGTAATTCAGATATTTTGCTTTTAGTTTTAATGCTGTAATGGTAGGTTTGGTTTTTAGGTTTTTTTACATGCCTGCATGTACAATTCCTGTCTGCACTAAGACAGAACACCCAGCAGTGCTTTGATAAAACACTAAATAATTACTACAGGTTGAAAGTGTTAATTCTAGGATTGTCCATCCAAAACAGTAGAAGTGATATAAATTCCATATAAATTCCACCATTCTTTTTTTTTTTCTTTTTTTTTCTTTTTTTTCCCCAAGCTGGCAAATATTAGCTTTCTAAGTCAAAAATCTCCAAGCAAGTTTCCAAGCATTCCTCAATCTGTCCACACTCACCGAGTTCCAGGAAACAGAAAGGCTGATACAGCTGCTCCTAGCATTTGGAAAATGTTGAAATCTCTTTCAGTAGCAGAAAAAGGATCTTGGACCAGAAGTTTTCCACAGAAAAAAATGTTATCAGTGTAGAAGTTTCAACTCCCTTTAAAGGCCAAAGTGGCAGAAAAAGTTTTTAGGTCCTTAAAAAGGACATAGAAAACATCCAGTTATTTATAAATTTAAAAATGCATGCTTTTGTGTAATAGATGTTAAAGGACAGCCAGAGAAGAAATGCTCTGCAATGAAAGGATTAACATTAATTTCTGTCATTTATCCTAGTAGAGATTTTTATGATTATGGAGCCTGTTGCTGGCAGAAACTGCTGCAGCAAAGTCATCTTCAGTAAATTTCAAATAGGATAAATAATCAGGAAGCGTTTGTCCCCCATTAAGCCACTAAAAATAAATTAGAGAAAATATGAGCTTCAGAATTCATAATTGCAATGCATCTCATGTTTTCTCATATATATTTGGCAATAGGTATTATGGGGTTGTTCGGTTTTTTCAATTCTGCTCTCAAAAAATTCCTACAGCCACAGAAAGTATTTGCAGATTACAGCCACCAGTTGTCCTATTGGATTTCCAAATTGTCACTTAACCACCCTAATTTCACTTGGACTTGAAAAACTGCTCATAATCTCCTCTGACAGTCACTCCCCGAGAGACCTCTCGCAATTAAAAACGGAATAATACTGCACCTTTCAGTTAAAAATTTGAATTTATGTTGTTTTCTTGTTGGGAAGCCAGCAAAACAAACAAATCTCAGAAGGGAGCTCTTCATACGTGCTGGAAATAATTGAAGTCAGGCTGTGGCTACTACAGAAACAGAAATGTTCTTTATTTGATGAATGACAACTTCACAAAATCATCAGCTTCTCAGTAAATCTCCGAGGGACTTAATTTTATGCTGAAATCTGTACAACAGTAACAAACAAACGGTTTTGTGCTCCTTGCTTGGTCCCCCTGCTGTCCCTAGGGTTTGTACATCATAAAAATTAATTTAGCAATAGCAAACATGTTTTGCCAAAAATTACATTTTTATTGCAATGTGAGCTTGGCTCGTAACTCTCCTAATTAAAAAGGGGAAAAAAGAGCATTTCTGGTTCTTCATTTTTAATCCCAACATAGGTCCAATAGCCCAGACCATAAGGAAACAAATGTTTCCTGTCATAAGTGATGTTCTTAAAGATAACAAGGAAATTGCCTTGCTCTATCTGAGGAGAACGTGATCAGTTCAAGATATATTTTCTGGGGCAGGCCCTTTCATTTTCATTTTCACCTTGCATGCTCTTAATTTATCAGCTTCCTTGCTGAAGCCCCCAGATATTAATTTTGCCTGCTTTGAGATATTTGTTTGCCAGGCACCCCAAAATGGTGCATGAGAGGTCTCCCTAAATTTAAAGGTTGACTTAAACACATGCAAGAGTCAAAAATGTGCAAAACTTCTTTTATCTAGGAGCTCAGTGAAAAATAGGTCCCTGAAAGGGTTCCAATTAAAATATAATAACAATGTCATAATTAGGAAAAAAATTCCTGGATGAGTGCAAGACTGAGCTAAATATTTTTATTTAGTTCAAGATTTCTAAAAAAAAAAAGCAAACAGGATTAAAAGGGTATCATGAGGAGAATTTTTTTTCATAAATGCTTGGAAACTGTTAAAAAAAGAAATGCTAGAACACCATGATATTGTACCCCTAATTTATCCACAAAACTAGGTGAGCCTTGGAGGTCCCGAGTCCAGCAATGGATAGGAGAAAGAAGATATAGTTGTTTTAAAAGATATTAAATGTGAAGTAATTCACACAAGCTGGGAATGCCTTAGGGAGGTGGATGGGTCACAGGAGTGGGACATTTTCCATGGGAATGTTCTTTGCTGAAGAAGCTGGCTCATGGATTTCAGATCCAGGGGTACAGTTTGCTGACTTTTAAACTGTGTCAGGACCTGAGATGTGCTCTTCTGGGATGCTAGAGCTGGAAATATCCCTCTTTGGAAAAATCCTGCAGAACTGTTGGGATAGGAGGGACAATTGCTGAAAGTGTTGTCAATGGATAAAAAACCAGAATAGGTGGGGACAAAAAGGCACAAAAATCCTCAAAGCTTCAAATGATGCATTCAGATGATGGCAAGCTTAGAGATAAGAGATAAGCAAGCCAGAAGCAGTTTGTATTTTCCCATCGAGAAAATCAGTGCAGATTTCCCATCCTATCAATGCAGATTAATTAATGGGAAGGAATTCTTTACTGTGAGGGTGTTGAGGCTCTGGAACAGAAGTTGTGGATGTCCCGTCCCTGGAAGTGTTCGAGACCAGATTGGATTGGGCTTGGAGGGCAACCTGGGCAAGAGGAAGATGTCCCTGCCTGTCATAGTGGGGTTGGAACTAAATCTTTAAAGTGCCTTCCAACCCAAATCTTTTAGGATTGTATCTATGCTTCTGATGAGGGTGCTAATAAATTTTCTATCTATCTATTTAATTAAATTTACTACTGTATTATGTACTTTTGGCATTGCCTTTAGGTTTTTCCCTGTATCCCTGGCACAGCTTGATGGAACTGTCTGGTGGATGCTAAAAGCACTGAACAAATACTCAGCTTAAAACAAACCATACAGCAGAGGAAATTTAACATGATTTAGTCATGGGATAAACTTTGGCTGAAGCTCACAATGAGTTCTTAAGCCTTATAACCAGAGGAATTTTAGGTTACAGACAGAAAAGTTTATGAATAGCATTTGCTATCAAAGGGACTTAGTTAAAAACATCTTTAGTTCATCAGAAAGAGAAAAAAACACGTGGTTAAACTTTCTTTAAAAAAAAAGTCAAAATTGGAAAAAAAATCAGCTTTGGGGGAGTTCTTTCTCTGCTCCTTGCTTTTCAGTGCAACCAGAAAGAGCAGGGCAAGAAGAGCCACACAGTTTCTGGTATATTTTGCTGTTTCCAAATTCCTCTCTTCTCCCTCCACCTTCACTATCCTTCCTTTCTGCCACAAGTATCTTTTAGAAGCCTCTACCCTATTCCCTTGAGCCTGGTACCTCTGGGCATGGATTTCTAGGGCTGTGATGGTGGAAAATCATATTCATACTGTATAGGAAGCCGGGGGAAGATGATGCCTTGCAGAAGATGTTTCACAGGATGCTGTGCTAAGTTTTAGGCAGCAGGCAGGAACTGTCCACCCTATAAAGGTCTACAACCCTTTTAGCTAAGGAAATTCATGAACACAGTCCTCCAGCCCAGTTCTTTGCAGTAATGTTTCTTTTTTCAAAGCTGAAGGGGATGTGGATGAATGAAATGAGTAATTCCTGAGAGAATCCTGTAATATTTTCCATGTATGATTAGAAATGTAAACATGTTGGGAAGGGGTTTGAGGAACCAAGATCTGGAGGTGTGAGGGATATACTTAAGCCTGTTCATAAATCTGAAAAAGTTAGGGGGGAAAAAAAAAAAGCTAAATAAACTAGATGTAGGTATAATTTGCTTGGTTTGGGATTTTTATTTTAGGGGTTTTTTACTGGTTGCAGAAACTTCTGGTACTTCCAGCCTCCTTCTGGAAGGAAGAGCAAGGCAGAACAGCAAACTCCTTCTATCAGGCCACACATCAGGCAGCAGATGGCAACTTTGGACAGCCTCCGACCAGGCTGGCTCCAATCAGAGATGAGTCCCATCCCCTTCCAAGTGAGCACAATGCTGGGCTGAGCTGGGAATTGGATCATGTCTAAACATTGTGTCTGGACTCAGGATGCAGCGGAGTTTTGCTGTACCTGATCCAAGGGCTCGGCTCCAGCCAAGTTCTAATTAGGGCTCCTACCTTCACAGAGAAATGCCCTGTGTGCTGCCAGCAGTAGCTCTGTGTTACCTGTCTTCTCTGCTGAGGTTTTAGGTTTTTTATAAACTGTCTCCAGGCCAGCTGGTCTCTGTGGGCTGCTCAAAGCAGTCTGGTTTAACACCTGAAAAGCAAAAAAAAAAAAGCGGCTCGTTATCTGATTTGGTAACTTGTTTTCCTTACAGCCAGCTGGATTTAGGAGACACATCTATGAATACTCTCCTAAAACATGAAAGCCAGGTAACCTCTGAAGTAAACAGCAGCTTTTAAAGAGTTGTTTGCAAATCAGGAGCAACTTGAACTTTCCCAACATTGTGTGTAGATGAAAAGAGGCAATAACTTGAAAATGAACTTCAGAACAGCAAAAGGCAAAGCCTGGGAAGCAATTTTGAAGGCAGTTGTTAATAATGTGGATGACAAAAACCAGAGGAGCCTCTCTAATTGGTTTTCTGAGTCCCTCGTTCTCAGGCTGGCTGGTTGGAGTGGTGCTGCCTAATGTTACTTTCCACTCTGTAATCCCTTGCTGTGCAGAGAAGGGGAGAAAGTGCTGTGGGACTGCAGCAAAGGCAGCCCTGTTTTCTCCTCCCTGACAGTCCATGTGCTCTTGTGGTAATAGCTGAGGTTTATTAAATGGGTCTAGTGTCTGCATCCCCTTGTAGGCAATCCTGCTTCATGTGGCTCCTTGCTGTGGAGCTGATCTCAGCGGCAAAAGGATCTCAGCACCTCGCTGTTTTTAGAGCTCACCCTGCCAAAGAGAGGAGGCTCTCACTGGCCAGCAGCATGGAAAGAGGCACAGAAAGGCTGAGTCTGTGCAGTACACTCAGGGTAACATGAATCTAGCCTCATGTAGGTATGTGTTGTCTCCTTCTCCTTTTTTTTTTCTCTCTTTTTTTTTTTTTCTTCTAGAAACTATTGTTTCATAGAAAAAAAACCAGTTTTATTCTGTGCACATGATGATAACTTATATTACAAGCTAAGAGGATGTGGGCATCTGATGCTGTGGATTGTTTTATAAATGCCTTTGGATTTATTTGTACAAGGGGCAGGTCTCAGCCATGCTCTGCCCCAGAGCTGTGCTCCCCAACCTGCCCTGGGAAGGGGATTCTGTCTGCCCCAGCTCCCTGTGCTGGGGAAATCACTCTGGGGGAAGCTGAAGGACAGAATCAAAGCCCATAATATCCAGAGGGAAGCCAAACCCCACAAGGCCTGTGGGTCCTGACTCTCTGCCCATGAGGCCAAAGGAACAGTCTCACATTTTCTGCAAATTTAGGGGTTAATATCTTGAAAGTCTGACATAGCAAAGGCTGTGCAATACTTCAGGCTGCTTTAGCATGCACATCTTGTTAACATGCCAGCCTAATTCCACTCTTTTGCTTCACAGACAAGCACCACTTTATTAGCCACAAATCCATTATCTTCTCATTTGAAAGGCTCTGAATAGCTTATGGCAACATTCTGCTTTTGTAATACAACAAGTCTTTTCACATCGGTTAAAAAATACTTTAAGAAATGAAAAATAAAAATTCAACAGTGACAGACATTCCAGTCGTGCCTTTCATCCTCCCTGTGTGAGCCAGCAGGTGCAACTTGACATTCTTTAAACAAACCTTCCCCCTGCTTTGTGGCTGAATAAAGGCTTTGACAAATGCTTATCCTTTGATATGATGTGTACTTGACAAAATTCACAGGGAGATCTGAACTGCTGCTTTGAAGCAAATACTTATTAGAACACTGGAGCACTAAAGTGCACTGTGATTTGGCTCGGCTGCTAGTAAGACATCAAGTAAAATGTGCCCATTATGTCAATTCAAAGCCAAATCTAAACACTGACTTCTGAGAAATCTGAAGAGAATTTGGGGCTGTGCAGCTCTCCTGCTTTATTGCTTATCTAATTTGCATTTCCTTCTCTGTCTGTCAGCTCCCCTCTGCATTTTGAGCTGAGCAGTTGGTGAATCATCTGGAATTCATTAAATATTTTCCATTACTTTATTTTGCTTTCCACTTTCAAGCCTTCTCCCCTTCTCCCTCAAAATGCAATGCACTTCTAGCTGAACAGGAAAGGGGATGGAGACTTGTTTCCCTTTCACAGCTTCAGGGCTGTTGCAGATTTGTGTTTCATCTATGCAGGTATTCAGTGTGGAATATTTGGTCTAGATTATTTGGAAAGGTGCCATGAAGAATGGACCAGCAGAGGGTCAAAAAAAGACTCAAGTTGTAGCCCAGGAAAGATTTGTAGGTGAAATGAAATGAATTAATCTCTTTCTGCCTAGAAAAAAAAAGAAAAGACTTCTAGAACACCTTTCATCCTTTCTCTCTATAAATGTCTTGAACATCGCTGTGAAATGTCACAGTTCATTGCAAAATCTTCTTTCTTTGTTGCCTGTTAGTAACCCCTAGCCTGCTTTTAGGTGTCTGGGCACAAGCAGGCAGCTTCAGACATGATTCCCCAGGTCTAGAGAGCACTCAAAAAATGCCAGACCTGCCTCTTCCACAACAGATGGCAGGTAATGCCATCCTGGTAGAGGATCTCTCCTCTGATCCTAACAAGCTGTCTAATTTAGCAGAGGTATTTAGCAGAGGCAGTTTCAGAAAGCTTAGGAAATTCAGGTTCAAATTTGAAATTTGGTGTAATTTTTAAATACTGATTATAGGTAACTACCAGGACAGCCTCCCTGGATGTGTCATTTACTCACTTTACCTTGACATATTTATGGCAAGCCTTGATAACTTTTTAACAGATTTTCTGTAGTCTAATAACCTCAAGCAGAAAGCTTTTCTCACAGTTTGGGCTGAATAAATAAATAGGTCAAATAACAGCGAGCAAGTAAGGAGAAAAGTGCTCCAGGTTTTTGTTTCCCCTGCTGTCACAGGAAAAGTGCTTGGAATTCTTGATTTGTTGATGTGTTCAAGTGGGAAATGCCACTTGTTTCTTTTTCTGAAAACTACCATGTAAACACAACAAATTTTATGTTTTGCTTTGAACATACAGGTTACATCCTAAATATTACACCCTACAGCACGTGTAAACACAGGTATAAATACACAGCAAAAAAATAATCCACTTGCAAGGCTTGCTGCCCTGGGGAATGGTTTTGGAGGATGTGGGTGAGGAGTCCAGAGTGTTTTCCATGGCTTGATGAGGGTTGGGCCATTCACACATGGCACTGGACTGGCCTCAGGTGTGCTGGGGTCAGCCTGCTCAGCCTCAAGTGGAATTAATTTTAGAGAGAGTTGTAGGTAATTTCAGGTAATCCTGCTGCAGAGACTGCAGTGCAGGCTGAGATTCTCACACAGGGTTTGTTTCTATTTTTCTACCTAGACAAGCCTGAGGGCTGGAAACACAGCAGCTGCCAGCAAGCCTGGCCCTCTGACACTGGGGAGGGCAGGTGCCACTGGTGTCCTGAGCTGTCAAGGTTTGTTCACCTCCTGCCATCCACACACTCAGCTACACGTGTTCAGCAAGAAGCCAGGAGCACTTTGCCTGAGCTCAGCAGGACCAGAGTGCTGAGCCAGGCAGCTGGGCAGGGCTTTATTAGTCCTGGTTCTGGCACTGGGCTAACGAGGCAGACTTGCTGATGCTGCTGCTCTCGGATTTTGGCTCCTGGACTCGGGGCCAGAGCTCTGGAGATGCCAAGGCTGTGGTGTCACGGCACCTAAAGGCTTGGCATCACCTCCTGCAGCCAGAGCTGCCCTGCTAATCACAGGGGCTCAGCAGAGGAACTGTTAATTAGTGGTGCTTGGGTGGAGTCCTGCAAAATTCACATCGGTGTCAGCCCTGAGAGAGCTTTGCCTCTGTGAAAGAGATTAATAGGCAATGCAGAAAGTGGAAACCTGCTGCTGCATCTCTGCTCTGGTTGCACCTCTCAGTCCTTCATGTGACAGTGTAAGAGCTGTCATCCCTCTGTCAAAGGCTAAAGGAGTCTGCTTTGCCCTTTTTGTACACAGACTGTTTTCAGAGAACCTCTTCTTGCATCTGAAATAGATGCAGCTCCTGAATTCGTGTGAGACATGGGGCATAGCAGAGCATCCAGGGGAAAAGAGTGCATGAGGCTCAATCTAGAAGCCCTCAGAGAAATTCACTGTCAGGTTGGAGTAAAGGGGAAAAAAAAGAGGAGCTATCCTTTCCATGTTTGAGTAGTTTTTTATGTATGCCAGTGAGACTCTCCCACTTTCTTCCATGGGAAATACTGGAAAAAAACGAACTGAAATATGATTATATTCCTCAAACTAGCTATTTGTAAGTAAAATGTACTTCATCTTCTTCAACAGAAACCAGGGGAGTAGGTAAGGTGATTTCTTTTCCTGCCATTTTCCACAAGTTTCAGTCTCTTCCCACGTCTGGTAAATGTTTCTACGAGTCTGTAAAAAGACATTTGGGAGGCTCCCAATATTCAATTAGCATTTAGTACTACACTCTTCTCTTTACAAATTAAAAACTATGCAGTTCCCATAGCAACCTAAACAAGATAAGAATCTGAGTGAAGACAAGCTGATTTAGGTGAAGATAAACAGACAGCAATGTAGATATTTTAAATGAGTCTGGGAGTTTCTTGACTGGCTGTGGTTTTTTGTTTGTTTCTGAGAGGTTTTGTTGGTTGTTTTTTGTGGGGTTTTTTGGTGCAGAAGAAGAAATTATCTCAAGGTGTGTTTGGAATAATAAACTGTAATCCTCATTTGAAAGATCTCTGGGAATGTCTGGGCAGCAAGAGACACTGGTTTTGCTAGGGAAAATACATCCAGCACAAAACCATGTTTTTTCACCAAGTTCCTTGAGCTCTGCTTTTAAAACTGGTTTTGTTTAGACAACAACAAGTAGGTGTGGCCATCTCCTTGTTGGGTTTTTTTAATTAGGGGCTGAGAGTTGGGGTGGGCAAAGAGTGCTGAGTTTTGTAAGGTAAGCAGGTGGTTTTATGCAATGTGGCATTTAAATTGAGTCTAACATGTTTGCACAGTGCTCAGATCAATGGATGTCCCTTTGGACACGGGCAGATCATGATTAACATTTGGTTGTTTGTGCAGATGGAGCTTCAGAGATACAAAAGCACACATTCTGTATTAGTTCTGTGAAGATCAACCACAGGTATGAACCTGAACTTAGAGAAATTTCCCCCAAAATGCTGGCACTCTGCTCCCCTTTGTCAAGGTGGTGAATGGGACACTTCTGAGCCACAGAAAAACCCTGAACAGTCCATAGAAATCCTCTGGCCTTTAAGAACAGTATTTCTCATGGTTTCTAAGGCATTCTCTTTTAAAATGAGGGTGAGGAGAAGGAACTAATTCCAAGCTCCCATCCTTCCAGCGTGCAGGGTTTGCCTGCAGTGTGCTCCTCCACATGACCCTGTGGTTAAAGCTGAACCTTTAGGGTCTGAGCACTGACTCTTCTCTGCCAACCATCCTGCTCCCTGTTGCTGTTTAGTGAGAATTTAACCCCGTGTTTGGGGCCCCTCATCAAGATTTTGGCCCCAGTAAGCCAAGTCAGGGCATGTGCAGCTCACTGAATTTGCCCAGAGCTCAGGAAAATGTCACTTATGCTCAGCTCGTGTCAGTGCAGCACAAATGCACCTGTAAGAGGTGATTCTCTGCCCTGCATCAGGTTTATTGAGGCAATTTTTTGTTGCTGTGATGACAAAAATGGAGGCAAAATATATTGCAGTGGTTTATACACATTTGTGTTGTCCTGATACCTCTGTGACAGCGTTCTGTGTGAGACTCTATACGGTGTGGATAATAAGACAAATTAGGTATTCCAGCTGCAAAAACACAGTGTGCAGGGAATGATGTGCACTTCAGCTGCAAAAATACAGCATTTTTGTGACATTATGTTCAACCCTCTTCCCCTGAGACGTCTCCTTCCAGGTCAGTGTGGACAAGGCAGCCATTGCCAGCACGATGGAGTCCATTTGCTTGGCAAGCAGGAAATTTGCCTTTCTGCCAGTTTTGTGCTTCTAGCAAATATCAAAGTCAAATGAAGAAAATTGGACAGCCAAAATCTCTGTTAGCAGAGATAAACACAGTTTGATTGGGGTGGGGAGGATTTTGTTAGAGAGAGAGTAAAAATATATATGTTTAGAACATATTTAGTTTCCATTAGAGAGGCAATTTCACAGCCTAGAACATTTCAATAAGGGTCTTTCCATTTGTGTCCCTTTCAAGTTAAAGTATATCTTCTATTTGGCTTTATTTATTTCCATAATTGTCATCACCATCTCCACCTTTCCCCCTGTTAGATTCACTGAATGGTCCCTGTCAGAGAACTTCATTGATCCAACCCTAATTTTTCAGGTGTGTGTATATAAAACTGTGCATTACACACTTGCACCTCTTAAGGGTGAGCAGCAACTCAAAATTCCTGTGGGAACCACCTCTTGGATTTCCTTTTCTTATCCTGTTCCTGTCCTGTTAGCATGTGTGTCTGGATGCTTTAACAACTGTTTAAAAATGGGACCTCATAAGTGACAGGAAAATCCATGAATTGCCTAAATTCTGTGCTCAATCAAGGTTTATGAGATTTTAAATTCTTATTCTGTAATTATAAAAACAGCTTTAAGGGTGTACACTCAGAAAGTCTCAGCTGGTAGGATTAGGGGAAAAAAGTCCTTTTGCAGCAAATCTACTGAAAGAAACAGCTGAGATTTTGTGTAGTCTAAGTTTTCCCTAATCCAATACATCCTGTATTCCATTCAAAGCATCACTTCACAGTGTGACTCTCAGCTAGTGTGCATAATTCATTTACTAATGCAAATTGAATGGCCCAGGAAATAGCTCTTAAGAAAAAAAAAATTAAAAAAAGAAGAAGAAAGGAAAAAAAACCCTCTTGTAGGGAAATGAAAATATCTTTGCTGAACAGTGAAATTCAGAGCTTTGTACTTTCTGTACTTGGTTTTCTTACATGCACATCAGCCTACTGCAGAGCCCTTAGTGGTATTTTATAGCCTAAGGTTGAGGTGATTAGGGAAAATCCCAAACTGGATGAGCTGCAAACTGGATTTGCTAACAGGTCCCTCAAGAGCCGATTTTGGTTGTGGACCACGTGCCAGTGGGACAGGCAGAGTGCAGAAGGCTGTGCTCCATTCAGAAATTCAGATTTTCGAGAGTGCCAGATCACAGTGACTTGATACTAAGACTTGGAGGGATGAGGGAAGTTGGTGTATCTGCCAGCTGTAAACATTGAGGCAAAACCCATGTTTTTAAGAGGTTGAAAAATGGTGTGGATTGTGCCATCCTTAATGCTGGATGTGGCAGCTTGATGCAGCATCGATGAGACTTGTGTTTGTTTTTGGTTTATTTTGCTTTGTTTTTAATTTCCCCCCTCCAGTGGGTCTGTTGCAGCTGCAATAGTTAATGAAGTGCTGAAAATGGAGTTGTTATCCAGCACAGGGGGAAAAACCTTGCCTCTGCTGGCTCCCCACAGGCTGCAGGAGTCCCTGGGATGCGCCAAGGGGAGGACTTGGCCATGAGCTCAGGCAGCAGAGCTGGGGAGTTTGACAAACAAACATCTGGGCAGCTGCATCCCACCCAGGCGGGGACAGGAGGACAAACTGCGAGGTGTGGCTGGAGCTCTCCTGAGCTCCTGCCTTTCCTCTGCAGCAAGAGGGGCTGCAAGCATTCTCCTGCAGGCAAAAAAAAGGACTTTCAGTTTAGGATAAAGCCCTTTGTTTTGCGTTTGTCAGCTGAGGTGTTGACATTTGTCTTCTTTTGGTTTATTTCACGTCAGGCTCAGCCACAGACATTCTCACAAATAAACAGACATGTAAGACTTTTGCTAGAATATTTACTTTGCCAGTGTGAAACTAATGAGTGACATATTTCTTTAGCAGCTGCCTTGGTTGTGCAGCCCCTTCCTGCAAAGATCATGCCCTGAGAATGAGGAAAAAAATTTTAAAAAGAAAGGGTTCAAAACCTGGTAGAATGATAGCAAACATATAAATATAACTGAACAATTAATTGAAATAATAAATGACTCACTTCAGCAAGACCCTGAGTGAATCCCAATCCTGGACTTCCTGTGCTATGTGAAGAGCCCTGATAGTGTTTATTTAAATGGGAAACATTCTCTGCAAGGAAATGGGTAAATAGGGACCTCAGAAGTTCAAAGCTAAGGTCCTGCAGAAGAAATACCAAAGCTCAGGGCCATGCCCTTAATTTGTGTACACCATTGGTCGCAAGTAATATCAATCAAAGATCTGTCTCTCAGTGCTTGTTCACATTATTTGGTCTTATTGAGCTTGCAAAAATTGATCTTGTTTGATTTTAGCCTATAAGAGCTTCTGTCTCTTCAAGCGTTAATGACAGATGAAGGTAACATCAGATTTACCTGATCTGGACAGTGGCTGACTGGTTTTGGTTCTGTCTTGAAACAAAAAAAGGAGATGGATGTACCTAAGCATAGAAGAAATTATCAAAGCAGTTAAAGATACACATATTTAACACTGCTTGTCTCATATTCTGGAAGGCTCTGGAGAAACAATTATCCAAAGACATTTTCTGGCTGCAGCAATCAGTGGAAGTCAACCCTTCTATTTGCCAATACCTTCTGCATTGTTTATGTGAGTTAAGTAACAATAATTTCCTTCAGCATGGATGTTTCCTGCATGTGTGAGACAATTTTTGCCAAACAGATGAAAGAAGAAGACATCTCCAAGATGTGCAAGTGAGGCACAACATCACATTTACAGCAGGGACAGCTTGTCAATAGAATTGTTCCTCTCCCAGCAGTGTCTGCTGGAGCTGCAGACAGAAAATCCCAAAGAAGTGTCAGAGGTGCCTAAAATAACGATAAAGTTATTTTCAAGTTATTTTCTACGGAGGTGTCTCCTTCTGCCGTGGCCTGACAATAAAGCTGTCAGAGGTTTGAGCAGGCAGCTGGCCCCAGAGCAGATCTGAGTGTTTGCCTAAGTTGAACCCCAGAGCTGTAGCCCAAATATGTCTGAGAACACTACAGCTGAGGTGGTTCATCACAGACTGAGTGGTGGAGGAAGTACTAAACCCAGTGATAAATTCAACTTTCTACTGAAATTTCCAACTTGATCGTTGCTTGGACCACCCCCTGGTGAATACCTGGACCCCACAACACACTGGGATATCTCTAGAGCTGCTGTGGAAGGGTGTAACATGGTCTGTGCTTAAGGGCCATCCACTAAAATGCTTGGCTTTAACTCTGCAACAGTGTGGATAACTTCAGAGGGCATTGCATTATTAATTTATTTCTGTTAGGAGTGGGGTGAGCCCAGGAAGACCCCTTAGACCTGTGAGTGCAACTCAGTTTCTCTCCTGTCAGCTCATGCTTGGTACCTCTCTTTCAAAATCATGTAATTCCAGAATGTAGCAGCAAATAATCTGGGTAGGTGTGGGGGTTTCATTCTGGGGAAAGTGTGTGTGTGTCTGTGTGTGGTTTTTGTTGTTGTTCTTTTATAGGGCTATTTGGTTTGGTTTTTTCTTGTTTTGTTGTTTGGCTTTTTTTTCTCTATTTTTAACAGGAGAGATATTTGTCAGCCTCTATTTGTAGAAGTGTCTGGGGAAATGGACTACCACACAGACATGGTAAAATGGCTTCAATTTAGTGATAATTCAGCACCAGGTTCTGGCTGTTTATAATGATTCCCAAGGAGTTTTCAGTCCTGCTTTTCCCTGGTTTAAATCCAGCCCCTGTTAACCACGTCCATGGGACGACATGAGTGCCCATCAGGAAGTTTGCATAACCTGCACTGGTTTTCCAGTGCATGTCTAAAGTGCCTGGTTGGGTATTGTTTGACAGGACAAAATACGCATTAAAAATAAAAAAAAGAGGGAGGCAAAAGCCTGTGAAAAATAATTTGATGCTTACACCAGCATGAAAGTTACTCACAGGCACCACTGGTGTTCTTTTGCAGTGCTGAGACGATTTTAGCCCTTGACAAATTTAGAGCCTTGAAAGGAACACAGCAAATGTTAACCAAAGTGCCTCCAGGGCATTGATTTTAAACACCTCAGCTTCACTTTGGTTTTCCATTTTTAGGCAGGAAGTTTGTTAGAAAGGAAAAATAGACACTGCAGGAAAGGAGAGGCCTCTGGTAGTTTCCAAGTCAGCATTTACGTGACTCAGGTTCATTTGGAGGAGAATAATTTATGGTGGTGTGAATAAATAATAGCTGTGAGTTCTAACTGTCCAAACATGATGCATAATACCCTGGGAAAGCTTCCTTTGCTGTGTGCTAATGACTGATTGTTGGCTTTTATATTATGAGTGACTGTGGCAAGTAAATCATTGGAAAATATCTGACGTGCTCAGGTTTGCTTAAGCAGCACTTGTCAAACTGCATCTCCAAGCCAACTGAGACATGAGCTCAGCTCACTGCTGCAATCACTGTGGTCTCTTTGCCTGCATTTGTTAGCAACCATGCAAGATCAGCTGCTGAGCTTAAAATATCAATGGTTTGGTGTGATTTGCTATGCACGAATTTGCTGTTGTATCAGCATCCCTCCTTGTGGAAGTAAATTTATCGAGACATCAGGTGAGTGACCATCTCATCTGGGGAGATATCTGTCAAATAATCCTAAAAGCAACACAAAAATACATTCTCTCATGTGCATTTTGTGTTTGGAGAAACTTTTTCAAGAGATTTGTTAATCTAACCATGTTGGCTGCTCCTCTTATCAGCATCCACAGTGGAAAACACTTCCTTATTTTCTTATTGCAGCTTTACTGAAATGGCTTTTTTCCTAATATTTTTTAAAATCATCAAAGAGAAGAGTGTTGCATGCTTTTTTACCTGCCTGACACTGCTTCTTGACAGAGAACCTTGAAACTTTGTCATGAAAGGAAACTATCTAAAATGTTGCTTTGATTTTCAGTTGCATCTCTTCATTGTTTCTGTTGAGGGACCTTTTGAAAGGCGAGGATTTTTTTTCTCTCTTGCAGAGGAAATAAAATTTTTGGGTAAGGAGATAACTGGACAATTCCAGGTTTTTTTCCTGCATATTGAAGCCTACATTTATTGTGCTTTCTGCATAAGCAGTTTTCTGAGTTGTTTCCAGGGAGAAAAAATAAACAAACAAAAATAGTGCACAGAGTAGTCCCACACCTTACAGGAGCAATAAAAACTTCTGTCTGTTCTGCCACCTTTCTTATCCCAGATAAGAAAGGCAACACATTCATGGCATTCTCCCTTGGCTGTCCTCCTTGCAATATCCAGGCACTGAGGTTCACTATTAGAGCTGTGTAGGAAGGAAGTCTTGGCCTTCTTAATCTCAGGCTTCTGACATGGACACAATTGCTTTCCATGTCACAAATGAGATTTAGGTTTTTTCATGTCTTCCAGCCCTCTGAGAGTGCAGGTTTGGGTTTTTAATTGCTTGATGTGAACAACAGTTCTTAATTGGATTAGGAATATAAAGGCAGGAGGATACCAAAACCTCATCCATGCATTGTGGTGGCAGTGGGTCACCACGGGTTTGAAGGCAGTATTAGGGTGGTGACATGGATTTCAAAGCTTTCATCTCTTAATTAGAGTTCATTGAGCCTGCCAGTTCCACTGCTCAGCAGTCATCTTAGTCAAATCAGCTCTTCTGGCCTTTTTTTTTTTCTCTTTTTCTCTCTTTTGCATGTATTCATGGCAAGATAAACCAGCCCAGTGAATGATAGGGTGAAACTACTCCACTGATAGTGAATATCAGTGGTTGTACCACTAAACATGATTTTATCTGCTTTAATTTCTCAAAAAATATCTGTATTATTTTTAACAGGTTTTGTACTGGGGGAAAGTTGTTCCCTGCCTGCATTTGTGCTCAGTTCTGTTTACTTTGGATCCAGTGCACTCATCTGAATTTAGCATTCAGTGAGCAATTCTCTGTGGCAGTCATATGCATAACTTCTCACCATCTGGCATCACTATGGCTACTACTGGCCCAGTGCAGTTGCCATGGTAGTCAATGGAAATTTCTGAGGGTGACTTCACAAATCCAACACAGGAAAGAAAACCTGTCAATCCAGAAAAGAGCTCAGCACTGAGGCATACTCTTATCTTTTTCCTTTGCCCTATTTTTGTTGTGTGGAAAGTGTAATCCCCACCTGACAGGTGGGGACCACTGTCTCCAGATTCATCCAGTATTTCTAAAGGGGTGGGGGATTGTAAAAACTGGTCCAAGAATTGTAAAAATATGTCTTCCAAGCACCAGGTGAGCAGCCTAACTCTGGTGCCATCCTTGAGAAAACAGCTGTGGCATGAAAGCATAAAGGTAGGGGTGGAAATCAGCTATCACAGCATCACATTCACAGATCTGGAAACAGATCTTTGCTGTTACCAAGAAAAAAAGAAGAAAAAAAAAATCCCTCTAAATCCTTCTATGGATTAAGTTTTGTTTTAACAAAGGTATGAGTGTGTTTGGCATCTGATTAATGCAAGTCCTCCATTGTTGCTCTGGCTTACTCAGGAATCAGAGAATTAAAAGGTTACATTGAACAAGGTTCTTAAATTAGTTGAATGACTGTAATCAAGGGCAGGATTTGGCCTGGCATCTTAGTTTTATTGATGTCATCTCTTCATGTGTCTCTAATACAGTGGAAATATGAGAGTAGTTTCAGTCCCTGTGACCTTCTTGTGAGTGAGACCAGAACCTCACTAGGAAAAAGAGAGCTACAATATTTCAGAGTTATTTTCGTGCAGACTTTCTTACTATTATCTTTTTCTCCTCTCTTCAGTGTATTCTTTTTCTGTGTATTATAAACCACTTTCCCTCCTCTGGAGAGATTTTCCCTATCCCATGCCCTCTCTACTCCCAGCTTTCCTGACCCTCTTTTTACCTTTCTTTTCACACGATACACAATTTGGGTTGTTTTCAAACAAATGTGAACTTTTGCTTTGTTCTGATTTTATTTGTGGCCTGAAAAACAAAGCACATTAACTTGAAACAGACACTGAATTGCCTATGGGGGTAACTTGCAAAGTACTGATGCTTGGAAAGTTCCCAAAAGAAAACAAAGCCCAGCAGTCTTGCCTTGTTTGTAGAGCTGATGGAGATCATTGACTCCTAAACCTTTGCCATCTCCTTCCAACCAGCCCCCTAAAATAACAAATACATGGGTTCTGTCAAACAGTTATGGTCTTCTGAACCCTGAGCCAGACATGAGAGTGACATGGAGACTGTTCCTGCACACAAACATGAGTAGCTCCCACCGGGAATCTGGCCTGATATCCCAGGGAGAGCAATCCAAGGGATGGATGCAGAACAGAAAGCTCCCTGCACTCGGTGTGAAGTGCCTCCACAGGGTTTTTATTTGTGGTGTCCCCATGATGTGCTCGATGCTCTGCAAGCACAGAAATCGGTGCTGGATGCCCCAAATCTAACTTAGAAAGCAAAGCTGACAGGGAATGTTCCAGGCAGGGAAACCCAAAACCAAACTAGAGTGGGATTTTGTGGCTGTGGTCTGCCCACACCTCAGTGGCTCAGAGCATGTGTGACGTGAATCAGCTTGTGGGGCAAATGCAGGCCAGTCATGACACATCAGCATTCATTCAGCTGAGTTAAATATTTTTCTGTGTAAAAATAAGAGAATTAACACAGGCAGGTGCTGTAGTGTAAGTGTTATTTAAGAGAGCTTGGAATAAAGCAACTGCTCACTCAAAATTAAAAATTTGATAGCAAATTTTCTAAACTTCATTGCTAAGGAAGTTTAGCATCTTACACATATCATAGAAAAGTGTCATTCTTTATTGATGCCATGCTGTTCATGTAGTTCCAAAGCTTAAACAAGAGAAACTTTGCAGCCTTAAGGGTGGACCCCAGCTAGAACTTGCACACAGAAACAGAGGAGGAAGAGGACACCTCTAAACACGACTTATTGTCTAAAGGTACAAAGGTGGGAGTTCTTCTCCTGCTCAGATGGGAACAAAAAAAGGGCTGCTCTAAGAAATGCCATTTGTTTCTGCTTCTCTTTTGGAAACAGCAGTAGTGTTTGCAAAGCTGCTGCTGGTAAAATGTAGAGGCACAGCTTCTGCCTTGCAGTGTCTCTCAAAGGAAAAAAAAAAAAAAGAAAAATATAAAGAGTGATAGTATGGATTCTTGCTGCTTCCAGTAGGATTTGCCACAGACTAAATCCTAGGCTTGGTTGCCTCACCTTGATCCATAAGAATGACTCCTGCTTATCACAGAGCTCTGCAGCCAGAGTATGCTGTGCCTCTAGTGCTGAGCCCTCAAATGGCAGAGGTTCCCCTGCAAAGACTGCCATGTGTTTGAAGGGCTGCATGCCAGACTTACAGGGCACATTAATGTAATCAGTCCTGTGAGTTAATGCGGATCGTAATCACAGACTAATTTTCTTATTGATTCCCCCCTCATATTTTCCTAAGATGTGTTTCCTCTTTTTGCTTGGGTTTCCTTATCCTTTTTTCTTTCCCCATCCCTTTTACTTTCCTGTGTTTTGGACATGATAAGTTCAACTATAATAAACACCCATCCAACAAAACCAGCATGTGATAGACAGGCATACTAAAAGAAGAATTGGGTTATTATCTCTCACTCCTTGTCCACAATAGATGACTTTGGTAAAGAGTGGGGTGCTGAAAACCTCATTTCTCTCTCTCGTGGCTCTCTGGAGTGACTCCAGAGCAGGCAATGGAGTCACCCTCCTGTAAACACTGATGCGGGACACCAGCGCTGAGAATTTCCTCTCACAGCACTCTCTCTTCCACTGCATTACGCAGATATATCACTTGTGTTCACTGCTCTCAGCATTTCTTTTTCAGACCCCATTTGGGCAGAATTACTGAAGTCATCTAGGTAATAATGTGAAAGAAAATAGACTCATTCAGTGACAGATTTTGAAATTGCAATTGGCCCTTGAAAAAGTGGGTGAAGTCGGGGACAGGTAACAGATGGTGGTGGTGGCTAATCTTTCAGCCTATTATTTTGCCACATGGGGGTCTGAGCCACAGATTTTCATGCTGAAAATAAAGGAGAAATTAATCACTGTATGACAATGGTTAAATAGTGCAGTGATATTTGCCTCCATCCAGAAACCATATGCAAGGAAATAGGCTCCAAAAGAGTTAGGCTGGTTTTTGTGGTGACAGGCATCACATGACTTCAGAGGAAAAAGAGCTCCACCACCTAGTTTACACAGAGAAAATGAATTTTCTGGCTATGCTAAGGAGTCTGTGAAAGGAAACCTACATGCAAACACCCAATGGGCTCTAATAGGAAATGATAGCTTCTCTGTGGAATTGAACTGGGAATTACATCACATGCATAGGACTCTATAGGATGGTTAAAACCAGAAATTATTTCTGTTATTTCTGTTATTTGACAGTCTCTTCTCTGGCCTTTCATTGCTGAAGGTAGAAGTGCTTTGGTTACTCCAGGCCTTTATAAGTAAATTCTATTCAACTATAGTAAACTTCTACAAATATATGTATTAAATGCTTATTACACTTTGTGTACACTTTTTTCTACAAAAGCAACACACAAAGAGCACTTCTGTCTATTATATTTCTCTGTAAATGCCTCCGTAAAATGTTGTCAAGGTGAGATCATTTTTCCATTGGTCATCCAGACTAAGGTACTAAAATTCCAGTTAACTTTCCTGCTATCCTCACTGTTGTTAACTGTGGTAGGGAGAAGGACCAGCTCCAACACACTCCTGTCTCTATCTGACTATCAGAATGTGTTCCAGAACCCACTTTAGACAAAGAAGACTTGATTTTAGAAACAGATGTTAGGAAAGACAGGTTCATGACTAGAGAGAAGGTAGAATACAGCTTGAGCCTGCAGCAAACCCCACAGCCCTGCCCAGGCATTGGCATGCAGAGAAAAACTCTGAGAGGAGATCAGGACTTGGTCCAGTGCACTATAAATATAAATAACTTTGATTAGTGGTTTTTGGAGGTGCATGCCTATGTATGGGAGTCGGAGCAATAAGAAAGTTGGAGGTCAAAAGCAATCCATGGAATTTTGAGAGGCTAAAGAAAAGCAGAGGTGAAAGCTGCATCTCTGAAAAACAGTTTCCCTGTGTAGTCCCAATTCCATTTGTGCAGAAAGGGCCTTTTCCTCTGTGTGTGTGTGTAGCAGGAAATAAATATGCACAATTTGGTGATGTATTTCACACATGAAGTGCTGACAGAATTATTGGAAGTATCTATCACAATTTACAGTGCTGCACCACGCCTCAGTGAATGGGTCCCCTAGAACTTCTCCTGTGTCTCTACATCCAAAGAATAAAAATCACCACTAAAAAAAAAGAAAATTAGTCAATCCTTATAAAATTGTTGTTCAGATTAGCCTGGTGTTGTGGTTAATGGTTCAAACAGTCCTGGCTATATCTTCTTTTCATTTAAGTTCCTTTTAACATTGACCCCAGTGTAACCTGGGGTGTTTGATCAGATTTTTTTGTTACTAATGAAGCTGCAGAGCAGCCTCTGACACTGTCTTTCAGACCAAGGGGTGCAAGTGAGTTGAACCTTAAAATTATTTCAATTTAAATAGTTTGTAACAGAAATCCTAAGGTTAATCTGAAGAGTTTTTTAGTTTTTTCTTGCATCCCCCAGATTAATATTTTCCTCATTTGGCATTTCTTGAACTTTTCTGTTACCTCAAGTCTTTTTCAAACATCAGTAGAAATTTTACTCTGTGAATTCAGGTAGTGAAGTGAGCATTTAGTTTATTTTAATGCTAAAGAAGCCTCAGTCTTGACAAAGAAACATGAAATACAAGCTTTAGTTTCAATAAAAATTGTAGCTACAAGACATCATATTTTCAGTAGTCATCAATCAGATTTTATGGACAGACAGTTAACTGCTTCAATGAAAACAGAGAGTCTGATCTGCTCATCACACTGGCGATGTCTTTACTTTCCCAGTGGAACACTCACAAGGTAATGTGAATAATTTCCTAGGATTTTTTAAAGGGCTTGATTGTACAAACTTGAGAAAGTGTTCACACCAAACCTTCCCCCCGGTTCCTAGAGAGCAGGAAGGAAGGAAGGAATGTGTTGCCTCAACAGAAGAGTCATATTTTGCTCACATTTCAGTCTGAGCCTGCCCATTGTGTTTGTGAAACACACTGAGGAGGCAAAAGCTGAAATTACAGTTTATCATCCAGCCAGACTGATTCATGGTTTATCTGCAGCTAATTGCTTACTACTTAACCTACTTTTAGCTGCATCCCCATATGCAGCCTTTTTCAGTCTTTAAATGCCTTCAAGTCAGTTGAGGAATATTAATTTGTTCCTCAGCCCAGAAGGATGCCCAATTGTTGGGTCAGCTGTTAAGAAAGGGAAAATAGTCATTAGCACCAGGCAGCTTGCTTTTCTTCCATTTGATAAGATTACAAATGATTTAATCAGAACTAAAGACTTCCTACAAGCAGGCAGTTCCATGTTTGAGGAGAGTCCACACTGTCCAGCTCAAGGCATGTTTTTTGTGGGGCATCATTTGCCATTATTTTGTATAATTTACCCAGTAGCAGCCCGTGGATGAATTAACTTATACTCTGCTTTAACTGGTACTGTCAGAGCGTGTAGTTCAAACAGGAACACACAGCCCCTGTGTTATTTAGGTAAGGAAAGTTTATTACTTCACATTTATAGAGCCTTGGTTCTCCTGTGCCTTATAATCACAGAGCTCCTTTACTAGCACGACCAGGAAATGAACTCACATCCATTTCTTCTAAAGAAATTCAGACTTACAGATGGAACATGAAATCACAGCTTCTGCAGCTCTATGAGAATATATTTGACTTTCATCCTGTTGCTCTACAGTGGATTTTAAAGCTGTTCTGGACAGTTTGACAGCTGTTAGAAACCAGTGTATCACTCTGCAAGCTAAATGAGCTTCAGTTGTTCACAGAGCATGCTGAGGACAAGTGCAAGAGGACTTGGCCTCTTCCAATTCCTACAGAGCAAGAAATTCAATGTGCTCGAATATTTTGGAGCTGCCTAAGGTGGCAAATGTGTGCTCCTGAGGTTCTCAGTCCATTTGAACTCTCAACTCCTGAATCAAAAATAGATAAAGGAAATTAATGAGCCAGGTTGTGCTTATTTTTATCATGGCCAAAGTAGAATAATCACGTTGCCAATATTGGATGGACTCTAGTGACATTTAGAGGACAGGCTCTTACAGGCGACTTGGTTGCTCTTTAATGAACTCTGTGCTTGGAAACTCAGGTTTTCCTTCTCCAATGTTTCAGGAAGTCTGCTTCCCATCAGTGAGGCACCTCCATCTTGATGCTTCCTTTGATTGCAGCTCTCTGGGAAACTTTGCTTAGTTAAAAGTTCAAATACCTCTTAAGAATCTGACCTGGGCAGGCAATATGCAAATTTTCTCTCATGGGAGCCAAGGTTTAAGGAGTATTTGCTTGCCTGCATCCTCTTCCTCAGTTATTGTGCATGGGTACAATCAGCACTTTGTTTCTAATGAGGCTGGAGCTGGGCTGGAGAGCGGAATCCCGCTGGGTGCAAAGCCCAGCATCAGCACTCCCACCGAGCCCTGGAGCTGCCTTTGCACATCTCCACCCTCCAAAGAGTGTGTTTTAAAAGCCCCTAGTCCTTCAGGGGTTCTGAAGCCAGGCGGTGTGAAAAGGAAAGATGAATTTTCTAAGCACAGGATTGCCCTCAGAGGAGCAGGAGGGGCAGCTCCACAGCGCTGTGTGCAGCTACTCCAGTAAATCAGGATGGTTTCCAAGGGTTTCCAGCTGTGTTACAGCCCTGCTGCTGCTGCTCCTGCAATTCAACCACAGGGAAGAGCAGCTACTCACACAAGGGCTGTGATCCTGTAAATGCTGCAGCTCAGAGTGCACCTACGTGGAAGCACTTTTTGAGGGAGAGAACTTTGGTTTCTACATCAGTAACCAAAATCTCCAGCTCTCTCCGAGCTGGCTTTACCTGATGTAGAAGGTGGGAAGAATGAAGGCTTCACTGCAGGCTGGTCTGGCTTCTAAGAAAAAGTTTTGGTGGCCACACAGCTCTTGCTCTCATCCACACATTGTGTCACATTGTGTCACATTGCCACAGCTGAGTGGCTTCATGAATTTCACAATATGGACTGAAATCTGCTTTTCACCTGAGTTTTTGTTGGAAAAGAGTTTTTGCCCCCCGTGGATTTGGAAATACTTGAATTTTATAAACTGTGAGTGCAGGTGGGCAAATTCAAAAAGCTAAGCATTTATTGATTTTAGGTTTACTTTTTAGCATATCTCAGGAATTTTGAGGCTGGACATATAGCTGAGGGTTTTTAAGATGCTTTGAGGTGATGGTGGCACATCTTTGGAACTCTTGATAGATCACTGAGGAAAAGGCAAGACATGATCCTGCCCTTTGCACGTGTCCTTTGTTATCTGGAGCCATACTGTGGAAGTGAAAGGGATTGCTTCTGCTAAACAGGGGGTGTTCTTCTGGCCTCTGGGTTTGGGAGAGGGTTTCTAAACTCAAATTTCCTTTCTGTCAGCTCATGTAACCATAATTACCAGGCACTGGTCCCTCTGATCCCAGTTCCCTGTCTGACATCTGTGCAGAACTCTGAAATCCCAAACATATTGGTGTGAATCTGTGTGAGTATTCTGGTTGTGGGAACTTTTTTTCTTTTCTTTTTTTTTTTAATTTGCGGGATTTATTTCTCCTTTTCTGATCAGGTGCACAGCACACTCCTGGTTCCCACACCAGAGAGGAAGGAGCTTCTTGCCGTACACTCTCCTGGGCAGTAATTACAATTTCTCAGGAACGAAGTTTAATTTGTAATTCAACATTTCCCCATAGCACAATTGTGTAGCACCTATACAAATATTTGTTCCTGTTAAATGCTTGGGGAAAAAAAACCAACATTATAGCAGAAGTCAGAATAGGTGGAAGGTAGTCACTGGGACAAAACCTTTTATTTCCCTGCTCTTGAATCTTGTACAACATTCATTAAAATTGTCGTAGTATTTCCATTGACTTCTGTAAGAATAATCCCTAAATATTTGTCGCTTCTGGTGGATTCTAGATTGATGTCTCTTAATCTATTTATATATTCAGTTGGCATTGTTGAGGCACAACAAAACTGTCATCCTTGCCCAGGTATAAATCTTAAGGAGCAGCAGCTGAGCATCAGCTTGGACCCCAATTCCTGTGCTCCTCCAGTCCTGGAGGATTACAAGTCTGATAAAGGGATGAAAGTAATTTTTTTCTGATTAACTTTGTGTTCAATCTTCTTCTGGTGTCAGCCTAGTACAGGTTGTACCATTTTTTATTCTGTGTCAAACAGTCACAGAGGAGAGGATAACATGACAGATAAAGCTGTGGTGGCTACCACTTTCTGGTCTTTTTTTAAGTCCTTAAGGATGAGCATTTAGAGCAGAACAAAAGCTGTGAGATCTGGGGGTTGCCACCCAGGATTTCTTGTGATTATTAAATATTTTTAGTATTATGCAAGTCCACAGCAAAAGGGATAGAAAATGGGAATGTAGAGCAAGCAACTATGACTTTTCCCACATTTTTATTTTAATTTCGAATGGAAGGAAAAAAGGCCAGGGTAAAAATTATTTTAGAAATTTTTTTTAATTGAATATTCATAGCCTGCTGGTGAGAAATGCTGAGATTATTAAAATATGTGTTTCTCTCATGTGGAAATAAGGCCATCAGATGTCTGTCCCCATCACAAAGAAATGCAATTGAAATGACTGTCAAAGTATTTACATAGTGATGGCTCTTATTTAAGCTGTCACTCCTAACACCCTGCAGCAGTTCCCCCCTCTGCCTGCATCGTGGTGCCCCCCGACAGGCAGAGGTGTAGACTCAAAAAAGATTTTTAAATAAGCAAACTTTCATGGAATTTTTGCCTATGTTTGGGTTTGACTGCATGAACTGTTTGAAACATTGCATTTTGGTGAGTGAAGTTTCAATATAATCTATTTGAGTGGGGGGGAAAAATCCCTCAGTGTTTTTTGGGGTTTTTCGGTTTTTTGAGCACCTACGCATTTTTATGACATTTTTATTTTTTTAAGAGGGTCTCCTTTTTATTTTCCCCATGTGGAGTGGGAGACCACGTTAGCTATCCAGATGAAGTGCTCAAATTGTTTTATCTCATTGTGTAGAATGACAAGGGGCTCAAGAGCAATGAATTCATGATCACAAAGTCATAGAATGGCTTTGGTTGGGAGGGACCTTAAAGCCCATCCAGTGCCACCTCCTGCCATAGTCAGACACCTCCCACTGTCCCAGGCTGCTCCAAGCCCTGTCCAGCCTGGCCTTGGACACTTCCAGGGATCCAGGGGCAGCCACAGCTTCTGTGGGCACCCTGTGCCAGGGCATCACCACCCTCACAGGTCACTATGTGTGTCCGTGGGGTTCACTAAACCCGTTCTCTTTCCACTTGAAGCCATTCCCCTTGTCCTGTCACTATGTGATCCTTCCTCTGGTTGACTTCTGAACTAAAGATTGTCCGTGGGGTTCCAAGTAAAACAAAAATTGAGATTCATTTTGGCTTTTTACAATGCAGCTGCAACTTTATGCTTTTGTGTCCAAAGAGGCCTTAAAGGTAATGGCATGTGAAATTGTTCCTCTGCAGCACTTTGGGTCCGTGAGAGACAAAGCCACAATGTTTTATCTGTGTCTACACACACAGAGCTTGCAGCAAGAAGGAGAAATTAGATTTAGAAAGCTAAGTTTTGGTTAACTTTAACTGGAAAAAAAAGTAGATAAAAATATCATTCTCAAGTGCTCAAAAAAATTAGTCTCAAAAAGCTAGGAAATCAAAGCCAAATCAGAAGTCTTAATGAAATAAAAAGAAGTGCTCTCAATTTGAATTCCAGTGCTAAGCTATTAAGCAGCACATTTCCAAGTATTGCAACAACCCTGAGGGTGATATGGCAAATATATATTTTACTATGCTCTGATAGTAATTTTATTTCTGCAAAAGAGATTTGTTCTAGGTTATCTGTTGAAATCCAGCCGGGTCTTTGGTGGAAAAACCCTGCCTTTTGTCTACGTTTCACTTCTGCATCATCAGCCAGACTGTTTCCATATAAAAAACGTGACTGGAATTTGCAGGTATGTGAGTTATTGGTGATTTCACACCTGCTGAGAAGCCAGACCTTTGACAGCTATAAACAGATGCCTCTGTAACACATTTGGTTCTGCTCAGAAAGTGGAAATGTTGTTTTAGTCTCTATTAAAATAATAATAGTGGAACCATAGCTTTACCCTGAGTAGTAAAACTTGTGCATTCACAGTCAGGAAAAAAACTCTTCATAATAAAACTATTCATATATTCATTCAGAAGAAATATTTTTTGCCTAAATTAATTTAACTGCACTTTATCTGGTGCAAATATTGAGCAGAAGCGAAATTGGACTGAGGATGTTAAATTTGTGATTATTCATCAAGCATGATCTTCACCTGGAGTTTCAGGGCTAAATCCAGTGGGTCTGCAGGAAATTATTGCATTACCTGAGAAATATTGTTTTTCCATCCTCTAGGTGTGAAAAAAGAGGTCACATATTCCATATAATAATATGGAATCCCTGGTTAGAAAATTTTAGCTTCTGAAAATTGTTGTGCTGTAGCAATCCAGAATAGAGACACAGATGAGCTTCCAAATTGAAAATGACCCTGACATAGCCCATGAGGCCTCAGTTAACTGCAATCTTAATTAAAGCTTGACTGTGGGCAGAAAAGCCAAACAATAAAGTCCTTAAAAAATGCTTAGAGGTTGTTACAGTGGTTAGTAATGCTATGCAATAATGTGTGTGCCTTTTCAGTAATAAATGGATTGCATAAATGATAGATGTAGAAGCTCCCATAACCTGATGAGTTCATTATGGAATTAGATCTTTAACTCACGTGCAAGACTAATGATAGAGGAAGAATGTTCATGCTGAAGCTGGTTGAATAGAATGGTAACTTAAAAGGCTTTAGAAGATATCAAAAATCTTTAAAAATTAAGTTACACAGGTAACAAGACCAGAATGTGCAGAGAAATCTAAGTTTTGATTTATTTCTTTTTAATTAGTGAGTGCTCTGTGTAGTGCAGTGAAACAAACTGTGTTTGCCAGTGTTTCCCTACTTAATGTACTTTGTGAGAAAAGTCCACGTCCTGAAACATTTAAATCTAATTGCCTCTGACATGCCTATGTCTATTTTTATATTTTTTATTTTGATTTGATGTATTTCTCTTCTTGGTATCCAGTTCTTCCTCAATCTCTGTTCTCCCTCACTTTCATGTGACCTTCCTTATTGTTTTCAGCTTCCTTTTCCTTTCATCAATGGGGATTTCAATAGGAGGGCACTAAAACCTGCACAACCTCCTTTGGTGGGATGTTATGCTGTGCTGTCATTTTGAGCATGTCTGTTTTGATCAGGAACCTGAGAGCTGGAAGACACTGCTGGAGGAAAAAGCCAAATCCTCTGCTCTCTGCTGCACAGGTATTTGCACAGCTTCAGGCTGGGGTTGTCTTCCCACCCATGTAAATCCTGCAGCAGCTTCCCCTCTGCTCCACTCTCTGTGCTGGGAGAGCTTTTGGTTGTGATCTGGATTCACACTTCACGTGAGCGTGGAGATTAATTAAGTGAGGGATGGATACCCAAGACATTTATAATTAACGCCTTAAGTAAGTCATAAACCAAGACTCCAAAGATGAAAGCTCCCTGCTTGACTGATTTACTGAATCACACATTCCCTCTTGACCACTGTTTGAAGGGTCTGCACAGCCTTTGCCAGCTCCGTGCACGTGCTTGGAGAATTATTCACTTCAGAGCTTCCTGCACTATCAACAGCTCAGTACTTTTTCCAAGGAATGTTAAATCCTTTGAACCTGCATGGCTTCATAAGATCTGATTAAACCTTTTAGACCTGCCAGTGGATATTTTGCATATTGAAGGACTTAATCTCACCCTTAAATATTGCATCCTTAAATCTTCTTCCCCATATGAAAGGTGCTCTTCCTCAGCTTTGCAGATGCTCCTATTTTCATCCTGGAAAACTGGGTTGACTCTAAGGGGAAGTCTAAGAGGGAGCAAGTTACGTTGAACCTTATTTTCTGCTACAGGGTGGGCACAATTTTCAGTTTCACTGAAAAATCACCATAAAATATAAATAATAATTCTGACCTCTTTCAAGGAGTTGCATGCTTTTTCTTTTCAGAGAGAGTGTTTGGAGTCTGGTCCAACACTCCTGAAGTCTAAGAGAACCAGGGACAAGAAGCGAAGCCAGCATGGCTAAAAGCAAACTATGGAGGTTATTAGAAGTATAAAAGACACCCTTCAATAAGTGAAGTCTAAATGGAGATTGCAGAAAAGATAATAAGCCTTCTGGCAAGCTAAATGTGAAGCAATAATAAAGCTGGCCAAAAACGATTTTGAGGAGGAAGGGTTCAAAATTTAACAATAAAACCTTCTTTTTTTTTTTTTTTTTGATACATCAAAAGCAGGAAGTTTGCCAGCAAGTTGATGGGGACAATATATTACTGAAATGTAGAAAGACCATTCTAGAAGGACAAGTCCGTAACAGAAAAGCTGGAAAGTATCACAAGGAGGAATGTTCCTCAAGGAGAGCTTCCCTGTTGGAGCTGATTGCTGGGGACTGTCCTGGGGAACTGCTGATGCTGGGGCAGTTTGATAGTAAAGTGGATTTGAATAAATCAACACAGCAAAAGGGGTAAGGGCCACGTTGTACTGGTGCAATTTGTGCAAAATCTCTAAAGAAACTGAAGGAGCAGTCACCTCTTATGGCTCCTTACCCCTTCAGTCAGCCTTGGTTAAGAGATTTGTAACATTCTGTGTCTGACTCTGCTTTTCCAAAAGACTTCAGGACAACCAGGCAATGACAAATGTCTGTCTGACTCTCATATTTCCAAAATAATCTAATATTCCTTTGTTACAGTCAAAACAGCAACAAAAAAACCCAGCCCAAGCCCATGCTTATTGAGAACAAAACAGCTCAAATTTCCAGCCTCAGTTCTTTTGCATGAATAATTGTTCCAAATCCAGTTGGAAGGTAATATTGGGGTTTTATCTTTGCTTGATTTTGACAGGAGACCACTTTCTGTTCCAGCTTGAAGCCCTACCAGCTCCTTCAGTCTGATTCAGATTCATGCACTGCCCAACTGGAGTGGTGATTCCACCTAAAAATCAAACAGTGTCTGTTTGGTGGTTCATATTTATGGGAGAAAAGCTGGTTCCCACTTCCATGTGTATCAGTGTGGCTGGTTTGAAGGGCTGGCCTCAGCTCTGTTCCCTGTCCCCAGTGCTCAGGGGGAAAATAAGGATTAAGTGATATTTTTGGTTAAGACATACAAGAGCCACCTGGTCCCTGTCTGATCACCAACATAAGTCAGAACAGCCAGTTCATATCCAATTTCCTCTGGTCCCTCTGGAGCTCTGGAAAGCAAGGAAAGAGCCTAGAGCTCTGCACTTCATCTCTTTCCTTCAGCACTCCCATTCCTTGGTACAAAAGCTGCCATCTGCCTGGAAGACTGAAGTACATTTGAGGATAAAAATCCATTTTGCCCATCTTGTACCTGGCTAAGCTTCTGCACAGAAAATTACTTCATCTGGCTTTTTTTTTTTCCTCTATTTTTACAGTCAGTGCCACAAACAGGCTGTACCCAAACATTCCTAGGAGTTGTGAGCAGGTAAGGTCTGTGTGGTAGGGCTGTGCTCAGTAACAACACAAAGCTCCCACTTCTGTGCAGTAAAACTCTTCCTGCCTGTGTGGTACAGGGCTGGGACATTTTGTGTGTGGAGATGAACCCCAAATGCCTGTTGATATAAACCAGCTGGGCTCATTCCATCCCAGTGCTTCTTAAATACAGAGAATGTTGGTGGTGGTTATGTGTGGGCTTGCTACTTTCAGTTTAGGTCAAGGTTTAATTTTACTTTCCGGTTTTGCTTTTAAAAAACAGGGTGGTCGTTCCTAGCTGGAAAACTTTGACCAACTTATCTGAACATAAAGATGAGCTTTACCAAAAATGGGGAACCTAGCTGTACTTAAGAGGATCTTAAACACTGACTTCTGATCCCTGAAGACATCTCACTTGTTTGTTTGTTGTTTTATTTGAGGTTTTGTTTTGGTTTTCCTCTTGCCATGAATGACACATGGAGACAGTAACCGTAAATGAGCATCTCCAGGTGGTTGTTGCATTTGTTATACTCTGAGCTCCTGTTTTAGGTCCTCTTTACTGTCAGACACAAAACTTTTTGTGTGCTGTGGTGCTGGAATTGCCTGAAAACCTTCAGGAATAAGCAGGCCTTTCAGAGACACTTAAACACATAACTGGAAAGGATCACCTGCTTACCTGAGAATGCCCTCAGAGAATATTGCTGATACTTTTTTGGGAGATATTTTGGGTTTGCTAAAAGAGAAAAGTAAGTAGTTACTCTCTAATATACTTCGAATATATGAATTTTTATTTATCATTATCATAGCTGTCTGCACTAATGATTTTTTGTTTTTATCTTTGTTTGCAATTCATAGGGTGGGGTTTTTTTCCAATTTTATGAAACTTGCATAATTACAAATTTTGTAATTTTTCAAACTGAGACAGAACCATCTTAATTCCCTTTAATTCACAGACTGTGGAAGGGAGGATGAATTTACTGAGATTTACTTCAGGTGTCCTACAGTTACTTCATTAAATCTTCACATGCCATTTCAGATGTTCATCTAAACTAAATCTCTACCTTTTACATTGGTGGGGGGAAATCCTCTTTGCCCATCAACTGAAATAAAATAAAAAAGTTATGTCTGTGTTTACAGAACTTCACAGGTCTGCAAATGGCAGCACCTGGTTCATTTGTACCACAGCTATTCCTGAGGAGTACTTTGTGCTCAGTTTCTCCCAGCAGTGTTTCTGCCAAAAAAAAAAAAAAAATCTTAAAAAAAAAGCAGAAATGAGCATTTTTGCACTTGCTTAAAACACCACGGGGCTGTAGCTGCCCTGGGGGCTGCAGGAGAGGAGGATGAGGACTAAGGTGGAGGGGAGGAGGAGGAGGATGAAGATGGGGATGAGGAGGAGAGTGAGGGTAAGGATGAGGATGCAGATGAGGATGAGGTTGAGGGTGGGGAGGAGGAGGAGGAGGATGAGAATGAAGATGAGGATGCAGATGAAGATAAGGATGAGGATCAGGACACAGATGAAGATGAGGATGAGGATGAGGATGAGGATGAGGATGAGGATGAGGATGAGGATGAGGANGATGAGGATGCGGCGCTCTCCCGGTGCCGCAGCGCCACCGCGCGTCCCCTCCGGTCCCCGCACCGCTCGCGCATCCCCGGGCGCATCCCCGGGCGCATCCCAGGGATCTCGGCATTCTCAACCCGCGGGGAGCGGGGACACAAACACCTTAGAACGCCTGAAGAGCCTCGGAGGGCTGTTGGAGCTGGGTTTGACACCAGTTTTGAGCAGGTCTCAGATACAGAAGCTGCGCTCTCTCCCCCGCTGCCCGCCCCGCTGACGGGCTGGTCCCTTCCCTCCTCCAGCTGGAGCTGGCTGGGGATATCCGGGGGAAAAAAAAATGTAAATCATCACTGGAAAACATGAGAAAAGATCACCAAACTCCAAGCTGATGTTACTGGACTGATAATGTTATTAGCAAATATTTTACATAAGGCTGGTTTGTGTGTTTCCAGGTAACTGTGCAGGGTTTAACAGCTCGTGTAAATATAACAGGTCTGGTGCATCACATTCTGTCAAAGCACTGAGTGAGAAACTGGCGANTGCAGATGAGGATGAGGATGAGGTTGAGGGTAGGGAGGAGGAGGAGGAGGTTAATGAACATGGGGATGAGGAGGAGGATGAGAATGAAGATGAGGATGCAGATGAAGATGAGGATGAGGACACAGATGAAGATGAGGATGAGGATGAGGATGAGGATGCGGCGCTCTCCCGGTGCCGCAGCGCCACCGCGCGTCCCCTCCGGTCCCCGCACCGCTCGCGCATCCCCGGGCGCATCCCCGGGCGCATCCCCGGGATCTCGGCATTCTCAACCCGCGGGGAGCGGGGACACAAACACTTTAGAACGCCTGAAGAGCCTCGGAGGGCTGTTGGAGCTGGGTTTGACACCAGTTTTGAGCAGGTCTCAGATACAGAAGCTGCGCTCTCTCCCCCGCTGCCCGCCCCGCTGACGGGCTGGTCCCTTCCCTCCTCCAGCTGGAGCTGGCTGGGGATATCCGGGGGAAAAAAAAATGTAAATCATCACTGGAAAACATGAGAAAAGATCACCAAACTCCAAGCTGATGTTACTGGACTGATAACGTTATTAGCAAATATTTTACATAAGGCTGGTTTGTGTGTTTCCAGGTAACTGTGCAGGGTTTAACAGCTCGTGTAAATATAACAGGTCTGGTGCATCACATTCTGTCAAAGCACTGAGTGAGAAACTGGCGATTGCTCATCCAAAATAATGCAGTTTGACATGAAAGGATTTTTGTCAGCCAAGGTAGAAATTCTCCACTGGGGGGGATACTGTGTTTTGTCCCTAAAATATGGGATTCTCCACAAACACAGGCTCCACTTCAGTAGTCGGCCATGTGAGAAACATCCCTTTCTCGTTGGTTTTGGTGTCTTAATTAAACTCATTTGCCCGAGGAGGAGAGGTAGAGTGTCTGAGTGGTCACCTCACCGTGGCTGATGTCAGCAGACACATGGCACACAGGCCATCCCCTTTTGTCCTGTGAGCCGGAGCTCCCCTGCCCCACAATTCAGAGTGCTTTGTATGGGATTCCTTCTTTGTGCTGTCTCAAACATCGAGTGTTTGTGTTCCTCTTCGGATGTACTTTGGTTCTGACCCTGCTGAGGGTGCATTGCTTGTTTTGGAAACACTTGCAATATCCCTGGACTGTTTGTTTTCCACCCCAATATGCTGCTACATTCCTGCAAGCTTTCTCTGGTTGTAATGCAATGTTTGGCTGGGAAACAGAGAACTCAAATGAAAAACAGTGCCCCAGTCTTAGGGAAATGTAGTGAAACTATGACAGAAAGTGTTTTATTGGAAACAAGACAAAGATTTCCAGAGAATTAATAAACAAGCAGCTGCTCAGCATCTCTGCAAGACCATCAACTCCAGATGTGTATTTCCTGGAAGAATCAGAGTATTTTGTTTAACTCTCTTCCTCTGCCCTCAGCAGGTAGGAGAAACAGAGGTCAGGTCTGGTGCTTATGTTCCGAAGGAGATAATTAGATATTTAATAACTGTAGCAACAATACAATTTGCATGACCAACTAAGCATCTACAGATTTTTTTCCAGTAATAGATCCAAACCACTGAGTTTCTCCAGGTATTTGATGAAGACCAGCACTTAAGAGCACATAAAGAAGAGTCAGGCTCCAGAGGGGCAGCAGCAGGAGAGCACTTCTCCCCTGCAGAGCTGAGCAGGATCTGTCTAATGTCAATGTTGGGTCTCTTTTGCCAGGGCAGTGGAGTTTTGGAAGGGTCAAGACCTGTCTTTTCTGAAACAAGGGCACAACTCCTCCACAAAGAAATAGCAGTTTCAAAAACAGTGGTGGAGAATATGAAAGCAGACCCTGGTCCCCAGGAAGCCACAGCACCATCAACTTCTTGCACTGGGAGAAATGGAAGTTCAGCTCCTGAGGTGAGGCCAGGTGCTGGATTCAACAGCATCAGGCTATGTCACCTCAGAGGGCTAGAGAGGAGTTCTGCTGCCCTGACAGTGCTAAAAATCCAAGTTCTCCATGTTAGCTAACATCTTTCCCTTCAAAACTACATCTCAGGATGTCGTATCCCAGGATACAGCATCTCAGTACAATCCTAGAAGTGGACATTCCCAGTGGAGAGACCACAGCAAGAGACTCTGCTCTCCCAGAAGTACAACTTGAAGAGCCATTGAACCAAAGTATTAAGACCAAAATATTGTTGGGTGTCACCAGATGCTTTGAATCCCAACAACAGAAGCAGAAAAAAAAGTGTGAGGCAAATCAGAGAAGGAGGCTCATCCAGAAGCATGAGGAGCCTTGGAGATCTTGGAGCGGAGAAAAACTGAGTGAAAGAGATGAGACTTTACAAAAGTTGAGAAATAGGTAAAGTCCTAAATGACCAACCCAGTTTCTTTCCTGGTTTTTGAAAGAACAAGGGAATTGATAATGAAATGCCAGTGGTGGGCTCTGCAGTACAGATGTGGCTGAGCCTGGCAGAGCCCAGCATGCCTTTCCCACTGCAAACAAAGCTGTTTTATTTTATTTTAAGCTAAGCAGGTCAGGCACAGACACTCACAGGGATCTCAAAATGCTTCCTTTGCACTCAGGTGAATTTCTGTGTGAGCACTCAGTGAGCTGCAGGACATCCAGGAATCTGCCTTCTCTGGAGTAGATGATGAGTGGGTCACCTCATACATGAAAGGAGGGGACTAACAGAGAGAATTCCCCTCAGGACAGTGTTTGGACAAACCTTTTCTCACAAAGTGAGAGAGTCAGGGGGCAGGATTGGCTTTTGCCCTGTGAGGTAGGGTAACAAAACTGGCATTGCACTCAGTGAAAAAGTGACCCTTGTGGCCAGCAGCACAAATGAGCAGACAAAGCCTTGCAGGCAATGTGAATTTCTGTAAATACGTTTGCAGATGATCATATGAATATTGCAGTGTCTGTGGAGAGGAAGGACAGGGACAGGACAGCCCCAGAGCTACCTGGGCCTTCTCTCCCTGTAACAAAGCAGCACAAATGGGCTGGCAGTGGCAAATAAACCCAGCTGCAGCTTGCAAAAGGCATTGGTGTCATTGCAGCTTCCTTCATCCTCAGGAACTGAAAGTCTGGATAGAAAAGTTCCTAGTGGGAGATTAAACTTGGTATTGCTGCAGAAAGCCAGCATGGCTTATGTTCAACACTTTAAAAGGTTTTATGCTGTGCATTTATATATAGCAAAATGTACAGCAGACATGGGAAGTCATCAGATTTCTGGCTTGTCTGGAAAGTTGCTTTCTCACTCTCTGTATACACCACGCAGCAGGGACAGCTTAAAGCTGGTGTCCCCATTTAGGACTGCCACAAATACATTTTATTTTTGTTTGAAGTCAGTGATCTTTGGACTTACTGCCTTTCTCCTCTGACTGCAAACATAAACCTCTGCAATTGCATCCAGGCAGATCTTTGTTCTGGTGAAGAACAGCACATAACCTAAATTTTGGCTTTGAGATCCTCAGTGTAATAAGACAGAATTCCAGAGGCATGAAGGGTGAGCAGGTGGTTGACTTTCAACAGCGAGGGGATGCCTAAATTCCTTCTGTGTCCTTGGAGATCATTCCTTTGTGTATTGTTCTGCCACTTGCCTAGAAAAACAGTTTCTGCAATTTAGGGGTTAAACCCAGCATTAGCAGCAGAAAAATCAGTGCACATAAAGAAGAAAACCCATTTGGTTCTGGGCAGAGGCACAAAGAGCTTTGGGGCTCTGTTTAATATTCACTGTGCAAATTCTGATAAATTAATGTCCACTTTTTAATTTTCACTGGTTGCTTTTTGTTTGTTTGTTTGTTTGTTTTTTGGGTGGGGTGGAGGGATGGAGTATTCTTTTTATATCAAGACCTGCAACAGGGTGTAGAGTAAAACCGATTAAATCCATTTCATCCTTCATTAGCAATGATCTCTCCAGGCTTCTGGTAGTAACTTGACATTTCAAATATTGGCAAAGTTTGTTCTTACTTTCTTGTAGATGAGCTAAACTACATTTTCACCCCTTGAGATCACAGATCACAGCTCTGCTTCACCAGCTTCAGCTAAGGATATCACTGACACCCAAAACAGAGCAAGGAACAGCTAAATGCATCCACTGCTAACACTGTTAGTGGTGAGGAACCTGGGACTCCTGGACCTCCACCTTTTGATGTAAGTCCAAAGCCAATTGAGAAGAAAGGTTGCTACAGAGTGCAAAAAGGTGAGAGAGTAACCTTTGAAGTTACCTGCTTTACAGTAGCTCTAAAAACTGTTTTATTTTCCATGGGAACAAAATATGGAAAGGTGACTCACATTATTCACATCAGTGGTTGGGCTTTTCAGTGACATGTAAAGAGATACCAATCCCTCCTACCCCAAATTATTGTGATTAGATTCTGTTCACTTGTCTGAAAAAAAAAATCAGCCTGTTTTTCAAATTCTTGTCAGGCTCTTTGGTGAAAGTCTTCTGTGTGTAAATAACATGCAGGAAATAATAGTGCACAGCTTAAAAGAGACTGGCAGTGTGCTCACCTTCTGTGAAGTGTTTGTTTTTACAGGTTGTGTTTTTAAAGAGGAAGACTTTTTTAAAAACAGAGCATGCTTGGAAATGCTGCTCATTTATCTTTGTCTAGAATGCTGAGTGGCTGCAAGAGCAGCCTTCTCCTGTGGGGACAGGACACCAGTCCCTCTCTGGACTGTTTGACCCAGTCTGATTTCATTTCCCCTGCAGGGAGGGACACCCCAAGCCCTGGGTTTGAACCCACCCCAGCAGATGCAAGGGCAGTTTGGGGCAGACCCTGATGTCAGCTTGGTTCCCATCTGTGGGAAACAGAAAATGCAGCAAAATTACTTCACTGGAAATGTTTTGAAGCTGCCAATGAACTACTTAGGAAATTTTGGAAGACTGTGAGAGTTTAAACCTCCAGCAAGACACAAACTCCAGCTCATCTGTGCAGCCTGGGTAATGCCTCTATTGCCCGTGGTGCTTGTATAAAGTCAAAAATTACAAGGTGATGGGGTTTGCCTGCTCCAGGCAAATGGGTTTGTTAAATCCACATGACCTCCTGTCCCAGAAAAAACCCTTTAAGCAAAAGTCTGGATTTTACCCAGGTTTAGAAGAGCAGATTGCTTTTCCATGGGCTGAGTTAGCAGGAGTCTGTCACCAGCTGGTGGCAATGATCAGGCATTCTGTGATAGGCTAGGAAAGAGTAAGCCTTGCTTTAATGACAGCTGTGGTTTGGTGAGGTGTTTTGTGAGCTGAGTTCTGGTTGATGGAAATCAAGAAGGGAAAAAAATAAACCATTGCTGGAAAGGTAAGATATTGCTGAGTGGTAGGCAGAAATATTGTTTTATAAACTGCTCTTTCTTGGGGCATGTTTTAAGCAAAGCTATTTTTATTTGGTATTGTAAGTTACCCAAAACTTAAAACAATTTGCATGTAGCTTAGCACGTGTCTTATGTCCTGCTAATGAAGATTTTAAATTTTCAAATATGATGAAGTCTAGAAATATTCCTCTCCAGTTCTGTAGCCCTCACACCTGCTCTGTTTCCTCATGCAGGGTGGTAGTGTTGCTGGTGCTTTTATTGTGTGTGTATTTTGGTTTGGGGGGAGGTTGTTTCAAGTTTAGTGTTATTTTTGAAGGTCATTTTGGTTCCCTGTGTGTGTCCCTCCCCCCAGTGCTCAGCTAGAGTGGACAGAAACCAGTGCACTGAGGTGGACTGAGTTTCTGACTTTTTTCTTTATTTGCTGAGATACTAGAAATTCCTGAAAAAAACCCCACAAAAACGCAAAACTTCTTTTAAAAGCCATGTAATTTAGTGCTGAGTTGCATCAATTTGCACCCACTCAGTTCATCCAAGTGCCTGTAAGCAACACACCAGCTCCCTTACAGTTTAGCTGCTTATTCACATATTCCTACTGAAATTTAGCTGCCCCTTGAGCAGGAGGATGTGCCCAGTGTAACAAGGAGGTTACAGCTATTTTGTGGACTGGAAGCATTTTTCAGAAGCATGAATATCTCAGTACCTTGGTTCTTACCCAGAAAGTGGTGCCTTACTTATCCTTGGTGTATTAGCTGTTATGGTTATCCTTGGTGGTTTGTTTTTTTTTTTTGGGGGGTACATAACTTCTATTTCTGGCAGATGAAATGCAAAATTGTGCCCAAATCAGGGTGGTAATTTTGATATAAAAATGTTTCTGAGGCAATAAAATACTAAGTGTGTCCATATGATGAATGACATTAAAGGACCAATATCACCAGTGAGTGACAGACAGGACTAAAATGACAACAATGAGCGTGGCCTCTCTTTCTTTGAAGATGATCTAGAGCCAGTCTTGAGTATCAAGAGCCCTCAATCCACCAGAACACATGCAGGCATTAAAGCATGTAAACTAAACTGCTGTAGTATAATTGAGAACCAATTTCAGGACTGGGTTTCACTTTCAGGGAAATTGGGACATGTGGAGTTGTAGCACAAGTGCACGGGAGCTGAAAATTCATAGCAGCTCCAGCTGTTCTGAATAAATCCTGAATGGCCCTTGCTGAAATGATTATGCCTCAAAATGCAATGAAATACATCTATTGAAGGAGAAAACACAGGAATTGGTTACTTGCCCTGATCTTCTTTGTTTCCACATGTAGTTTTAAGCAAAGTCTAATTTCCTCAGGTACTATTAAACAATTAATTAATTTAATTATCTAGAGAGTATGGATGCCTATTTGGATAGCATATTAATTGGAGCCAGTTCTTTTCTTTGATGCTGAAGATGATCAGAATCTCCTGAGTAAAGCATTAGACCAGCAGAACAAGCCTTGCACAGCAGAAATGAACAAAAATAGGCAGATACAACTTAAAATGAAAAGAAACTTGCAAATGCTGCTTTATTTAATTCTTACAATAGGGAGGCACTTTTACATTAAAAAAGAAGTGCAGAGGTTTCATTATGAACGACAAAATCCTAAAATATTATTCCATGAAAACAAAGAGAAATAGTGTCTGTGTGACAAAGTGATTGGTTTTTCCTTTCATTTAATTTCTATACAATTTATTACATTTAAACAAACCCTAAAAAAAATCCCTAGAAAACAACAGCAAAAAACCATTTTATTCTGTTCCTGGAGGCTAGAAGCACTTAGAACATTGATGACACTTTGCTTTGTGTTCCTCATCTCTTGCTTTCTGTGCTTGTTGTATGAGGCAGAGTCTGACCCAGAGGCTTTCCAAGATTAATGGGTGCCATAGAGATATCATAAATAAAGTGACCATGTGTTTATTTGATGTCAAAAGTCTCAATTCAGCTCTGCCTTGCATGCAAAACATGCTTGTTTCAGTCAAGTTATTCTCCAACTAAGACCTGCAGGCAGAGTGTGTGTGCTGGTATGGTGGAAGAGCAGGGAAGGGTGACTGCAGGAAAGGATTTCCCCTCCATGGAGTCAGAATTCCAAGCTTGTTTTCCATGCCATCCTAGAAAAGTGTATTAATGGCAATGAGCCCCTGGTTGTCAGCTTCTTGCTGGGCTGTACTGGGTGAAAGCTGGGAGCAAATCCTGCATTGCACTACCCAAGTAGGAAGTGAAGTTACCAATAAGTTCAGCCAAAGCAATAACAACACTGAGAGATGGGCTCAGATTCTGCACTAACCCTTGCATTTAACACTGGAAGAAACCTCCCTGATGTCTCTCAGAATATCCCTGGAGAAAGGCAGTCCTCCAAATGAATATTGTCACAATCCATCCTTCTGGACATCCACTTCCACTTCAGTGTCCCAAGTGAAGACAGCAGAGCTGGGGTCAGGAATGCTGGCAGATAAATGTCTCTGTGCTTGATGGATGAGTGGATATATTTATACCTCACAGCAATTCTCTTGCTATTTATTTGGTTTGGGGTTAACAAAACCACCAGGTGAGCTGCACAGGGAGGCTTCTGGTGGTGCGAAAATGAGCTTGGAAGTGGAAAGAACACTCAAAGGATGTTAAAGAAATATTGGAAATGCTCAAAATCAGCACACCTGAGGAAAGCAATACTTTTCTAATTACCTGTTGGTTTATTAAAGTTGGCTGAGCAGAATATGGCTTTACATTCTGAGGTTACTGGCAAAATTCAAGCTTTCAATGGCAGCAGGGCTCACCAATAAATCTGTTCTGGAGCTCTCTGAAGGCAAGGTTACCCTAAATAAAGGGAATATGATGGATCATCACACTGTGCTTATGTTGAGCAGTGCTAGATTTGATGGAAGAAGTATTTGCTGCAATTCCTTGGTTTTACTCAGCAAATTCCAGTTTGATGTCCTGTGATGCAGAGCTCCTTCCTTCAGGCCATTTCCTCTGTTTTTCAAAATTGCCTGGGGTGTATTTTAGCCCACTTTGAAAGTAAATGACCCGACCTGATCCAGAAATCTTTTCAAACTCTAAAGCTGGGTTCTAAAGACAGACAAATTAAAGCTGGTCCAGTACAACCAAAACTGTTTTCAAAAACTGAGTTACTTAAAGTAACACTTCCATTTTGAAGTTGCTTTACCACCATAGATACAACCTGTAAACATATTCATAGAGGGTTTGGACTATAGAGTCCAAGGTGTTTTTTCCTTTACCAAAAGCACATATTACAAAATCTGTAGAGATTTTTCTTTGCATGTTATGCTTGAAAAAGTTTACTAAGTCTGGTTTCATTTAGATTCTAATACATTAAAATTATTTGCAACTTGTAACTTTGTGCTGATATATGGAATAGAAGACGTAAAATTCTTTTTAAACAGAAATTCCTAAACTTTCTCTCCAAGCTAAATATGTCAAATGACATAGTATGAACATGAAAGATAAATCTAGCTTTAAGATTTCCCACTGATCTATAAAAGAATGTTTTACAAAATTTTGATCTTGATTGTCTCTTTCCAGCTGAACAGAGAGGGTTTTTTCCCTCCGTTCTATCTTAAAAGAGAGAAAACCATGCTGCTGCTTATTTCCCTGGCACATCTTGCATGAAATAATGCAGGCTCCATTATGGCATGAGACTAATTACACAAATTACATCTGAAAGAAGAAAAGTTAAATTAAGATCTGAACGGTTACTGCATGATCTTTGGGCACGAGTGAGATCTGATGTCGTTGTGTTTGGAAATGGCTTCATCCAGATCCAGCTGTCTGCTATTGACCTCCACCTCCATGCAGCCATTATAAAAAGCAGTCACTGGTGTAGCACCCAGAGGAACATCTGCACAGAAACACATTCAGTTCATTAGGCCAAGGCATGCAAATTCCTATGGATTTTTCAGATCAGTCAAAACATGGGGAATACTCCACTCCCCATCCGTTATTCAGTCATGGGAGAAAAGGAGCAATTTGGCAGGAAACACTTGAGTTCTTCTCCCTTTTCTTTAAGATCAAGATCAAGTCAGCAAAGCTGAGAAAGGCCAGTAAAATGTTAAATATGCATTAGAATGCTCTTCCCATCCAGAAACTGAACTCCAGGAATGTTTTCCATAGTAGCTTTTCCTGTATTAACAACAAGAGTTTGTTTCCTGGAGCTCGCTGTTCTTGTCCTGAGCTACAAACAGCTGTTTCTGGGCTTAGAGGTCACACAAAGAACTGTCTTGCTTTTGCCAGGAAGCTACTCTAGATTCAGATCTGCAGCTTCTCACTTGGGGCACCCCTGGGAACTTCATACATTTTCCTCCTTCCTTACTGCTGCTTCCAAGTGAATTCTTTGTGAAAGACTCACTTTATCTGCTGCTCCTTTAGGTATTGTTTGGCTTAGGGCAGCACCAGATCATGGCTATGCTCCCAGGAAACAATATGTGAAGCATAAAATCAAGCAGGCATTGCTCTCAAGTCTTAGGGTACAACTGGCTTCTTACAAGGTAGACTAAGGTATGCAAGCACCTTCAGAAATTAGAATGAGGCTGATTAGGAGCTGATCTCAAAAGCACCCACTCTTTTTTCAGGTGTTAATCACCCTATCCCTCCTTAGGAGATAGATTTGGTTATCTTAGGAATCAGAAATGATGTTTTCTCATGATTTTATTTTGCTGTAAGCTGAGGTATTGCACAGAGTCCTGTATAATTGTTCCCTTCTGCTTTTTTCTCCCAGTGAGGAAAACACTGCTGTCACAGAACCATGGAAGTTTCATTTAACCTTCACTGGTTGTGCTGAAATAACAGGGGAATACTCCCACCACTGTTACCAGTTTGTAGAAAGGGGTATCAAAAATGGGGACTTATGGTCTTCATGAAATGCATGGAGTTTTTGAGTACAGAGGTTTGTTTTTTCGAGGGTTTTGTTTGTTTTATTGTGTTAATTTGCATGTTTAAGATAGCTTTTAAAACTTAAAAACAGAGATGACAGAAAACTGAGATTAAGGAGGAGCAGCAAGTAACTAATACCTGCTTCTTATCTCTTTGGGATGCCTGAATAATGCAAAGCTCTTTATTCTCAAGATGTTGATTTCTCTGTGGCTGGCAGTGTACTAAAAAAGAATCAGTGAAGCATCACAAAGATGAAGAGGACCAAGAAATTACTGGAATCTTAGTTACTGTGGCTCTGTTAAACTGCTGACTCACCTCTACTAAGTAAATACTGACTCATTCCTTGTCAGTTCAAGACATGTCAGTCAAAGTTGTAGAATTTTCTTAGGAATTGTGATTCATTCTCCATAAAATAATAGAGGACACAGAAAAGCTCTACCAGTAACAACATAGTAACCATGGCACCTTTCCTCTAGCAATTTTCAAGTTTTAATTCAGGTTTTGACTATTTCTCACCTGGGGCAACGCTACTTTTACTCTTGATTCAGCCTGAAGTCAAACTATTTATACAGAAGTATGTGCACACTTCCTGGACAAAATAATCCTTATAATAAGTATAACGTTGACATTATGTCTCAATAATGTTAACTTGAAGCTCGCCTTGAGCAAAATATTTGCTGTTTCAACACATACTCTGTCTCATAAAGATTGCCAGTCATCTCTTGCTCAGAGTTTAATTGTTGAAACCATATTCCTGACTTCCCCTTCTGCACTTCTGACACTTGGATTATTTACAAATGCCTGCTTTTCTTACATTTTTGCTGCAGTTCCTCAATTGTGCCAGGTGGTGGCATTTCAGAAACGTGCAATGCTCCCCAACTCAAAAATCCATACATTTTCCAAATTCAAACCTCTAGAGAGCCATGTCTTAATGTCCAAATAATGCTACTGTTAAAAAGCTTGCTGCCTTCAAAGCTGAAATGACTGGAGGAAACAAGAGGCACTTGAGGGAAAAAAAAACTTTTTTTTTTTTTTAATAATGGTAGGCTTTTCCTAGCATGGGTAAGGCTGAATACAGTCAGGCTTGTAGAAATAATCCAATTAATGAAAAGGAACAGGCCTCACCTGGCAGGCCACCCAGGTAGGTGACAACATTTGCCATCATTGCTTGATGCAGAGTTGAGAGTTGCTCAGAGTTGCTCCTGTCTGTGTGTGAATCAACAGCCAGTTCAAGCTCCTGTTTGGTCACTAGAAGTCCAACCTGCACTTTTCTGGGGGTGCATAACTTCTTTGATTCCAGCTGTGCAACAGTGATGTTCCCAATGGTCACAGTGATTTTCTAGATGGAAGAACGGTAGATCACCAAAGATGCCACACGCGACTTTAGTAAGTCATTATACTTGGGTCTAGTGCACTTTGTATTCGCAAGTAGAAGAAAATATTAAATACTGGTACCTTCAGCTGGAAAAGCTGATGTGTAACCATCACTTCTGATGATGAATGCCATTCTTAAATTTGTAAGTGAGAATGTCTTACAGGGAACAACTTTGGCTCCAGTTCTGAGGTGAAATCCTGTTTCACCTACAGTTTTAAAGGTACCCAAGTGTTCACCACAGGTTCTTATTTTGGGAAAAAGCCTGGAGTAGCCATGGTGTATAATTATGCTCTAGCTTGGGATGGCTGATGTAGAGGGATGTAAATGGAAACTTAAGGACAACACAATCAGTTTATAATTTGGAACTAACATGATGCCCTTAGTGTATACTCTGCTGTCATAGTTCCCTTTCTGCTCTGTGCATTGGGAGGGAAAGGTTAAAGAAAACATGATGGAATGGATCTGAGCTCAGACTACACAATGTAATCTCCCTGGCATGACTGATTAGTGCTTAGTCACTGCTGCAGCAATCATTAATAGACAGATATTTTCTGCACATTATTATCTGATCTACGTTTCAAAATATTGAGGCTACCAGCTCCACTGCAAGTGTGTCAGTAACTTTTTTTTAGTTTGATTTTTCACCTGGCAGCTGCTAGGAGAATTGTAAGATCACCTGTGAGTCAGAGGAGTTAGAGTCCACTATGGACAATGCAAGAGGCACTGTTTCATTAGAAACCAAGGCAAACATAACGCCAGTGTCTGTGGATGGGCGAATAGCCAGAGTCACATTTATTAGCCAATCTTCAGCATTGTCAAGATTATCTGTTTTAAAGAGAATAACTGAAATTAGTAAATGCACCTGCTGATGAAAAATTAATATGGGGTTAAAAATTAGTATTTAAATCTCTTTCCTACTGTGGAAAAATTAGTGCTAATTTTTGAACTTATAGAAAGAACTATAATTCTAAAGAAACCCAAGCAAATAAAACAAAACAAACAAAAAAACCAAACCAAAACAAAAACCACCCCAAAAAACCCCAAAAACCAAAAAAAACCCCAAAAACCCAACTAACTTTTAATCCTGGATCTTCAATAGAGGCCAACCTTTGCAAATAAACTTCTAAATGTAAAACACTCCAGAAATTGAACAGATGACGCTACTGTGATCAGAATCCTCATTCAAGCAGATTCCTAACAGAAGTTAAGGGAATCACTGGTGGATGCAGAAGTGCATAGCTTAGTTTGCGTGCCTTTTTTTATTTTCTTTCTTTTAAAATTTCATCAATTCCATCACCAGTCCAACAAAAAACACAGGGATAGAAAAATACTTACTATAGTTTATCTGGAATGCTGCCATTCCAGTGCCAGGGTAGAAGGATCCTTTCTCCACTGCTACTAAACAGTGTTTGCTTTGTTTTTCTTGAATAACTTCATTTACTCCTGAATGTCCCTGGTTCATCAAGTTCCAGGCCCGGATACAACCATCCAGACGAGGGTTAATCTACAGCACAATGACAGCATTGGGCGTTTGAATCCAAAGTTGGTTTAAAAATGTTAATAATGAGGCATTATTTTCCATATCAGCTTATTTCTATGTAGTCAGTATCAGTAACCAATGCTATAGGTTACAGAGTGATGCTGGGAGAAAACCAAGTGGAAGGCATTTGGTACCTCAGCCTTCAAAAGGTATTTCTGGTTTAACATTTCCCACTTTGCTGCCAGGGATCTGGACAACAAGAGATTGCTTCCATTTTTAAAGCTTGTGTTGTGACCTAGACAAAAGGACAGCAGATTTTCTGTAGCTGAAAGAAAATGACCACTAGCAATGCTCCTTGTTCAAAGTTTTATCTTTATACCAAAGTAAAAGGAAATTTCTGGAATTGTTTTCTATTGGATAAAGGGACATTATTGCATTGTTCCATGATTTTTTCTCTGCTTTGCTTTTAAGCAAAATTGATTTTTTAAATTTATTTTTTAACAACAAAATCTAAACTCTGTTGAGATTGCCATGAAGGCTCCTGGAATGCAAAGAAGACAGTTGCAACAACTTGAACTGTAACCATTCTCGAGGCTGGGAGGCTGAAAGAATCAGGGCCTTGTCCAGCCTGGGCTGTTGTAAAACCTTGTAAAAATGAAAGCTCACTGTGTTGCCTGCACAGCCAATACTGCACTTATTTAGAGCTTAGCAAAAGCCAGGACCAGGACATGAATCACCCTGAAATGCACTCTCAGCAGCAGCAGTGGTCTTGATTTAGGGAATCTTAAAAGCCATATTAGGAAACAGGCTACAGAATCCTCAAAGATTAGACCAGAAGTGCTGTGTTTTTACAAGTGAAGCCTTACTGAAGGCAGACTGAAAAGCTTCACACATGTTTATTTTCAAAACAGTGGTTTAATAACCACATTTTCATTTTCTAAATGGTTTCTGTGCCAGGCTCGCTTCTTCTGTGACTCCCAGGAATACAAAACTGAACAGAGCATGATCAATCAATATTAGTCTTATTATTATTTAATTACCTGTTTAACAAGAGCACCGCCCACTCTGCGAGGTAATCCTGCAATGTGCACCTTGGTTTCCAAGAAACCCTGGGACTGTTTAAACAGAGTTCCTGGGCTGTTAATACTCATCACAGCCTCTTTAGCTATTTTTACACTGATGCTGTGCTCTAATTCTTCAACTGATACCTGGAATAAAATGCAAATAATTACATATACACACATACAAAAGTGTAGAATATATTAAATACTAATTACATAAGCCCTATGAAACATGACTAATGTTTCTTTAAGTATCTATCTTGTAAAAGAGTTTTAGTGCAGTCACTACTTAAATTGTATTTAAACTTGATGCAGGACAGCTGCCCATATCTAGGGACAGTCACAGGAGGGTAACAAAAAAAATCCAAATGACATTAAAAATTTTATGTGCTCTATAGATTGTGTAAGTGAGAAAGGCTTTTCATGTCAGATATGAAGGCTTGAAAATCAAGAAGAATTTTTGGTCTAGCAGATGTAAAACTTGCTCTAAACACAAAGTATCCAATAACTGTGCACTTGACCATGCAATCACAGTTTTGAATATCCTGCCACTTTCCTTTTCATGTTTAAAATTAATAATTGCTGTGTTGATAGCTAGAGGTAGTTATCTTTTCCTTGATTGTTAAAAGGTAGCAGAATTTCCTGATGCAAGGCATTCCTGTGCATTTCTTGGCTGGTTTTTAAATCTGCGGTTTGAGTGCATCATTTTAAGCCTTTTAGTAGTTTAGTTTAGCTCAGTTTCTCCTGACTTATTTATCAGCTTCTTCCCACAGTGAGTAAAAGGAAGGGAATGGGACAAGAATATCCAACTTACTATGTGCCACAGTCCATCATTAATGGCCTTGCCTCCACTGGTGACTTTTGTTCCAAACTCATTCTTGAATTGAATCTCAATCTTTCCATCCCTGAGAGCAAGCAAGATCCATGCTGAGTTGTCCAGGGATTCTGCATACAGGATCACTCCTTCTGCGTCGTATGTCCGGAAATCAAACTCTGCTGTAAATCTGAGTTGTGAAGAAGGAATGTTAATAAGAAGACAGGAAAGGTGGAATACTGTACAGCCTAGGATAACTCATTAGCAGGGTCAGAGAAAGGCTCATAGATAATAACTTTTGGTGTCTCTGTATCTGAGCAGTTGTGATTTTTTTGCACAGTTAGTCAAAAGCAGAATGGAACATAAGCCTTGTTCACTCAAATCCAGTGGGAAGTTTTCAGGTTAACACCCTGACCTGGGATTTGAAAGAACCTTGGTGCAGTTCCCAAATTCACTCTGAGCTCTATTTGTAAAGGATATCCCAGTCCCCTGAGTAAGAAGAGAGATGTAATATTCCTATTGCATTTTGTAGGAATGCAATGCAGACAAAATAGAAGATCTATGATGTGCTTCAGTACAGCTGGGTTGCCATACGTTGTCCTGAAAGAATTACAACCTAGAAATTCCCTCTGCCTTTTGTATGCCATTCTCTCATTTGAGGATTTGTTGGCTGGATCTAGGTTGAGTGTGTGTATGTAGCAAAATTAGGATTTACTGTTCAGTAGAGGAGAGTAGAAGTAGAGTAAAAAAAGAGTCTTTGGGACTAGACAAAACAGAGTAAGGTTGAAAGGAGAAAGCAAAGCATTTGGAAGCTGGGGTTTGCCAGGGCAGCTGTAACTCAGAAGTGGGTTGCTGTCCCTCGCAGTGCTGCTCTGTGTCCCCTAGATGGGGCTGTCCCTCGCCAGACGCACCCAAAACCGCTCTGTATTTACACCAGGCTTCAAACATTTATCATCTCTGAAAGCTCTTCCAGGACAGCATTAGTGCCCGGTCAACTTGGAACAGCGGCAGAGGGCAGAGTTCTCAGTATTTATGTCCATCCGTACGGTTCTGAGGCTCTGGGGATCACCAGCTCCACAGCTACTGCTGCTGTTACCTTCCAGTTGTTTGGTCACTAAGTCAGTGATGCAGTCAAGTGCTGCAATTTCAGCTGCTGCAGCAAAGAGGTCCAAGAGCAATAAAGGGGTCAGTGCCACGGGCAATCACTCTGACAGCTGTAAAGAAAATCATCCAGCTGGTGCCCTAGACAAGGTACTGTGCTCTGTGGGTGTCCTTGGGACACTTTGTGTGTGAAAGGAAATGCAGGGAGGGGCACGGGGGCAATGGCCTGATTTTGTTGCTCAGCAGGGTGGGCAGAGCATGTCCCAGCTTCTACCCAGAGCAAGGCTGGAGCAGCAACAACATACAAACTAAAGCCATTCCCATGTATAACTGGAAGCTAGATTGTAACCATTTTAATATAATTTCTGAATTTTATGTTGATAATTCTAAATTCCTGTTTATTCATTCGTTCATCATGTAAAGGTATCTTATCCAAGGAGGAGATGGTGATCTAATTTAGGCATGCAATGCATTCTTCCTAAACCCTCAGAAAATTAAGGGAAACAAATGTCTGTCATTCCAATGCATACTTTGATCAATAGCAAATGCTTACCTTGTGACATTTGGCAGTTTGAACTTTAAGTAAAGAACAGGAATTCCTATAAATTGCTCTGCCAGGTAAAGCAGTTGATAATTCTTTTCAAGATTCAGTGGGATACACTCAGTAACAGACTGAAAATGGTAGAGAAAAAAAGCTGTTAATGCATTGTGATAGCTTATGAAGCAACTCCTGCTGTTGCCTGCTAGCCTTTTTTATTTTTAAAGTAATGGCTTACCTCTAGGTTTTTCTGGTTTTTTTAAACTTGAATACCTATGTATAAATGAAATGGTGTGGTTTTGCTTCTGCTTGAAACATCCCTTATTTAAACTGCTGGAGGATAATCCAGACTGACACATAGTTCTGGTGGATTGAAACTAATATTTAAATATTTAGTTTTTGAATTAAGAATTCCAGTCTTCTATCAGGCACTTTTCTTTCACCAGGGACATATGACACCCACCTTCTAGGGAACTACCAAGCTCCATTATTGAACTTCTGCAGAATCTAAACCTGCTCAGGTGTTGGAAGGGAAGGGACCAGAGCTGTACCTTGGGAAGACTGTGTTAAAGAGAAATTAAAGAATCACAGTGCTTATGGACAAGTAGAAGCCTCAAAGCTTCTTAGATCAAATTTGAATCCCTCAAAACATTCTGTGACTGTCTTCTACTCTGACTTTGCTATTCCTGATGCAGCAGTTCCATTAAATGTACAGGTGCTCTCCTTGAATTTTATGGCTACTTCATTTTATGGCTGCTGGTGTCACTAGTCTTTAGATTGAATATATTTTCAGCTGACTGAACTTTTTTCCCCAATTAAAAGGCATGCAACTAACTTCCAGATAGAGAATTAATTGCTGTTGAACAACAGTACTGAAAATAAGAGCATCTTCCAGCCTCATTACATCTCACCATTTCAAGGATGAGCAAAATGAAATAGAATGACTGCCAAGTGCTGTTCATTAAATTTCAGAAAGTACAAACAAGACCTAAAATACAGATCCTGGAACTTGTGTCAGATCTTGCTCCTGCAGTTTAAGCCAAAATTTGTTATACTCTGTTAGAAGTGTTTTATTGTTGTTAGAAGTGTTTCATTGTTGGCAGTTATCTGAGCTCACTTCACATGACATCTCAGACTGCCTGAACTTTTCAAAGTATACAGAGAACCACTTACAAAAAAATCCTTGGACTTCAATCCTTGCATCCCAGTTCTCTGGAGTTTCAAACTTTCTGCTCCTAAGAAGTGTAAATTTTCAAACTGATCAAGAGCAGCCCATTTTGGCTGCAAGATGTTCTCCAACTGGCAAGTATTACTGAGTGCTTTTCCTTAAGCTATGGCAGATGAGAACTGTGGAAAACAATCCAGGGTTTTTTTTTTCAATCCAAACAGAGTAATTCTGAAACAGTAAGCGAAAACTTTTGCACAGCCTAAGGAAAACTTGGGAACATATGGACAAAAGGAACATTCTGTCTCTGAGTGGGCTGAACAGGAATTATTTGTTTGATAGGAGAAAGCTGAGGCTTATTTTGGAAGCAGCAGGGAATAAAGATGCCTGGCTAAAGCAAGCTGCTTTTGACAGGACTCCTGTAAATGAGCATGCATGAACTGAATGGCATCCAAATCCCAGCTGCTTTGTGAGCCAAACCATAGATCAGAATCCCCAGCATTTTCTCAGGAATTTTTAATCAGTTCTCAAATAGCTTCCTATTTTCCTTAATCTAAGCTATCCTCTCATCAAGAAATACCAAACTTTGTGATTTTCCACACGGAATTTTACATAGCACACTTTTACCTCACAATTCTTCATGTCCTTAGAGAGCTTGAACCCTTTCTTGCCATCACAATAGCAGCTGTAACTTCCTGGTGAGTTCACACAGAGTTGAGCACAAATATTTTCAGCACATTCATCAATATCTAGGGGAAATTAAAGCAGACAGATTTTTTTTTTTTCACGGCACAGACTAAAAACTAACACAAATTAATGGAATAACAGATAAGAGAGGTTCTCTGGAATAACATGAATCCAAAAGGTGATTTAGTAATCTGATAGAGGCCTGGAGTGCAGAGCTGGAGACGATTTAGTCTGATTTCTGAGGCACAAGGTGGCTGAATAGTGAGAGACCTCATAAATTGCTACCACAGATGGCACAAATCCCATTCTGGGTCAGATCTCTTCCTTTCCTTGTAAGACACGATAAGAGCTCATATTATTAAATGTATATAGGGCAAATATGTGACGAAAGAATGTGCTTTATTAATATAAACCCCAAATAATCTCAGGGCAAAATACCTTTTAAAATAACATACAATAATCTCATAATGCCTAAGGTTCAGACAGCATCTACTTGTGGAGAAGAATAGTCTGATTTGAGCTGTGATTGAAGCTAAATCAATAAAAGAATTTCATTTTTTATTTAGTAGGTGGTGTAAAATAAGTAATTTAGAAATGAAAGGCTGTTTAAATGGCCAATGTAAATTTTACATTTCTAATATAGAAACAAAATCTCTTCTTGACAAGAGACTCCAATGAGGGTGATTTGAGCTTCAGATTAAAGCAACTGCAACATTTATTCTGAAAAAATAGCCCTTCTAGTGGGAAGAAAAAATTTGGTACCAATGCATGTATTTCAGTCTGGGGGTTTTTAGGACTAAAATACTTCTTTTTTTTTTTTTTTTTGGTCTTGCTTGGAGGAATAGAGGTAAGGAAAAAGATAACAAACCCTGTTCTGTTCTTCAGTCTAATAGTTTCTGTCATCATAGAGATAGCGGTTCATAAATGTGTGTAAATTCAATTTTCCTAATAAGCATAATTGAGTTTAGCCACCTACAAGCACTATGACAATGAAAAGCTCATGTCATTTAGTATTTCTGTAAGGCTACATTCCTGTCAGGCTGCTCAATCCTGTCCTTAGACACGATTTGGTGACTCATTTAATGTGGTTACAACAAGGTCTAAAAGCTTAGCACCATAATCCTCCTGCTAGGGAGGTAAGACTTTCCCCGTTGGAACGTCATCATCTTGTAACCTCCTAAATCCATATCCCAGTAGAAACACAGCACTTACATGGGTTGCATCAAATTGAATTTATCTGAAGGAAGCTCTAAGAGGAGTAAAAATTAATTACTGTGAAGTTTTTCTCACTTTGGTGCATGCAGGAATAGAAAATTGTCAGTAGTGTTTTAATCCCACAGTAACTGGACAAAGAGCTGACACCTGGATATGTAAACACTGCCACTGTGCAGAGCTTTGTCACAGGAGACCTGCAGGAAAAGCCATGGAGCAAAAGATTCATGGCCACCAGGAAGCTGCTTTTGTGTCCTTTTGAGCAGTAATACAAGGCAGCTTTTAAAACAAAAAACAGTCACTGATAGATTTTCCTTAAACCGACAGTGTAGAAGATTCCTCTTCATTGTAGAACTCTAAGAGCTTTCATATCTGTTTACAACTGAAGTTTAATTTCTGACATGCAGTAAACAGAAACTTTAACAAGCACAGAGAAATAGAACATATTCTAAGACAAATATGCAAACATTCTCAACACTGGATAAGTTATGATCTTTATATGAGTGGCTTCTTGCTACTTCACTGCTAGCTATCAATACTTTTCAACTTTGCTATAATTGTTACAGAACTTTGGAAATTTTTAGTTCCAGACTGTCATTTCAGGAAAGATTCTTTTGGAGCGGCTCCTTTTCTTCACAGTTCTTTCTCTGGATATTTAGGAATAGTTTTATTTGACATTTGAGGTCTTTATAAAAAAACATTTTAAAAAATCTTTATAGAGAACTGCCATGCTGACATGTAATACAGCCTGACAACAATTAATTTAATAAAGAATATGAAGATTCAGAAATGCACCAGTAGATGAGGAGCTGAATTTGGTATAGCAGTGGATTAAAAAAAGAAAAGGCGGGGGGGAAGATGAAAGATATGAAAAAGGGGGAGCTAGGGACAAAGACCTACCTTCACAGTTCTTGGAAGTTGAATTATATGTGTAGCCTTCTGGACACTGACACTCGTATCTCCCCTGGGTGTTTTTACAGATGGCTGTCCCACAGATGTTTGGATGTAGCACACATTCATCTATATCTAGAAACACAAACAAGTTATTAAAAAATAACTCCCACTCTTGCACACCATTTTTCTTTCCAACACTGTGCAAACTGAGTGAGGCTGGCAAAATTTCTTGGTAGCTCTACCATGCTGTCACAGCAGACTAGAGCTACAGCCAGAAAGATTTCCAAAGGGCTGTAAAAGACACTTCTGCATGCCCCCAGTGAAAAAATTCTCTGCCTGCCTATCTTTCCCATCCCTTCATGCCTTCTGTGGGTAACAGGGAAAGGGATGCATGTCTAGGAAGGCAGAGAGAGAAACAGGCTACAGATTTCCCATAAACTAAACCAGACTGCCTAGTAAAATTCCATCTTAGAAAAAGACACCCAGAAAGACAAGACATAATCCAATCAGAGGTTCTTCCATGCTACAATCAATTCATGTCAGTTTTCTTTTAATTGGCTATGCTGAGAGGTATTCAAGTCTCTCACTGTCTCTCTCTATCCCTCAAACCATTTTAGTGTCTATCTTCTGTCTTGTCTTTTAGTGTCTATCTTCTGTCTTGTCTTCAATTTGTCAATGTCATTTTCCCAATGCAGATGTGACAATGGGATTCAGGGTATAGTATCAATCTTACTAAGTGTCTTTGAGACAGAAAAATGTCAGATCCCTGGTCATACTTCACTCCCACTCGTGAATGCAGGGATCATTCTGGTTTTCTCTGTGGTTTTGTAGCGGTTGTGGAAATGGTGCTGCACAAGAGATTCTGCCACTGGCTTGCTTGGAGTCCTGGAATTGTAGTAAGTGAAAGCTGCCCTGAATTCAGACAACTTTTCTACAGTTCGTAAGTGTATTCCAAATTCCTGGTTGTTTAACCTGGTAGTTGCGTGTAATAAAATACTTGAATGCAGTTTATCAAATAATTAAAGTAACACTCAAAGCACTAAGGGATATTAGTTTATATATATATATACAAGTTTTATCTTTGATTATGTTTTTACCACATTTTCCAGTATCCTTCCAAGAATTACAGAAGTTCTAACCAATTGATCTGCTTGCCCTTTTTCATAAACCCACAGTCTTCTGTCATTCTGGCATGTCTTTGGACAAAAAAAAGTTATCTGACATCATCCAAAACTGTTGTTCCATTAAAATGGAATGAAGTTGTAATTTTTTCTAAAATTGCAGTAAGAACTGCTAGTTATGTCAATACACCATCTTTATTTGGAATGGAATGAAGCATGTTGGTCGTGGCCAACAGTAGACGCAAGCATGTACAGAAAAAATTATGCTGGGTGAATCAAAGAAAAATCTTTCTCTCTATTAAGAGATTTTTTGGATTCATTAATAGTTTCTTCTCCAAAGAACTTCAAACTGCAGAAAGAGCAGCATGGCTAATTAGGAGTGATTTAGCCTAAATAAGTGTTTACCAGAGAGAATTTCCACGGTAACAATATCAGCTATTTGTATCACTTTAGATTCTTGTTTCAGGGTGCTTAAAGGATATGTAAAACTGGTGAGAGACCAAAATAAGCTTTATGGAGCTCCAGTAATGAAGCACAATCTCATCTATAGCCGTTCCCTCTTTCTTTCCTTGCTCCTGGATCTGGTTCATTATTTGGCTGCCCAAATGCCTGTAGTATGTAAGGAATGAGCAGCCAAATTAAACCAAGGCTGGATCTTTCAGAGACAATACAAGAGCATTTATGGAACTATTGGATCAAACCCTTCCCTCTCTCTGGTCAGCAGGCACTGTGGCGGCATGGAAAGAGGTTCCCCTGAAGTCTCCCTACCTCCACAATCCCTTTTGTTGGAATGCATGAAGTAGCCATCTTCACACAGGCAACGGAAGCTCCCAGGGAAATTGGAACAGCGTTGGCTGCAACCTCCATTGAAGTCTTCACATTCATTTATATCTATAAAGAAAAGGGAATCAAACTCTCTGCTGAGAGGAAGGCATCAACTGACCAGCTGCAAATACTATTCAACAGTAGAAATGTAATAGTTCTTCTGAGAACCAACATGCCATGAAATTGAAGACTGTACCTTCTTCACAGTTCTCTCCTCTCCATCCCGTTTTACAGACACAGGTATACTTGGCTTGTCCATCTATGCAATCCTTATATCCATCTTTATAACATGGCAAGGGGCTGCACTGGTTTGAAATTTCTGTGGGATGGAAAACATGGAAAATTCTTGTTATTTGGGGTTATTTCTCCTCAAAAATCACTTTAGTCTTTCTTCTTCTCTTCCTACAGGTCATGAAATAGGAAAGGTCTTGATGTATAACATGAAGCACCCCCACAACAGTCTTGCTACTCATTCTGTGAACAAGAATTTTTAAGTGAGTGAGAACATACAAAGCCACAATTACTTTTTCTTTGCCAGGCAGAAAACAACTAGAAGATAAATTACTTGCTAAGCTAATCTCTGCAAGATGTGACCAGACTTAATATTATATTTAAAAGATGTATTTCAGTTTTTAAAGAACAGTGCTCTGCCCCCATCATACTACCAGAAATTTCACTAGAAAGATCAAAGTTTCAAGAATTCAAGATTAGAGAGTTGAGTTTCTCTGTTCCAGAGAGGTCAGACAGAGAAACTGGTAATTTATTGCACTATTACAAACTGATCTGGAAAACATGTTCAGCCATGACTGTGTGCGGTGTAATTATTAAGGATTTTTTTGCCTTCCATTGCTTTCAATGTTAAAAACAGGGTCAGATGGTTAAGGGTAAGTATTTTTATTCAAAATAACTGGAAGTTTCTTTGATATAACCAGGCTGTAGGAGGTTTAGAGAGATGTTTCAACTGGGGCAGTAGGAAATATGGTAAAAATGGCTTGCTATGAATTTACTAGAAAGAACACAATTCATGCTGCACCTGTGAATGTATGGGCACAAAAATCAAACATTTGAGAAACATCCCAAGTTTCATGCTTTGTGACCTTTTGTTTGGAATCAATGACTACATTCCAGATAATATTTTGATGATTTTTTTTTGGTTTGTTTTAGAAATTTTGAAATTTTCAGCTGGTAATATAACTACAGGCCAAAGAGTGGGTAGAAATGACAATTAACAAGAGACTCTCTTACTCTACTTTACAGAACATGACTTGCTAGAGGCAAAGGGTTTGGCATAACTGTTAAAGATGTGGTAGAGTACAGAGGACACACTGGGGAATATTGCTGGGTTGGTGTAGGACACTTCTTTTTGCAGAACTCTGCCTTCCATGTTGCAGTCAATTGTGTTCCTTTAACTTTATAAAGTTAAAAGCAGTCACTTAAACTGCTTTCTCTGGAAATGCTGTGTCTCACCTCATTTTTTTTTTGTCAATTTCTGGTTTTGATTATTGAGTTTGCCTGACTTAAACCCTTTTTTGTCTCTTTTTGTGTCCCTGTGAACTGCTTTTTAGCCACTCTGTGTTCCAACATCAGCACTTACCCTTGACACAAGCCCTCAGGTCAGCTGGAGAGTCTGGAGTGACTGCAGCCACCCTGAACACCCCTGCTCGATGGGAGGCAAGGCAGCCTGCAAATGCAAAGCCACACCATCAGCTCAGGGTCCAAACAACTCATTTACACTGAAATTACACCACTTGCTGCATGGCATCTGCAAAGAGCCTGCTCTCACAGCCAGAATTGCAAAACTGGTCTGGGCATGTTAAGGACAGCTGATGACAGCCCAACCTTCAGAGTGCCTCTGTGAGGATCTCAGCACACAGGACATTCTCTGCACTATAATCAGCATGGAAATCATCCCAGTGCTAGGGGCAGAAAAACTAAACCAGTATTACCCAAATGAGAGCATCACTGAATTATACACTACAGTTGTTTAGGTTTTTTTTTTTTTTTTTACTTAAATATTTGGGATAAAAATATTCCTGTAGAAAGAAAAGAAAAATAAAGACTAAGAAAAAATTCAGGTAGATAAAATGACAGCAAAATACATCACTGAATATATTCTGAAGTATATTGGTATTATAACTACAAAAGAAGAAAAAGTTACTTTGAGTCACAGAATATAGGCCTGGTTTTCTATATCAATGTAGTTTGGGCTAAAGCAGAAGATTATTTAATACACACAAGACTCAGTGGATAGATTTAAATACTGCACTGAGTTGGACACTTGCAAAATGAAGGCAATGCAAATGAATTGGGTGTCAAAATTACTTTGAAAACTGTCTCTTTAAAAGGGAGGATCTTGCGCAGTGCTGTGTTTGGAATCTGTGAATTCCATGTGCTTCTGTCCTTCCCTCTGCAAAGAACTACAATCTATGTCATTGATACTCATAAAATACTTACAGTTTCAGGATTATTTTCAAAGATTTCCCTGGCTTCTTCCCTATTGCATAATTCTTCAATGCATTCTCTTTCTAGATTTCCCTTCTTACTTTCTTCCATGAAAGAGTTAGCTCGGCGTTTCCTCAGCAAGAACTGAGAGGCATACTGCTGGGATAAAACTTGGGAGAAACAAAGCAACTCTGTTATTATTTATCTCTTTTTGCAACAGCTGAAAAATGCTGTGAACACTGAGCAAACATGAGAATTTAACACAAAATTCTGAATTAAATGCTTAGTCAGGAGTTGATGTTTGCTATTGTTTTGAAAAATGTGAGCAAGAAATTCTAGGATTCTGTATGTGGGAACTGTTTCTGATCAAAACATCCTTAATCTGTGCTATTAATCCCTAATAGCATCCATGCCAGAAGCATAATTTACAAGTCCTACTCAGGACAAGATTTTTTTTTTTAGATTATGGTTATTACAAAGTGAGATATGTAAGCAACAAGTAGATTTTAAAAAGCTGATTCTATTATTGGTTTCAGTGATCTGCAAGTAAATATTCTGACCCTATTAAATTTATGTGAGAGAAAATTATGTCTTACAAAGTCAAGCTACCTGTTTTATGTAATTAACAGAAATATAATTTTATTTTTCAGAACAGTGAAGAACAAGACAAAGGTGAGAATGCTATCCTGGAATATCAAGGCGGACAATCTATAAATAAATCCACATTTTACAAGGTAAAACAATCCTAGGCAGCTTTTATGTTTCAGATCCAGCATGAGTCATTACTTAATTTTCATGTATCTGGTTATTGTCATTTTAGTGACTTTTAACAAGTGGTGAACACTGAGAAATGACACTAAAAATGAAAGATGTCTGCTTCAATGTTCTTTGCAGAGCACACAACACTCCAGGAACAGCCTCTAAATTAGACTGCCTGGTTTAATTTTTGGATATAGCTTGTGATCAAGAGAAAAATGGATGAGCACAGCTGGAAGAAGTCCAGCTGATTGGGTTAAAGAGTGAAGATGACAGATGTTGACGGGAGAGCACCGCACTTCTGCACCTGCCCTCCTTTCCTCAGCCTCTGCACAACTTAACCTGTCAGAGCTGCCCAGCTGTGTGAGGGCTGTGACACCCACAGTGCACATCAGCTGTGGTGGCCATACATATTCATCCCAGCTCCACAGAAAAGAGCCATTCAAGCACACAAAGTCCATCCAGTGCTGCCTGTGATAATTCCTCAAAGCCAGAGCACCTTCAGGAGCCACACCAGCAGCCAAGTGCCAGAGAAGAGCTCCCAGTTTCTCTGCACTAACAGGAAAGAAAAAAAATTAAGGAAGCTGACTAGAAAGAGCAGCTAATGAGGCCCAGAGCTTGAAAGGAGACAGATTTAACATTTAACTAAAACCACACCATCCTAAACACATTAAAGGTCTCTACTAAGTGACAGGGAACATTCTGAAGTGCTGCAACGTTGGGTAATGAATGACCTGAAGAAACCTTTGTGCCACAGCCTCCTGAGCGAATCTGACATGGGCTGAGCTTGTAACTACAAACTAATCTATTTGCTTTCATTCTGGTAAAACTAATCATCCTGGTAAGGCTGTAAATAAGATTTCCTGAGCATAAGGTGGATGTACAGCTCACCTCCAAGGTTTTGCAGCACACCTCTATCTCAGAGAGCAACAAGCAAGTTGCTTAGAAATTAAAGAAGTTCAATTAATTAAACTAAATGCTTTATTTCTCACTAATAAGAAAGATGCAGGAAGACCATCTGTCCTGAGGCAAAAGGAGGGACAACAGAAATAGGAAAATTGTCTATTATAGCTGCTGGGTTTATTTCCATGGGAGATTTCTACCCCCACAAAGATGTTGACCTTTAGGTACATCATTGTCACTTTCACACGGTTTTAAAGCAAATAAAAGACAAGAAATTTTCAGTTGTGTACAAACAGGTGTAACACTTTCTACTTCATGTTTTCAGTACAGTGGGGCAATGGGAACAAGTCTTTTCCCCTACATCAGAGCAGTTTACCCTTCTCCCAAGCTGATTTCCTATAACTTCTGACATTAAATAAAACATGTAACTCAGAGCAAATTCCATTTTTTTTTAGTGCAAATATTTCAATCCCCATGTACAGAAATAGCAGTGAATTTATTCATCTGTGTTTTAATTACAAAGATTATGATAGGACCTTTATTAAAAACAAAAAATCCTGACTGCTGCTGCTGCCAGTCTGATTACAGGAAACTCCAGCCCATTTCTGACCCTGCCAAATCAAGTTAACCCTTAATGCACTCGGGCTGCTTCACCTGGTGATAACTGAAGCCTTGTGCAACTCCAGAGCCTAACAATTTCCAAAGGTTCACTGTGTAGTGAATGCTTATCAAGCATCTAAAAGTGATGCTACCAAAAAAAAAAAAAAATTGTGGGAGAGGATGAAATTCAGTGGTTTCTTACAGCTGTTCTGTTGTGCAGATGCAACCACAAACCTGCTTTAAGTGGGCCACTTAAGCAGAACTTAGAGCTGCTTACCTAAGACCCCAGGCAAGGAAAGCAGCTGAATAAAACTGAATAAAAAGTGACACACCACTGTAGGAAGTGGCACAATCTTGTTTGCACAGCTCTGTAACTCCAGTAACAAGAGCATCCTGAAAAGCTCCTTAGTGACTAAAGTCAGCCACTAATATTTACCTGCACCTTCTCCAAAATGCGTCCCTCGCCTGATATTTGACCAAATCCACCTGCACTGAGGCTTGCAGAGGCAACTTTATGATTACTGAACTGTATGAACTGCATTATTATGCTGTTTTCCCTTCTTCCCCCTCTCCTCCCCTGCCATTCCAGAAATCCCTGGCACTGTTCAGAGCCAGGCATAGGAAACTGGACAATATGGACCATAGAAATTCTGGATGAGCAGGACAGCTGATCTCCTGCTGTTAAGAAAAATGACAAGGTATGCAGTGGAGAAGACAAATAGAACTAAAAACATGATGAAAACAGGAGAAAAGATCATTATGAAATATTTATTAGAAGGTTTATTTTTAGGACCTGCTAAAAACGTTACAAAATGAACTTTCATCTTTTGATACTGCTCCCTTCCCACGTCAGATACCCCAGCAGAATAGTAAACATTCGGTTTCTGTTCTGCCAGTTTAATCATTAGTAAAACGGGTCAGAAACAGGCTTACTTTGAGCCACAATTCTGCTTCTTTCAGCTACACTGTCTTCTTCCACTATTAAGCTCAAGGACTTTTGTGTCAAAGACGGATTTTTTTTTTTATCTGTATGTGAGAGCAAGTAGCTCTTACCTAGCCTGAGAGGTCTGAACTTACAGAAAGGGTCGGACTGCACAATAAAGCCACTTTTCCGAGCACACCACGATCCCCCGAGGGCTGTTTTTGCAAGGGAACCAAGCTCCCTGTGCAGACCCTTTCCCGTGGGCGGCTGAGCCGCGCTGCGGCCGCGAACAGCTCCAGAGCCGCGCACAGCCCCGAGCCCCAGCTCCGCTGCCCCGCAGGAAGCGCTGCCGAACCCCGGGAGAACCGAGGGGCCGCACGCACCGAGCACAGCGCCCGCGATGCCCCGAACGGCCCCGGCACCGCTCCGGGCCGCCGCTCGCCCCGAGACACGGCCCCGCGCGTCCCCCCGCCCCGCCTCGC